>CM037853.1:70730291-71034858 GCA_021234595.1 Delia radicum
TGCAAGGCCAGACTTTTACAAAAACACACTAGCTTGTTGGTAAAATTTTAGTCTTTTTACTGGACTGTTAAATAGAATTTTTGATTTTTGACTAGAAATAGGGAGGAAACCAGTTTAACTGCAAACGAGTTAGTTTATTTTAACATATTTATTTGGAGAATTTTAAATAAGAACCTAAAAAAGCCCGATTTTAGGAAAAAATATTTTTAGGGTATATTTTTAGTAGTAGAGTTTATCTAGGGTTTTTTGTTGACAATTTAGGTGGGGATTGTAAGAAAAAATACAAAATTCACACGAATTTCACACAACCAACTGACATTGATTTGAAATCACGCAAAACAACACAATGTTTGAATTGCATGACATAGAATTTCACTTCAATTTAGATAGCAACAAAATGAAATCGATTTGAAATCACTTTTTCGAAATTGGGAACCCAAAAGAGGTGAATATTTTCATTTTCACCCAAAAATTAAATACAGAACGCAGCTGTATGTTCTTTATGAATTGTAAGTAGTACTTAATTGGATTAAAACAAAAAGTACTGATCTCTAAAACATTTTAAATTTTTTTTTTATTAAAAATGTATCAAAACTATATATAATTTGATAGACCCATTTTTCGGATCAAACTATAAGATGATTAGATAACATAAGATCAGCTTATGTATTCCATTTTTCGGATCAGATGAGATGTGATGTTTAGGTTTATGTAATGATATAATACAGTGCACTCGCGATAATGTGAACTAATTAAAGCGGGAGTGTTCACCTTTGTGAGCTGTTCACCTTTCCGAATGCCAAAAATTTATTCAAAATGTATCAATAATGCCATAAGTTTAGACTAATTATAAGTATTAAAACAATAATTGATATTTTATTAGAATAATAAAAGAAGTAAATGATTTATTAAGAAAATTATTTACATACATTGTGTATGAAGATTTATGTAAAAATACTACATATATAAATACGAAAAACAACTTTCATCTATAAGTAAAAATAGCAACTAAAATAGTTTCTATGTATCTTCTGTCCTAATGCAGCGAAACAGTTAAAATAGGGGAATCCCAAAATAGAAAATATTTAATTCTTAACCAAGAGATATTTATATAGGTAGTCTTACTAGAACAACAACTACAAACAATACAAAAACAACAGGGTTTTGACATTCTTTGTACTGTATCTTGAGTACAAAGAAAATGTTAAAACCATGTAAGAAATGTTTAAAACCAGGTAAGAGGAAGATAAACAGCTGGGCTACTAAGACTACCTATATAAATATATGTCCTTAACGTATTTACGAATTTCCAACTAACACATTGACTTTTTCTGTTCACATTATAGTGCTTTCGTACTTTGTTCACCTTTTAGAGTAGTCAATGTAAAATAAAATGTGTTCACATTAAGCGGTTGTTCACGTAATGCAGTGTTCACACATTATCGCAGTGCACTGTATAATCCAAGGGTGTGCCAATACCTATGCGCCTTCGTGCTCATTTGTTTTTTGTAAAAACACTTAGCTACAGGGCTGTGTGTTTTTAATACACACATAGAGCACTTAGCACTAGCAATACGAAATACCAGGGTTCAGAAAATACACACACTGAATAAAAAACTTGTACATAAATGTAAACAAACACAACTAAAAGCAACAAACACATTTTTTATTTTCATATCAATTATGTGTGTATCTAAATTTTGCGTATTTTATTACACAGACACGAGTGTTTATTGTTTTAATATTTCCTTGAGTACACGAACATGTATAGTTCACGTATTGTTTGATCGGAACATACTTCAACCACACATGTGTAGCTATACTTGAGTTCGTGTACTTGTAGGTGTACAGCTAAAAAAAAGTACATGAACGGTAGACATTTAGAGTTCACGTATTGTTTGATCGGAACATACTTCAACCATACATGTGTATCTATACTTTGAGTTCGTGTACTTGTAGGTGTACAGCTAAAAAAAACATACATCAACTTAAATTATAGATACAATCTAACATGTCTATCGTTCATGTATGTTCCGATCAAACAATACGTGAACTCTACATGTCTATCGTTGATGTATGTTTTTTTTAGTTGTACACCTACAAGTTCACGACCTCAAAGTATATCTACACATGTATGGTTTGAAGTATGTTCCGATCAAACAATACGTGAACTCTACATGTCTACGTTCATGTACTTTTTTTTAGCTGTACACCTACAAGTACACCAACTCAAAGTATAGCTACACATGTGTGGTTGAAGTATGTTCCGATCAAACAATACGTGAACTATACATGTTCGTGTATACAAGCAAATGTTAAAACAATAAACACTCGTGGCTGTGTAATAAAATGCGCAAAATTTAGATACACACATAATGATATGAAAATAAAAATATGTGTGGGTTTCTTTTTTTAAACAGTACATTGTGTGTATGATGTGTGTATTTTCTGAACTCTGCGAAATACACAAACAACTTTGTCTTATTAGTTTTTTTGTCGTTCTTCACTGTATACACGCAAGTGCAAAGCAACAACACTTTCGTATGCTTTGCTGGTAAACATTGAAATATTTTTTTCTTTGTATGTATTGGTTTTTACACACAAAAAATATTGAATAAACCCAATGGACCAAAACCCTTTCTAAAATATTATATTAAGCTTGCAAGCATAAGCGTTAAGCTTTAAAAAGACTTTAGAAAGTATTGAAAAACGCTTTAATTTTATTGTAGAAAAATCAAAACGGAACCCTCGTGATAATATTACTGAAATAATATTTAAATAAGCTTATGCCGCTAATTTTAGAATAAGCTTATGTCAACAATTGTAGAATTAGCTTATGCTTACAAATTTAGAACAAGCTTATGCTACCAATTGTAGAATTAGCTTATGCCTACTTTTGTAAATTTTTTTATTATCGTTTTCTATTTAAAAGAAGCTTAACTTCTTTTGTTTCGTTTCTTATACTTTTTTTATTAAGTTTGGCATGTTTTATTTTATTTATTCACTTTTTACTTACTTTTTTGTACTTTTTTTTCACTTATTGTTATTATTTTTTATTTATCAAATTATGACAACCGCACTATCTTCGATCAAAATTGACAATGACAATGCAAAGTAATCAACGACGTACATACAGAATTTAACGGGACTTTGCTGCAGCGACATGTTGTCAGCACGTTGTAAAGAATACTACTTTCTCAAACGCGGTTGAAAAAGGCTTTAGTATTTTTTTTAAAAAAAGCTTATTCTAAAGTACTGTTATACTTTACTTATTTTGTGGTCCATTGGGAAAATTAGTTTTTCTTTAAATGTATTGGTGTTTGCTCTTCCATAAGGAAACTTGGGTACTCCTGGTATAATCATATATGATAAATTTTTCGTCGGGAGTACTATTTTATTTGTAATATGGAAAATTTTAGTACAGGATTTTTTTTTTAATAATTTGGCTTACTTTCACTTAAATGATTTTCGCTTTTAGAACACTTAAGCTATTACAATTATGTTTATAAATTTTTAGTTATCTGGATTAGACGCATAATTAACAATAAAATCGATTTACGCTTAAGTCGTCTTTAAGTGATTTGTTAAATGACAAAGATTATTTTTATATAATTTTTAAAACTCTGTTATGTCCCATTAAAGATTGAAAAGAAATAACTGTTTTTGAAATTTCTAAAAAAAATAATGTGACTTAAAAATATATAATTTCACAACAATTTCAGTTTTTCTTTTATTAATATTTAAATTTTTTTTAGCTATATCCACTCAAGATCAAGCTTGGTATGCTATACTCACCTCAGGTTTGACGCCAGAACAAGAAAAGGCTTTGCAAGAAGTTGCTGTCACAGCTGATCAACGTAAAGCAGCTAAGGAATCTAAATTAATAGAAAAACGTGGCGGATTTGCATTTACTCAACAAACTGTACCGTCGTCATTTAAATTTGGTTCATAATAATGAAACACATCGACTAAAAGCTTTTATATATCACCACATTTACTAAAATTACATAAAACTACTTATTATTTTTTTGGTTAAAAACACGAACGCATAAGGTTAATTTTCACAATCCTGGGTTATATATTTTTGAAATAAAAATTTAAACCAACAATCTGTCCAATTTCTAAAAAAAAAAAAACAAACATAAAAAGATTGTGAAAATCCTCCTAAATTATAAAAAAAAAAAATTATTGTAATTTTCTTTCTTATATTATTGTATATTTATTATGAAAAACAAGAACCAACAAACAAACTGTAGTAATTGCACGCTTTTGTAATGTTGTAAAAATATTCCAAAAAAAAAAAAAATTATTGTATTGTTTCAACATTTTTTGAATTTTACTGTCGAACCAAATTTATACTTAAGACCTGCTGACTTATCAACAAAAAAAAAAAAACTAGAGCTTAGTGCATAACTATAGTTTGAATTTAATTAACAATGGTTAGCATTTAAATCTTATTTTTGAAAAAGTCACTCACTCTAAATATTTTTTTTTAAAGTCCTTGGTTTTATGCTTTTTATACAATCTTTCATAGCAAAAGAAATTGCTGCAATTATTACATTAAAAAAAAAGTGAATTACACATATTTTTTCGAGATCTCATTAAATGAGAATGTAGTATTGTGAATTAACTTTCCCAAGGCAGTAATTACTTCCTATTTTTTATTTTATAACTTTTTAATCGTGTTGCGATTTGTATAATTCTTTGAAAAAATGTTGACTTATAATAATATAAATAGTATGTACTTTTTAAGCAGGTGAAACGAACGACTTTCAGAAAAAAAACCCCATTTCAATAACAGTTTCCTTTTTTTTTAACGTTAAAACAAGTGGAAAGTTTTTTTTATTTAATCGTAATTGCAGTAAAATAAAAATCATTTTTGCTATGTCTAAACTAGATGAAAAAGAACTGTTTAAAAATAAAAAACGCATGTAAAAAAAAAATAAAATAAAAATTGTGTACTACATAAATATAATGTATTCCACATTGAATTATTGTGTTATTTAATAACGAGAATAGTGTGTGTGTATTTTCTTTTAGCTAACTTTATTTAGCAAGAAAGAAAAGCCCGTGCAATATGAAAGAAAGATGATGAAGAAGAAAGTGTGTGTGACCACCCACCGGCTGTCAAATGTTTTAAATCAAGGACGGATACTGTAATGGAATAACACAGTGCAACACATAAATTGGTTCCTCTTTCGTACCCGGTTTTTTTGAAGTGTATATCGAAACTAAAAAAAAATCCGCAAAGGACTTGGCCAGATTACATCGAAATTTTTTTTTTTGGACACCCTAAGTTTTTGCACCCAAACATGATTTTTTTAAAAAAGGAAAATTTTTATGGAATCCAATATCATAAACCGTTCGGAATTTTGTTTTTATGTCTTTGGCAAAGTTGTAGATCCAAACCAAAGCAAAAAAATTCTCATATGGACCGACCATATAGTCTTTCTTTGTCGAAACGACAAACATTGGCTATGCAAAGTAAGTGTGAGCAAAAAGATGTGCTTTCTAGGGTTAAGGAATGTTCGTATAAGATGACATGTACTAGAGAGTTGTTTATATTGTTGTTAGATATAATTAGCTGAAGAAAGATTTCTTAAATTCTCAGTATTTAAGCCATTTCAGGACAAAATCATGAAAAAATCATAAAAAATAGCATTTTTCCCAATTTTTTGCAATTTTGATGCAGTGGATGCAATTTTTTTGGGTCGGTCCATATGAGAATTTTTTGCTTTGGTTTGGATCTACAACTTTGCCAAAGACATAAAAACAAAATTCCGAACGGTTATGATATATGGATTCCATAAAAATTCTCCTTTTTTAAAAAAATCATGTTTGGGTGCAAAAACTTAGGGTGTCCAAAAAAAAAAAATTTCGATTGTAATCTGGCCAAGTCCTTTGCGGATTTTTTTTAGTTTCGATATACACTTCAAAAAAAAACGGGTATGAAGGAGGAACCCAAACGATGACCTTAAAATGCTGCACTGTGTAATACTGCAATAAACTAATGAAGAACAAAAGCGAGAAGATTTAGTTTACTCGTTCATGTGTTACAATCATGGTTGGCAGACAATACCACTATCGTTTTAAACTGTCTGGTGTTATTTCTAAAAATACCGTTGCCAAAAATAAATGAAAACCTGTTATCCGTAAAATATCGTTGCCGAAATAACTAAAATGCATTTCGCGAATTAGAAATTATGATGTGAACAAGATTATTCAAGTTCAAGATCATTTGTTTTTTGTTAAACAAAAAAACCGTGCAGTGTTTATTTATTACTCAAAAAAGTTTTTGCCCGCTAACTTATAGCAGACTTTATCTACTGACAGGTCCTTACATGTTTCATTTGACGTCACCGAAAATCATCAGAGAACCAATGTAGAAGGGCTAGAATATTCTACCCAACTTCTGAAGGAAAAAGATCAACACCTTACCCGTATTGTTTTATTTACCAGATGAGAAATAAAAAAAACATTATTGGAAGAATTAAACTAATTCTAATCAAAAATAAAACATTTTTAACTAATAAACATTGTTCGTGTATAGGCTAGAGGCAGCATGTAAGGACCTGTCAGTAAATAAAGTATACTATAAGTTAGCGGGCAAAAACTTTTTGAGTAATAAATAAACATTGCACGGTTTTTTGTAAACTTTTGGTTTTAATTTTTTAAAATTTAAAAGTAAAACAATTGAATTAGAAATGAAGGGCTTAGTGCAAAAACTTGATAAGCCACAAAATAAAGTAATGAAATAATCGCCTTCAAAGTTTAAAACAATGTAGATAAACCAGACTGTAAGCATACATAATAGGTGCTTAAGGAAGGCTCCCATCACATATCCGTTCATGGATGATAGAAATCCATCGGAAACTGCTTTTTTTACAAAAAAAAAGTGTGGCTTATCAAGTTTTTTCACAAAGATAAGTAAAGAAGTTAATAGTCTGAAAAATGATAGCAAATTATATGGTCTTTTCTTGATACTTGTAAAAAGTGCCAAAATGTGTCTTCTATTATGTGACCTTCTTCGGAAGACTATAAGACAGTAAAAACCACTTTATTAAGTCAATGTGACTTATCAAGTTTTTGCAGAAATTTTATTTAGATTTTTTTTTAATTTTGAAGAATGATATCTGTATTTCGGTCATTTAGTGCTGTAGAAACTTGTAATAAATGCCAAGATATTTTAGCATTTATAACAAGTATCTGTTGCTCGAAAATCCTGCAAAATAGCAACTATTTCTTAAAAATAAAAAAATCTTAAAGAGAATTTCTGCAATAAAAAAAATGGGTTTCACTGCCTTATAGTCTTAAAGCGATGGACATGTTATAGAAGACACCTCTTGGCACTTATTACAAGTATCTAGAATATAAAAGTCCGGAAAAACAGCGACTTTTTCTTAAAAATAAAACAAAACAACAACAAAAAAACTAATATAACTGTATTTATTTTATTTATTTATTTATGGTTGCAATACAAAAAGTCTTCAAGGCCAAGGATGTATTTATCCTTAAAATATGGTTTCCTTAAATAGCAATACTTTAATTTTGTTTTTTTTTTATAAATATTTCGGTTACGCTGATTTTAATTGCGTACCCAGTTTGTTCACTTTTGTGTCAGATTTTTCGCAAAATTGCATTAAAGTTTGTATTTGTACATAAATATACATACATATATATAAAATTATACATAAAAATTTAAAAATCAAATATTTTATCTTGTGGCAAATATATAAAAGAAATTAATATTCGGTTATCAGATTTGGTTAATAAATGTGCAGCACCAATAAGTAAGTAAATGCGCTTTTTTCAGTTTTAGCTAGCTATATTTGACTATTTTTGAACAATCTATAAATTCATTTTTGTACATGAGAAAAAACACAAATCTGACCAATTATTTCGTGTAAAAAAAGAAAGTGCCGTTCATGAGAAAAACGCGAAATGTTTCTAAACGTATATGACAAAATATCGAAAAAGGTAACCTGTGAATAATGCTTACGAAAAAATCTGGACATTTTGCATTCATCATAATTTTATCAATTGAAAAGCTACACCGATAATATTTCTAAGTTAAGGCTTAATTAGTTTCGAAGTAGAATAACCAAGTAGATTTTCCAAAATAAAATTACAAAAAAGTCATGGATGGTAACCGATTCGATGTGGGCATCGGTAAGGGTAATGCTATTTTCGTTTATTTCGGTACGGTATTTTAGGGGTAACGATATTTCAGTTATTTCGGTAAGGTTTTTTTAGCGTTAACGGCATTTTATTTATTTCGGTATTGATATTTTAGAGGTAACGATATTTAAGGGATAACGTTATTTAAGTTATTCAGGAAATGTCAGTGCATTTCGATAATGTTATCCCTGTTATGCCCTAATTCCAATGACTAGTTAGTTTATGATCAAGTGTGAAAATATATATCTATTTATAGCGATTATTATTTCTGATTATGTTAGATTATTTGGGTAACGGTATTTTAAAGATAACGCTATTTCAATTATTGAGGTAAATGTATTTTAGCGATAACGGTATTTTAGTTATTTCGGTAACGGTATTTTAAGGATATTGATATTTTAGTTATATCGGTAAGGTATTTTACGGATAACGGTATTTCAATTATTTCTCTAACGGTATTTTAGGGATAACGATAGTCAGTTGAAAGGGTTTTGAATCGATAACGGTATTGTCTTCCATCCCTAAAAAAGTTCATTTATAATTTGTTGGTCCTACCGGTATTCGAACCCTGGCCGCCAGATTGGCAGACGACATCTCTACCTACTGAGCTAAGAATACATATTAGGGGCGGGTCGATTTAAAAATCGCTCAACGTACAAGGAAAATCGTATTCTAGAGATCAAAATAAGAAACTTTGCCGAAGGAACCATACCTCTAAAACGAATTCTGATATCCCGACTTTTATATTTTGAAAAATCCCACAAATTTTGAAAAATCCCACTGACGCATTTAGAGTGCCCCAATCGAATATAATTTATACATTCATCTGCTAGAGCGTCTTCCGGAGAAGAAATATAGACCCTAATATTGAAAAGACTCCTCCTACTTTCTGAAATATCTCTATCCCGAGATTGTACATTTTGCTATAAAAACACGGCTAAAAATGCTCTCTTTCAACTTAAATTTTAACCCCTTAACGGTCACCTAGTATGATGATTTATGCATTAATCTACTAGCGCGTCTCCCGGAGAAGAAGAAGCTCCCATAATCTTGGAGAGATTCCTCCTACTTTCTGAAATATCAAAGTGGGCTTTTTCAAAATTTGACCCTACGGGTCGAAAGTCGGAACATCAGATTTCGTTTTAGAGGTATGGTTCCTTCGGCAAAGTTTCTTACTTTGATCCCTAAAATACGATTTTCTTTGTACGTTGAGCGATTTTTTTGCCTTCCTACAAATCGACCCGCCCTAATACATATACTACTTGATAACTTAAATTGTAAGTGAAGGATATGCGAGCATTGGCAAAAGGGTTGCTTGAAACAATTTGCCTACATTATTAACACAAAAAACAAGTTGATCTTAAGCCTTTGACGACCGATCTTAAACAGATAAAGTTTCGATCACAACAAGTTTTGTTAAAAAGTTAAGATGGGGCAGATATCAACAATTCGCAGTCAAAGGGTTAAAATAGATTTTCCAGAAACAATAAATCAATTTTATATAAGAAAAATATAACAAAAGTATACAAAATCACAGAAAAATGTTCAAGGGATTGGAATCTAAACATTCTGAATACAAACTATTTTTTAACAAAGCGTCATAATTTTTACAAAATAAATGCTCTACTAATGGTTAGGCTTTAATATGTGCATGCTATCAGATGTAATAATGAAATTGCATTTTAAATAAAACGAATTTAAAAGCAACAAATTTTTGCAAAAAAAAAAAAAAAATAAACTGAATATTTTATTATCTTGTAATGCAAGTTGGAAATAAAAATAGTAGAACACTACAACATTATTTTAAATATAAATAAAACATAATTTGAAACAAATATTAAATGTTTTTAGCAGCGAGTCTATTTTGAGTTATAACGGTCATAAGACTTTTTAAAATTAGCTTTAGATTCTGCGAGTTAAAAATCTAGCTTTCAATAACTTTAAGAAACAATAATTAATTACAGTTTTTTTAGTTTTTTGTTTTTATATACATCAAGATTATTTTTATGTTATTTTCAATTTATGACGAGCTTTTAAACCTCCGTATATATACAAAAATAAAGCAAATCAAACATATTAGCTAGGTTGATACTAGTATTTCGAACTGGCTAAAGATGTCATCAGAACCCGAAGTTTTAGAAAAGCTAGAGCCTCCGTAATAGGCAGAACTTTAACAAAAAACCTATTAATCATCAATTTTGCTCCATTCTTGTCTTCTTAGTAATCAAGCACGTGGTTAGGGTCTTTTTCTAACAACCATCATGACGTTACTAAACTTTGAAGACCAAAAATGTTCTATTTATATAAAAAAAATTTTAGTGTTTACTCTGGCTCAAGTAATATTTTTTGCAGTTATATTAATTTTTTGTTTTTATATACATCGAGATTATTTTTTTGTTATTTTAAATTTATAACAAGCTTCCAACCTCTGTATATTTACAAAAATAAAGCAAATCAAACATATTAGCTAGGTTGATACTAGTATTTCGATCTGTCTAAAGAAATGTTGAGACGCTACCCTCTAATTTTTTTGTATTTGTCTTGAAAATAACTCATGTGAAATTTACTCCCCTACGACCACGCCTTCCCTACCCGATAGGGCCTTAAAGATCGAAACATGCGTTTATATGGGAAAAAGAGATATTTTTTTAGTTTTTGCTGTTTTTTTGCATTATTGCAATAGTTTTTACTCTAGATGATAAATTAATCGAGATTAGGATAAAATTATGTATTCAAAAAGGTATAAAAATCCAAATCGGTTAAGAATTACCCCAGTAATAAATAATGCCCCATACCACTAATGTGCCAAATACCACTTCAGCAAGAAATCCGAGCTCAAATTTAAACGTTTTTAAAATTGATTACTGAAACATATTTTTTTTATTTAATACATTCATAATTGTGAGCCATAAAAGAAGTTTTTTGTTTTGGATGGCGTTAACCTGTCCTACGAACCAAATTTTTTGGTGTGTTTTTCAAATCTCCAATTTCAAATTTTAAAAAATTTCTTCAACAAAATCGAAAAAAATTTAGATTTTTATTGCTTAAACTTGTTTAAAACATCCAAGAGATTAAAAATAAAAAAATTTAAAAATACTGGGGGATATTTTAAAATTTTTTTTTTATTAGGGGCGTAAAATTTCACATGAGTTATTTTCAAGACAAATACAAAAAAATTAGAGGGTAGCGTCTCAACATTTCTAACATTTAAACTTGTAGAACACCCTAAGGGACACTCTAATGAACATATATTTCAACAATAATTGCATTTTTTCTAACAATAACTGTTATTGGGGTAACGTGTTTGTAACCGCTATATAATGACAATCGTAATTAATTTTGTTACAATTAATTACTGAAGATTTTTTAGTTAGATATTTACAGGAAAAATAAGAAGAAGAAAAGATTTTTATTGAAAATTTTAAGGCACACAGTGGATATGCCAGACTGCAGCAGTTTTGTCCCCTCCAAGAACTCGTCAGTGGTGAATTTATGTGTCAATTGAACCAAGTATTTTAAATTGTTAAATTGCTTTGTATGAAAAACTTTACTTTGTTTTGTAGTGAATTTCAAACTCACAGCCATACAACAGGCTAAGACTAGTAGCATCACCTCTTAGCGAGTTGAGCCACCGACGACACAGCGCTGAGTGTGGCTAAGTGGAGTTTTGTCAATCACCAGCATTCACAATGTATTGTTTTAATCAGAAGAGATAGTGTTAACTAATACCTATGAACAATTTATGTTTCAACTAGAATGCTTTCTCTTTGTAATCCTATTTTTATCTCTTTTTCTTAATGGCGTTTTCTTTTCTGGCAAAAAATGTAACATTTTGTTTGCCCTTTCTAAAAATTGCACTTTTTGTGTTCTTTTCTAAAAAATTGACAGCACTTTAAAAAGGAATCATGTTCTTTTAAAAATATGTCGCCCCTATTAACATGCAAAAATGTTGCCATTTTCACCCTTTATAAAATGATGGGGTGAAAATGTTGCACTATAAAACAGCTGATTTTATAGTTTTGTTTTGAAAAAAAAAAAAAATATTAAAGACGAAAATTAACAAATTTTGTTTTATAAATTATAATAATTTTAAAAAATATACATTTAAATTGCTAAAAATGGAAAAAGCTGCTGTAGTGATATGCGTAAACAATGTTTGTTGGGGTACTAATGGATTCTTCCTCATCATCAGATGAAGAGGAAATGTGTATTCTGCAGGAGCGAAATATTGTGCTTGCATCAATTCCTGAGTCCATTTTAAATAAAAAAAAATAATTAATTAAAAACAATTTACATGCAAATTTTGCCGCTTTCTTTTATTTTTCAACTTGTTTTCTTTTATACACAAATCAGCTGTTCTAAAGCAGGGCGGCATTTTTTGTATAAATTCATGTTTTATTGTGACTATGAATATGGCAACATATTAAGAGGGTTATGACAACATTCTTTAAATGTCACTTATAAAAATGCAGCATTTTTTGTCAGAAAAGAAAACGCCATAAGTAATTATCACATTATGATGCCCTTATTCACATCATTAGTTGGATACCAAGTGTAAGTTAGAGATAGAGTTGCCGCTGGGCAAATTTTTCAATTGTATTTTTATTTCACTCAAAAATATTCAAGTTCAAAGTAACCGTTAATTTGTTACTGTTGACAAATTTGGCAAACTTGTTGCATTTTCATAATCAATAAGAAGTCTTTTGATTAAAAACTATTAAAATTGAGAGTCAAAAAAAACGGCTTTTGTCCAGCTTGGTTGGCCGTGCAGCGTCTTATCGTTGAGTAGTGTATAATAGACAAAATAAGAAGTATGAATACAGAGTCGTTTAGACGTAGTAACCAGATTGAATGCTTAATTAACTGTTAATTAAAGAGATTCAAAAATCGTTTAATCGACTTGTTTAGTGCTCGATTGAGTAGTTAATCCATTTTTTATTGTATTGACTTTTGTGTGTAAATTGCGTATTAGATAAGTTAGTTACCCAACCGTAAACTATCCAATTTATTGCACAATTTATCATCCCATTTCGCAGTCGATCAAAGCATTTTTGTGCATAAGCAAAAAGACAAATCTGGATTATTTCGTGTAAGAAAAAAGAAAGAAAGTGCGGTTTATGGGAAAAACGCGAATGTGCATAAAATGTATATGAAAGCTTAGCGAAAAAGGACTAACTATGAGTTTAATATGTAAATAGGTTAAAAAAAATTATGCATACCACAATTCAGCCAAAAGGTTAATCTTTTCGAAAGATATTTTAACAAACACTTTCTATTACAGTGATTTTTTTTTAAAATCTATATATGTATATAAAACAGGATGTGTGTATGTATGTAACGTATGGACTCCAAAACGGCTGGGCCGATTTTGATGAAATTTTCAGGGAATCTTTAGAATATTCAGGCGGGTGACACTGTGAAGTCTGATTTTTGATTTTCGGTCTGTGGGCGGAGGGGCGTGGCAAAATCCAATTTTCGTATTGTACCACCAATGACATATACATATATTTATTTTTTTTTTGCTTTTTTTATTTTATTTTTTTTTTAAAGCCGTTGTCATGTTTTTCAAAACGAGATATCAAAACTCTTAAGATATTTACAAAAAACCTATGTTAATCTTCAAGCTATATTACAAGAACACAACAGCCTCATCCGTCTATTCAAAACAGCCATAGACCAGATGCCGACAGATGATTATACGGTTGTGATAACAAGACACCGGCTGGTGAGCATGAGCGGCGCTTCAATGCACCGGTGATAGGTGACGTCGCAGTTGTTTTCAGCTATTCATTTTATATACTTCAGCAAATAAAGGCGATAGAAAGACAAAAAGGCGTTGAGCTTCCATGAAATTACAAATTTTAAAATGATTTACTAATGTGAATTTATTTTTTTAATTACAGTCGACCCTCGGTTAACGAGCGCCTCGCTTAACGAACATTTCGCACAACGAACACATTTAAAAAAAAAAAAAATGTTTCGCTTAACGAACAAAGTTTTCGTATAACGACCAACGCAAAATGGGTAATACCGAATTGCGCGAAAAACTTCTGTCGGTGTTCACATTTGGCATCACTTGTGTTCATACAATTAAGAAGACGTGTTGAGACATACAAACATATAGTACATGTTCATTATTTGATTTTGTTAAAAAAGGGGAACTACCGAATTGCGCATAAAACTAAGAGGCCTTTTAAACGAAGAAATTAATTGCAGGCAATTTTTGAATTCTCTTTTAAAGTTGATTCTAAAAATCATTTACATTTAAACGAGGAGTTTTTACATGCAATTTTTTTGACGTTTATTTTTCCAATCTTCTTTAATTGTTCATTCGTTGAAATTTAATTTATTCGTAATAATTAAAAATAATGTAATTTAATAATATATATAATATAAAATAATATAATTTAAAATAATATATAAATAGTTCTTTATTTCACATTATTTATTTATTATTTTACGAAATATTTTTGATACACAACACTTGAGAAGCCGAATACGAATAAAGCAAATTAACAAGAATACGAACGAAAGCAAAAAGAAATGTCAAAAAATATCATGAAAACGAAATCGTGCATTTTTTGCTACCCCGCTTGCTTCTCTACCCCGTTTGCCTACAAACAATAATTGCAGGCAACGTTGCAGGCAACAAATTGCTCCGTTTAAATTGCCTCTAAGAGGCCATTTAAACGGAGCAATTTGTTGCCTGCAACGTTGCCTGCAATTATTGTTTGTAGGCAAACGGGGGTAGAGAAGCAAGCGGGGGTAGCAAAAATGCACGATTTTCGATTTCAAGATATTTTTGACATTTCTTTTTGCTATCGTTCGTATTCTTGTTAATTTGCTTTATTCGTATTCGGCTTCTTAAGTGTTGTGTATCGAAAATATTTCGTAAAATAATAAATAAATAGTGTGGAATAAAGAACTATTTATATATTATTTTAAATTATATTATTTTATATTATATATATTATTAAATTATATTATTTTAAATTATTACGAATAAATTAAATTTCAACGAATGAACAATTAAAGAAGATTGGAAAATAAACGTCAAAAAAATTGCATGCAAAAACTCCTCGTTTAAATGTTCATGATTTTTAGAATCAATTTTAAAAGAGAATTCAAAAATTGCCTGCAATTAATTTCTTCGTTTAAAAGGCCTCTTATCTGTTGTGTGTTTATCTTATGTGTTTAGCTTTAGCATCACTTGTGTTCATACAATTAACAAGACGTGTTGTTATTTTTTGTAAAAGTGTAACGTAACATTAAAAAGCATCTATTCAATGATAATGCTGTGTCGCATTTTCAACAAATTTTGAAGCGTCGCCAAAAACAAACGACTCTAGACAGTTTTTTGTTAAAGAAGAACTAGGTATGCGTCCAGGTATCATACAAAATTTTTTTTGTAATTTTTCGTTTTTTCCATTGCAGATTGACTCATTGCGTCCTATATTCAGTTCCTTAAAAATGTTGATAAATATATGTTATATTACTTTCAATAAATATTGATGTTGAAATATGTTAGTGTGTACTTTTTCCGATTTGGAACGCATTATTTTATTTTGCACTGATATATGTATATGGAAATAATGGTTTTGCTTTACGAACGTTTCGCATAACGATCACGCTTCTGGAACGAATTGTGTTCGTTAACCGAGGGCCCACTGTATTTATTTGAGTAAAAAAATTTCTTGATTTAAAGAATTAATAGCAATTAAAATTTGAAGGCAAAACAACGTTTGCCGGGTCAGCTATGTTTACATATTTGTATGAATTTTAAAATAAAATTTGAAAAATACTTTGTTAAAAAACTGGTCGCTAATATAATCTTTTTGCTTAAATTTTCGTATGCATAATTTTTTTTAGCTGTTTACATACATATGTAAGTATTATACTAAAAGATGAACTCACAATTTTTCGCTATGCTGTCATATAATTTTTTTCCATGAACCGCACTTTCTTTGTTTTTCTTTTTTACACGAAATAATTTAGATGTCTTTTTGCCTATGTACAAAAATGCTTTGATCGACTGCGAAATGGGATGATAAATTGTGCAAAAATAATAAAAAACTGAGAAAAAAACGCGAATTTACTTGTTGATGCTGCAAATTGAAAGTCATTTATGAACTGATCAAAAAAACTAAGAAATTGTATGTATAAAAAACTGTGTTAAAACATGCAAAACTTTAATGAAAATTTGCGAAAAACAAAGCCTGGCCCATAAGTGAAAAATATGGGTACGGCATTAATGCCCGAAATATTTAAGATCAATAGTCGGTACTATTGTTTTCGATTTAGAAGTCAATTTTGTAGCGCTGTATAGTTATAATAGTCTAATAAAATTTGATTGATATTTTTCAGAAAATTATGAAAAGTGATATTCTGTAAATTTTTGGGCAAAAGTTCAAAAATTAACCCAATATTGATCAAATTACATAAATAATTATTTTTATCAAGTGGAGATTTTTGATTAATTTAAAGGCTTTACAATCTTGTAGTCATAATTAAAATTAAGTTTCATGGGTCTTTTTGTTCCCAGGCCAATAAGGTTAAAGATTTTTTAAATAAAAAATTATAGTCTAATTAAATTGAAGTTATGTTTTTTCGAAAAGTATGACAAATTTCATGAAAACAGTAAAACTTTGTTAAATTTTTGACAAAATAAAAAATGTCCTGAAAAGGAGTAGCTCCAAACAAAATCTCGCATTATAGGCTAAAGAGTGTTAATGGTATCCGATGAAGTCTGAATTACATATCGCACTTGATCAACAAGAGGGTATTAACTCTAAAATTTTCAGTAGAGTCAAAAACTGTTTATGGCCACATTTTAACAGAATTTAAAAATTCAAACATATCATAATAAGCAAATTCCATTTGAAAATATATATACATTGTTTTTGTTTAAATTTTAAAACTCATTGCAAAAAAAATCTATTTTTTGAGTTAATACCATTTTTTTGAAATTTTATCGATTTAAATTTATAGAATAAAACAAATTTTATCAACAAAACAGTATCAACTCAAAATACAACCAAAAATAAATAAAACAGTTTGATTATTTTTAACATAAATAAAGGCTCAAATCAAAATACCTTTTTTATGAAAATATACGATTCATTTCTATTTGAACTTTGTATTAACTCGAAATAATACCTTTTGTTGAAATAAAGGTAATCACTACATTATCATGAAAATGGTCTCAAAAGTGGTTTTCGAGATGAAAGAGTAATCGGAATACGTTGAAATTTTTACGATAGATATTGATGTTAGTTGATTTCTTGAAAAAAGTGATATTTTAAAAATTTTGAGTTAATACCCTATTGTTGATCAAGTGCGATATCTAAATAATTTTGAGTATATTAAATGAAATAAAAATTTCACTTCTTAAATAACTAACAAAAAATAACTGTTTACTGCAAAAATGCTACTACAACTACCAAATGTTTATACAAATTTAAATAACTGTCCATAGTTGTATATTTCATAGAAAAACAATTGTAATTGCAGTTAAAAGCAACAGCTACTAATTACTACACAAACAACTGCCATGTAATATAAGAAAAATCTGGAAAATACTTTTGCATTTATTTAGTTTTTTTTTATTATAATCTGTTAGGAATTAGGTGTTTCTTTTTTCAAATTATTAAAAACAAATCACATTTGATAAAACTTAAAAATACAGCTAAATACATACAATTATATATTGAAAAGTCTAAAATTACTTATACAATTACATTGTTAAAAAATATTATTCATTTAATTTTATAATTTACAATAACTACACAAAAAACACAAGGGACAACGATGGAGAAGAAGAAAAATTTAAACTAAAATGTCTTCTTACACTACGTTCATACTGAATCCCAAAATACTAATTTTTGTTTTTTCAAGTTTAAAATGTATTTTGGGGTTCAGTATGAATGTAGTTTTAGATTCATATCAAATGGATTCGATTAAATAAATTAACATTACAGATGAATTCTAATTCCAACTATATAAATTCGAAACCTTCGTATTTTAATTCAGTTTCAATGTGCTGTTCAGCGTACAACGCTTTTCCATAAATATCAAATGCTGTTATGAATGTTGTAGTTTTACCATTTAATTCTTCAGTTTTTAATGCAACAATAATGCGATCATCTGTACCGGGTATAAATTTAAATGATGAAAATCCGTGTGTAGATTGTGTATTGCTTGAATCTAGTAATAAGCTTTCGATTTTATTAAAATCTTCATCCGCTGTGATAAGTAAATTACAACCCATATGTTCATCACGAGTTTCATTGTATCTAGAAGAGGAATTCATAATATTTATCAAGGATATTCTCAAGCATATGTATAGAAAAGTGGGTGGAAACACAATTTTTTTATGGTCTCCTAAAAATGAACTTTGACTTTTTTTGAGGATTCGCAAAATATTTCATTTTTTGCAACAATTGTTAGTGAGCTGGAATATTTTGAAAAATGTATATATACAGCTGCGGTCAAAAAAAAATAGCACCAAGCTTAACAAAACATTTTTCGTTTTATATTTTTTAATATGTTAAACAGGGGCCGAATTACGGCATTCGTGATCGAGTGAATTCGTTCGAAAACTGTTATTTTAATCAGTAATTACAAAATACTAATAATGAAACTCCAAGTTTTATATTTATTTCCAATCAAGGTTCGGTCCTACAACATCTCTGATCTCAAAAATTTCGTTTAAATGTTTTATTTTCAGAAATAAGAAATTTATTTCGATAGCAAAATTACGATCACGAATGCCGTAATAAAATTTAAAAATACTAAATAAAAAGAATATGTTTTGCTTTTACTTTATTAAAAATGTTTAACTTTTTTTAAATAAACTTAAAAAACACTCAGTCAAAATAATAGCACTTCAGTTAATTTTTTTTTAATATTAAAAAATTAATCTAAGAATAAGTTGAAATAAATTATAAATAATGAAGTCGTTGTTTTTAAGATGACCACATATTTAAATTAATATTACATGTCCATTATTGGCAATAACTTCTGCCTGACACTTTTCCAACGAATTTATACGATTGACATCTTCTCTTTAGAATTGAATTCCATATTTGCTGAACAGTTTTTCAAAGTGTCCATTTTGTTGCAAGTTGCTAGTTTGCTTTGGGTCATTGTCTTGCTAAAAGAACCACGACAGTTGTATTTCTTCAGAAAGATAATGTAGCATTACTTCCTCGAGGAAATTAACATAAATTGGCTTACATATTATGGTTCTGATCCAGTATATGAGTTCTACAACATAGTAAGAATAGCACCCCCATTCCATGATGCTATGTCCTTCATGTTTTTAGTTTTCTGTTGTAAATTTGTGGGACGTATTCTGCGCTAGGGTATCTTCTAACTTAGAAAATTTATCCCAAGCCTCAAAATTAAACAATTTGTTACTTATCTGTGCAAAGAACATTTTCCCTGTTTTCAGCTGGCCAGTATAAATGAATTTTAGCAAACTACAAACGCTTTGGAATATATTTACAGGAGATCAGTGGCACGTTTCGGGGACTATATATGAAGTGCTTATTATAAAAACTTGATAAGCGACATTTTATTTTAAGTTTGTTTTTGTCTCCTAAAGGTTAAAAAGATACAGAAACCTCACTTCTGCAGGACGTTTATACTCTAGGTACATTCAATAAGTGGTAAAGGAAGACTTCTTATAAATATTAATCAATGGATGTCTAGAAAACATCGAAAATTCATAAAACAATAAATGTGGCTTATCAAGTTTTTACAATAAATTTAAATTGTTTTCTCGCAATCTCCGACGAAAAGTGCCAACACTTGATGTTACGTTTAGTTTCTTCTTAAGCTCTGCAGTTAGCATAATTGGGTCCTTCTTGAATTATCTGATCAAACATTAATGACCACAGAAATCGCATGCGACCATGTTTTTCAGGGGTTATTGCATTACAACCATTTTATTGGAATCATTTAATGAACTGATTTATGATCAGAAATCAATTTTTTATAATGGCACGTTTTCAGTTTCGTGCAATGATTTCCACGTCTAATTTCTGGCAAAATTAATAATAAACAAATTAATAAATTTTATTAATTGCATTACTATATTATCTTACCTTTAGTATAGTGTATTTGTAATCCGATTATTTAATCAATATTGAAATTTTTAGACAATTTTTATCGGTGCTATTTAAATGATTGCACTGATTCAACAAAGGTTTATATCAAAAATTGGCAATGAGTTAATGTTTTTTTAATACATTTTGGAAAAATTAAGAACTCCCAGAGAGAATATACTTAGAATAGCGATTTCATTCAAATGAAAACAGATTTTGTCTCGTGCTATTTTTTTGGCCGGCACTGTATATATTTTATTTTTAGATGCGTCTTCTAAAAATCTTTCATTTGATACCCCTTTTGTATAGGTACAGTTTCTTGGACAAAAAAAAAATATCTTGGAAAAGTAAAGAGAAACCATTTTTAAAAATTATCCAGCTCACTGACGGTTATCGCAAAAGACGAAATACTTCGGGAATATTCTAAGAAAATGCCAAAGTTTATTTTCAGGGGCAACTAATATATATTTTTTTTAAACGACCAACCTTAATGTATATGTGTGTCTTCTGCTCGTAATAGCTTAAGTCGTAATTCGTAAATAAATGAATATATGTTATAATTAGAGTACGTTTTTTATGGCATTTCCACTAAATGTCAATATTCTAATTATTTTTGTAAAAATGCAATAAAATTCCATTTTAATGTATCTTGTAGATTTTTCGTTAAAACTTATATAAAATACAGTTGAAACCCCACCTTTGAACATATATTTCACAAAATTTGTTATGTCATCTTAAAGTTCTTCCTATTGCCTTTAAAACTAAGGTTTAACCTTCCTTATATCTTATTTCTACTTTGAAAAATCGCCCTTTGTAATTATAGCGGAAATAAATAAATAAATAAATAAATACTACATAATTGAATTATATGCTCTCTCATAATACGCGGTGTTGTAACATCACAAACCTGATGTGATGTAGAAATTCAAATTCGGATTCAGCGCTCCTCAGGTCTTTATAAAAATAAAATATAGTCGTGTATGTGCCAGAAAACGAAACCGTATAAGTAAAACGAGTTTACAAGATTCGATGTGCCAGATTGCGATATCGCAATTTTTTTGCTCGTTTTAAATCGAGCAGTTGTACCTTGTCGAAAGTAAATAGAATGTGGATTTTTTCTTAGAAAGGTTTGTTAAATAATAAAAACAATACTTAGTATTAAAAATTTTAAATGTTTTTTATTTATTTTAAGTCAAAAAGCAATCTTTTAATAGCTTCTACAATTTAAAACAAGACTTTTAAAAATCTCTTTGAAATGTTTTTTTATTTATTTTAAGTCAAAAAGCAATCATTTAATAGCTTTTTTAATTTAAAATAAAAAATAATCTTTTCAAATTGCATGTATTTTTAAAAAAGATTTTTTTTTTTTTTGATAAAATACAAGAGATGATTAAAATTATGTTTTTTCACATGATGCGTTTTCAAATAATTTTGCGTTTTGAAAACGACTCGAAAGCCAGCACTTAGACGATTCACTAATGTTCGTTATGATTTTAATACCAGATATTAAAATATGGTGTTGCATATTTTAGCGCTCAAATTTAATTAATAAATTAATGAAAGTCTGTCCTGCCGATTACACTACTCGACGGCAAAAATAACTGGCTTTGAAATAGATATTTTTTAATAGACCTATGTACGCTGAATTCTAATCTGGCAAAGATTTTTTTCTAATTTGCAATTTTTTTAATATCGCGAATTTTATATTTTTTAGTACAACCCATTTTTTCGTATACAATCATGAAACATTTATAAAGAATATCAATCAACACAAAATTATATTTAAGTTGAGTATAATCACGTCGGTGTTTGAATCAGGATACTGTACTGGTGTTTCAAGAAAAAGTTTCTTTTTTTTAGTTTTATCTTTATGAGATTTATGTATGCCAAAAAATGTTAAAATTTTATCACTGTGCTTTATATTTACACTACATACATAACCTGATGGCTGAACCCGCCATGAATTTTTTCCCCGCTTTCTAAACCAAAATCCCGTTTTTTTTTTTTATTTCTTCATTTTATTTAACCGAGCCCTTAGGGCCATATACAGGGCTGGCAAAACTATGACACGAGTGTCAGCAGTGGTTTTTTGGTTTTTATAGTCGGAGAAATCAAATAAATTCCAGAAAATAAAAAAAAAGTAAAATAGGTTTTAAAAAACACTAAAACACACAAAGTTAAAAAA
The DNA here is from genome assembly GCA_021234595.1 of Delia radicum. Taxonomy (NCBI): domain Eukaryota; kingdom Metazoa; phylum Arthropoda; class Insecta; order Diptera; family Anthomyiidae; genus Delia; species Delia radicum. The sequence continues at coordinate 70,752,762 of CM037853.1, forward strand.
TAGCACTAGCGCTCAAAAATTAAAACTTATTCTTCTCTGGTGATAACATTTTAAAAAGAAAAATTTTGCGAATTTTAAAAGTTTGCACTTGAAAAGGGCTTTTAAAAAATGTAATTAATGTGGCACTGTACCACTTTTTTACAACAAGATATGAAAAAAGTCTTCCGACCCTTTCCTAATAGAACAGCGCCATATACATACAAAAAATCGTTGACAAGTAATTAGGAGCATTTCATTTTGTAAAGTTTATTAACAAAAGTAATGCGAAAACTAGTAACATTTTACCATGTTTTTAGTTGTTTGTACTTAATTATTGAATAATGTATGGGAAAAAACTTTACTAGTTAAAATGCTCCTAGTTGCTTGGAAATGATTTTTGTGTGTACCTTGTTTATCCAAATGTCTTAATATCTCAAAACTACGAATTTCGACTTAAGCTGTTTTGTGAAAATTACACACATATAAAAAGATAAGGTTACTTGTTTTCATGTTGTATTCTGAAACAAACCATTTTCGCTAGCGGACATTTATATATATTGTTATATGAACGACCAATACTTTGGTATGTCAAAAATTTATTAAATGCTTACTTGTCTTTAGAACATCTTCGAGGCAGGAAAAACCATTTTCTATGAGTCGCCGACCATACGCCACTTTCGTGTATCATATAACCGGGCCACGTTATTTGTGATGCTTTCTCACGCAGCCTCTTAAAATTATATGACCAATCTAATGATCTTACCGAGCCAGAAGATGATATCACCTTCACATACATAGGATTTTCATTTTCAAAATCTCCTGTACTCGTCGTCCATTCTTTGCCCATAGAACCAACATAGAGGTGACGATCTTTAACTGTAGCCCATTCTGATTTAAAACCTTTTGCGCTATGGCCATTACCATCGAGTAGTATCAGCCAGGGTATTGGTTTATCACTGGTTGTTATATCATAAACTAAACCAGTACGATCATCAAAGCTTAATATTTTTCCATTGAAGGTAACCAACTCTGATAGTTCCATACCACGACCTTTAAGCGAAAAACTAGATTCTAATGCTGTAGGCTCTCCAGCATCCCAAGTAATAACAACTTCGTTTTTGGAACTGATGTATGATAGGTGACCTCTCTTTAAATAACTGCGCCAAACAGTAGCACCATTATTTTCCACTTTAGCATTTGTATCTAAATCAGCAACCATTGCTATACGATATGTCACCATTCCTGGTCTCCCCATCTGCGGTAGTGTTAATGGATAAGTGCTATTGTAGGAGGACAGATCATCTTCTATTATTGTCTTACTGCTGGTGCCGCCGCCGCCTCGATGACCACTTGTTGAACTGGCATAATTTTTTAACCAAGCTGCATCTGATGAGGACGTACTGCCTCGTACATAATAAAATAGTATAACTAGTGCACATGCACCCGCTATTAGCATAGCTATGTGATAATTGAAACGTACTGTCCTATTGCCAATTCGATATGTTGGCGGAGTCCGCAAAGCGGAGCGCCAGTCACGACTATACATGACTGAACGCTGTTGATGGGATGTTCTTGGTGTACTATTGTTACTATTAAGCTCTCGATAGGAATATTGAGAACGACTTTCAGATGTGGAGGCAAGTGCTGGCGTGGCGGTATTTATGTTGCTTGTAGTATATGACGAGAATTGCTTCATTTAACAATTTTAATAAAATCGTCGCTTTGTCTTTATCATTATTTAAACGAAACTAAAGTTAAATTATCACGTAATACTTTAAAAGTTTTCTTTTATAATTAGTTAATGGATTCTCGTTGTTTTTGTTATAGGTTTGGCTTTTAAATTATTATTTTTATTAAAAATTAAAAAATTTTAAATTTTCTTAATTACGCTAAAATTATCAGCTGTTTTTGAATGACAAATCGTCGGTTGATAAGTAAAATGCCACACAGACCAAATACTGTTTAGAAAATACAAAAATTTTACATGGCATTCACATCTAAATGCAAAACACGCGTTTCGCAAAAACGAAACTTTTGTAATAGAATAAAGAGCTTAAATATGTGTTTTTGCAAAACACTTCTTACATAGTATAAAGAAATAAAACCAGGATAATTTCAGCTTTCTCCGGAAACAAATTTTAAGTAGGTATTGATGCGTCCAATACCTCTTTGAGAAAAAATATCTTGTTTTAACTGTTTTAGAATTCAAATACGATACGATGGTACAATTCTTCGTTTTTGTTACCATACGTGGTAATATAATAAATAATATTACTAGTGTACCATTGCTTTAAGCCTGATAATATTATTGCATAACTTCTGTTTTTTGCTATTTTTTATATTACCAATAGATTAAAAAACAAAATCGAAACGTTACGCAATAATATTGCTAGTGTATGGGTACATTTTTGTGTGTATATTAAATTAACAAAGCTTCAGGAGACTAATACGGCATTATTTATTTATTTATTTATTTATTTATTTATTTAATATCAATACAAAGAAAGCCTTCATGGCCAATTATACATTTAACACTAGCTTGCAAAACACATGTTTTACCAAAACGGGTGGAAAGGAATAAAGCACTGTTGGAATAGCATATAGCTTTAATACGTGTTTTGAAATCTAGAGTGAACTTGGCTTTAGCGATTTTCATTAGATTTTTTAATTGACAACAGTGGATAACCGTAAAATCATCTGTTTCAATGCCCTCAATATGGCAAAACTCTTCGCGTATTGTTGTTAAAAAATATTCACACATAAAAAAAGAAATTGTAATCTAACATTAATTTATAGATAAATTGTAGAAAAAATGTCCACACACTTTGTTAATACGTTAAGACAAGCATTGAAGACGTTTGATCGAGCTAACCAATCTGCCTTTACACATAATTTGACCATGTTAAAGCAATTGACAGATCAGCTTACCTACCGGGATATACACGTCAACCAGGAAGAATTATTCAATGATGAAATATTCCAAAGGCCAGGTCATGCGCCCTGCACATTTATGCATGTATTTGAAAATAATACCGTATCAATGAGTGTATTTATAATGAGAGGTGATTATACTATGCCATTACATGATCATCCTTGTATGCATGGTTTGCTCAAGGTATTACATGGACAATTAAAAATACAGTCCTACACACTAGATACAAAGTCCAGCAAGCCAATCGTGCATAAACAAAATGTGAAAAAAGTTGACGTTATTAAGGAAAATGTAAAATTAATGGAAGCCAATACGGAATGTGCGCTACTAACACCAAAGGATTGTAACTATCACGAGATAACGGCAGTTGGGGGAGTGGCAGCGTTTTTTGATATCTTAGCGCCACCCTATGATGCCGATGTACCGGGCATTGGACCAAGACGATGTAATTTTTATCAAGCCATATATCCGACCGAAAGTAATGATGGCAGCGGAGATGCGGGTAATAAAATTACTTTACAACGTATACCAGCTCCATTAACATACTATTGTAATACTACGGAAACCAATGAAGCTGTTTTGGAATCCGTTTTTCTTTATTCACAAGAAGCCTACAGTGTTCTAACATAAATTTTGCTGGACCAGAGCTTTAAAAATTTTATATCTAAATTTGATTTTTAATGTGGGGAAAATAAGGTTACATAAAACGCTTAGGAATTGACGAAAGCCAAATAATTATTTAAGTCTTTGTTTATTGTTAGTACATATTATGTAGATTGAAATTGAATTAAATTCCAAACATCACAGTATACGATTAAATATACTTTTTACATTTCCTTTTGTTACGCTAATTCAACAAATAGAATAAAGGAAACAAATTAAATTTTATTCGATAATAATTATGTTCCAGTTTAAATATTTTGTTATAGTGATTTTAAGTAATAAAATTAGAGTTGTCAAATATTTGACCTTTTTAAAAACCAGTGTTTCGAATAATGAAAAACCCCGTATTTTTTAAAACCCCGGTTTCGGTTTTTTACATAAAACTCGGTTCGAATAATCGGTTTTTATAAATCGCTTTGTATTGCTGATATCTGAAAATATTTGTGTATAGAGAGAATTGTCTGCATGATAATAATTAAATTTTGCCTTAATGCAATGAAGTTGCACTGGAACTAGTACATTAAAACTTTTCATTAAGTTAATGCAAGTTTTCATAAAATTTTATGAAAACTGATATTTAATTTATTAAAAGTTTCATTCACTTTGTGAATAACTTTCATTAAGAAACTAGTTTCATAAAAAGTATGAAGCTAGTTTTAAGAAATTTTTCGTTCCGTTTGTCTTTAGTGAAAATTTTCATTATTTTTCGTCCACTAATATTCTCTCTGTCAAATTTTAAAAAATTACTAAACTTTTAAACGTCGATATTTAAAACTACAGTAAAAAGGCTCTTTAGAAGGCTAAAAAGCATTTTTATGGTCGTTTCTAAATAAAATTAGTTGTGAAATTAAAAACTAAATTCTCTAAACCTTTTATAGCCTTCAGTCATTATCAGAGAAGGCAAACAAAAATTTGTATGTATTTAAAGCTAAGAAATATTGTAAAAAAGAAACAAAAGGTAAAAACTTGAAAAAAATCCCCTTTTTCAAAGAAGTTCAAAGTTAACATTAAAAGTAAAAAGTCCCAAAAATCTTTGCAAAACTAAAAACTCAAAATCCTATACTAGGCTAGCACGGCTCCAGCATTTAATTTAAAGGTACTGAGCTAAAAGTGATGTAAAACCAAAAACTAAAATCCGATATATTTAGCACATTCAAATAAAGATTGTTATGATAACATGTTCAATTCAAAATATATAAGACCCCATAATTTTTAAAGCTGCAGGTGTGCCTTCAATTTGAAGTTAGCCTTTTAGCGAGAGAATTCATAGTTCATCAGGTCTATTTAGCACTTTCACATAATGATAATAATGATGATTTCTACCGTTCACACCATAACGGTACGATACCGGTATTGAATCGGTTTAAAAAATATATTTTTGCAAAAATACAATTTCTTTATAGGTATTATATATTAAAAGTTTTTTCAAACAAACTTTAGCCTGTGGCGCTAGGAATCATAATTTTTAAAAATAAGGCTACAACTCAGTTTTTATTTAATTTTTAACTTTATCAAAGTTAAATTCCAAAAAAAAAATATAAAATTTTCTTAAAAGAAAATCACTCGACTTTTTTAAACAAAGAGTGAATTATACAATTGCTCACACTCTACTCCTGTCTCATGTTAATTACTGTGTTGAAGTTGTTTCTGGTACCCTGGGCTATAATATTGATAAAATTGAGTACATTGTTAAGAGACTTGTGCGGTTTATTAATGGTATTGGCTACCGATAAATAAACCGCTACCGAGATCATGTTTCTAGTGCAATTAGGGACTTTTTAGGTTGTTCCATAGAACAATATTTCGAAATTTAATATATTTTTATAAGGTCATTAAATCTCTAGATTCGTGAGAAACCCCCAGATTATTGAATTACTTATATCGTACGGTATGTTTAGAAACAGATTATTATCTTACTTCCTAGATAAGCTGTAGTTATAACCTTTGAAATTACATTAAAATTATGCTTTCACTGATATTTCATACTGAAAGTAGTGTTTGGCCTGCTGTCCCATATCCAGAAAGTGAAGTGTGCAAATTAATATTTTATATTTAGTATTAGAACTTATTTTTAAAAAAAACTTTGTTCTCATAATTGTAATACTATAAAGTATACTGGCAATACGTCCTTTGCCTTAAAGGCTTGTTGTATTACAACAATAAATAAATTAATTAATTCAGCCTAGCGCGCCAATAACTTAGCAAGAAAAATCTTAAAAACCACATTTTTTTACTTTTTAATGTTTAAACAGTCATTTGATATAATCACAATGTTTTGACAATCGAGAATCTGGTTAATAAAATATTCAATATCACCTCTAGACAATTTTTACGGGTCCCGTTATGAAAAAATCGTTAAATTTACAGATAATTATATAAAAACAACCGAAATACGTGAAAAAAATTTACGTACAAAAAAGTGCTTCAATTTCCTACCAATTTTAGATTTTAATATATATATATTTAACCATAATATATATTTTTTAACCATTTTTATATCTTTAATACATATATCCATATCATGGATCACGAAACAATGTGTTCGTTCTTTTAAGTGCATATATACATGTTTCTAGTGCATATTTTTTTAGCTGCATTTTACAAGCACATATTTTATTTTTTTATTTGCATAAAATTCCTTGCCCTAATCATTACTTTAAAATAATAAAAAAAAAAGTTTTGTTAATTGTATCTTTAAAAAAATTGCATTTATAACCTCATATTATTCTTCATATTGTGTTCAGAAAGGCTCTATGGAGCATTATACCAATTACAGTTTTTAGATCTTTAAATGTTTAAAAACTTTATTCACGTTTTTAATTTTTAAAAAACTTGAAAAAAGGACTAATTTTTGGGATGTCAATTAATTTAAGTTTATTGGCCTGTTAAGTAAATATCAAAACAAAATTGCCCAAGAAAGAAAATTTCACGATTTTTAATAAGTTCATACTTATACATTATCCTGTTATAAGGATTAACACATTAGACACTAATATTTGTGTTAATCTTAGAAATGTTGTTTTATATTTGGCCTTAAAGCCTTATAGTATTGTAAATAAACAAAAAAAATAAAAAATTAAACTAAATTGAACCGGGCCTACAGTTTTTCAGTTCTAGTTTAAGAAATGTCAAATTACAATGTTTCTGCAAGCTGAGATTGTTTAAAATTTACGTTCTGTTATCCAAAAATAACATATTTTTCCAAAAATGCATTTTTACTATTGTTGCAATTATTGAATGCATTTTGAACTTTTTAATTTATGTGTGCTAGATATTGCTGTTATCTGCAAAATATACTAAAAAATTACGTAAAATGACGTTAACCCTAACGAAATAACGCAAAATAACATTAACCCTAAAATAACCTAACGAAATAACTTAAAATAATGTTAACATAACAATAAAATATCGTTAAATATACAAACGAAATATTCACAAAATACCGTTATCCAATACCGATAACCAAATGAAACCGATGACAACCCTGGTTGTTTGTATAATATTAAGTCTGTTCGATTACGTTCCTGTAAAATATAGTAAAAATTACTCAGTAACAAAAATACAGAGAGTAAGAGAAATATATATCACCATGACCATATATGTCCATAAACCCTCAAATTTCGGATTCGAACATATATGGATTCGTATATGAACTCATATATGAACATTTTCACCTGGGAAATTAAAAATTTTCGTTACTTAAAAAAAATTTATTTAGATTTTATTAAATTTTTCCTGAAATTAATGTACAAGTACAAAAAGTGGGTTTTAACTAAAAAAGAATTTTTTCACGAAAAGTCTAAAAAATTTCCAAAAATGTCTTTTTATGGTAAGAACCCGAAAAAATTGATTTTATAAAAATATTGAAAAAGTGGCAAAAGTTGCATTTAATGGCAAATACCAAAAAAAAATGCTTGCCAAACTGATATTTTATTTTTCAAAAGCCCTTGGATTCTTCCAAAATAACACCACAACATTTTAAGGCATGTTTCATTAAAAAAAAGCAGTTATTTGCTTTTTTTATTGATAAAAAACCAAAGAAATACATTTATAAAACGTACACTATATAAAACGTATTTATTAGGGTTGTCACAAGAATAAAAATTATTCGATTAATCGAACGAACAAACACAAATTTCGAAGGAACAATTTAAAAATAATGATTTTCGAATAACGAATAATTCGAATAAGTTTTGTTGATTAAACGTTCAAAACGAATAATTAAAAAACAAAAATTTTAATTGAAACCTTTCTGAAAATTAATTAATTTTGGGAAATATCGCTATACCATACTAAAATATCGTTAGAAAATAGATGAGTTATGAAAAATTTAACAATTTAAATCCTGTGTAAAAATAAATTAAAAACATCAAATTATTTTTATATGCTTAAAAATACGATAACTCGGAAAGAATTGACAACAGTGATTATTTATATTTTCCTTACAAAATTCGCTACTATTTTGTGTTAAAAAGTTTTAAGGCTAAACTTAACGTGAAATATGAACTAAGTTATTAACAGTAACAAAAACTTTTGCTTAGGTATAAGTTATAACAGACTTAGATTTTTTATATGTTAAATAAAATGTCAAACTAATTTTACAAAAGAAACATGAACCCAGCGATAGACCTTTATTTTATTTTGAGGCACCTTACGCATTGCCTCCTTGATAACTAAACAAATTTTCTTGACAGAGCACATAGTCAATCTTTAATATGTAGCGACTGCTGTTCAAAGACTGCAGAAGCGGTATTTTTTGCATATTTGAATACTCTTACATCTTATATACATATATAGCTTTGTGTAGCATTTTCGTTGACATTGCTATTATTTAAAAACTTTTGATACGATTTTACCGTTGGTCACACAATTTTTGACTTCAATTTAGCCCGAGTGTGAAAGCATTCCAAAGCGAATTTTTACTGCAACCGCGTTTTCTTTTAGACAATTCTTCATTCTTGAAACCTTTTGGCGCAATATAGATAAAATATTTTTTGAATTGTATCTAGTACAAATAACTAAAAGTCATTTATTTGTTTTAGTGTGGATTATTTTTACAAAATTTAATTTATTTAAAAACTATAAAATAGAATAGAAAAATGTTAAAAATAATAAAATCTTAAAATCTTTAAAAAAAATTAAAAATATGCTCTAAAAATTTGCTTTGATTATTGTTAGAAAATAGGATATTTAAGGTTTTATAGTTTTAAGCGACATAATGAAGTTGATTGTTAATGTTGGTCTACCAACTATATATGGCCCGAAGGGCTCGGTTGGTTTTTTGAAATAAATTAAATTAAATATGGTATTAAGAGCAAATATGTGCAATATATGATCTAAGAAATCAATGATAGAAGTCTTTTATTGTGCAAAGCAGATAAAAAAAATTTTTCAAATTGATGCCAACATTCATAAAGTTTCATGTTCTTAGTTATTATTCGTTCGATAAATCGAATAATTTTGAAAAATTAATAGCTTGATCGTTCGATGAAAAAATGTTTCGATCAAAATAGAAACCGGAATAGTAGACAACTCTAGTATTTATGTAGCATTTCGATCTTATGTCAACACAGTGTACATATAAAATATTTGCAAATTTGTTAATACTACAAACTAGGAAAGTCGTGGATTTTCGGTTTGTATGCTTTGATTCTTTCGAGCAATGTATTAAGTACATAATTTCAAAATATTTTTATTCAAAATATAAAATGTAATGAAAATATGCAAATTTAATGTGCACATGGTGATTTTAATGTTTTATTTTTAGTTATAAGTAACTCAAAAAGAAAAATAAAAAAAAGTTAGCATTTACTAATTACTTTGAGGGACACATAATTTTCTAGAATATTAAGTGTATTTTAATCCGAGAAAATTTGCTAAATGTTTAGACTGAAAAGCAAATCTAGTAAAGTGTACGAACTGCCTATGGTTGCACTGAATTCAAACGCAGCACGATTAAGGGTCGATGAAAACATACTCCAAAGTTTTTTTTTTTTGTAGTTTTTATGTAGTTGATTCAGCTTCTTCAGCTTCTTCATTTTTCTGATAAATATCTTGATTGCGTCTTTTGAATTTTTTGATTGGAGGTTTTTGTGAATCTGCTGCCTTAACCAATTCCATAGATTCTTTTACATCTGCAATTGATACATCTGCCACATGTTCGTCCTTATTATCATTAACATTTTCTTGTACATCACTACATTCCACAACTTCATCTTCATTATCTATAGATAATTCTTCTTCGTTCTTAATTTGCTCACATTCTTCTATAGTTTTAGGCAAAGGTAAAATTAATCCAGAATTACTTTTACGCTTTAAAGGACTACTACTTGTTGGTAAACATAACGAGGCAGTAGATGTGTTAAGACTTGAAGGTTGTTGATCGTCCAATAGTGAATCGTTTAAAGCAGAATCTGCTGTATTATCTAAAGTACTAGAATGACTTAATTCGTGACCACCTATAAGCATAGCCAATGAAAGTGGATCATCAATACCCAAGATATCGCAGAAATGCAAGGACTGCGGATTAATTTGAGATTTGGGTTGTTTGTTATATTGACCCTTACGTTGGGTGGTCGGATCATATGCTTCAACAGTACGACAAAAATTTTCTGGTATTTTAAAATCATTTTCAAATTTTTTACGTATTAATTCCATTTCTTCTTCGGTGGGAGTAAAGTTATACCGTTCTCCATTAGAACTTTTTTCATTGGGTAAGTAATAGTAGGACTCTTTAACATTAATCAAATGATTAGTTAAATACAAGATCGTTAACCATTCCAAATCATATTCAAATTTTAAATGGCCCTCATCATCTGTATGGTTTTCTGAATCTATATCAAGTATTTGTAGAAACCTTCTTTTGGGCAAACATTTATCTAAAGCTAAGAATTTTGTAAATGATTCCTTGAGATCACATTCCTTATCCTCTTTTTCACTATCTTGAATTTCTTCCTTTGCATCTTGGGAAGAATTCAAATCCCCGGTATGTTGTACTAATGCAGCAAATTTACAATGTAAATGTGCCGCAAACCAATATAAAGGTTGTAGTTTATTAAGTAAATCTTCGTTGGGTCTACTACCCAATTGATCATTATCCATTTCGTCGCGCAAAAAGGGTTTGAAACGAGCCAATTGCTGTTTATTGCCATAATTATAAATTCCCTTTGGCCAATCGTGGGACATGAATATGTCAATGTTGCCCGATAGCTGTTTTAAACGAAATACCTCCAATTGTCGTACATGATAGACACTACGTTTAGTTTGCTCTGTGTAAGGTGAGAACTCAAAACGCCCCCTTAAAAAATCGTGACCCTTGTAAATACCCGAAACACCAGCTATTCTTAAACCATTAACTCTTACCACACCAGCATAGCCCAAATAGTAAATATTTGGGGCCACCCAACCGCCATAAGGTAATTCCTGTAAATAGTTTGATGCCTCGTGGTTTCCTCCTATAAATATGGTCAACATGGGAGCTTTCAACTCACCGCTGTAATATCTACACAAAAAAAAATATATATATAAATTTCTTAATTATCTTTCCGCTTAATACCATTAACTTACGAAAAAGTTGCACCTTAAGGGGCGTTCCTCAAAAAAAATATGACCCCCTCTGGAATTAAAATAGAATTTTTTTTCTATATTCGGTTTTTGTGGCTGGGGCCCAAAAACCGATATGCGTAGAAACATATAAATAAGTGTTGGTACTCAAATCAAACATATCTTAATGAAATTTCCTCTGGATTTCAAAAATTATATTATTTTTACCAGGGACTACCGCATGGTATAGTACAAAATTTATTGGCTTAGGAATTTTCTCCTCCAGTCCGTATAAAACCCGGCTTCGCTGAGGAAAGTTTTTCTGCGTGATCGGCCTTCTGCCAGGCTTAGGGGCTTTCTCCTATGTGATATGCAGTTTAGGGGCTTTGCTGAGTTTTTTTATTATCAATTATTATTAAACGTGTGTCGTGGGCGCTACTTATCATGGATTCTAAAAATAACATAATTTTTCAAATATTGTGGAAATTTTCTTTAATTAGAGTACCCACACTTATATGTTACTACGCGTACCGGTTTTGCGCCCTGAAGGCCACGGCCAGCTTAACCGAAAAAAAATATTTTTAATTCTAGAGGGGACCACATACTTTTTTGAGGAACGCCCTATAAAGTGCAATTTAGACTAACTTACTTATAAAATGTACATATATTTTGATATTTTTGCGAAACAGCCATTGTCTGTAGATCTTCCATGTTGCGCGTGGCTTGGAAATCTCCACAACAGAGTAACAAATCAACTTTAATTTTATCGCGCTTTTCTAATTCTTCTATGGTTTCATAAATTTTTTCTAGCTCTCCATGGGCACAACCTTCAATAGCAATTTTCATTTTTTCTACAATATTATTTTTATATTTTTAAAATTAAAAATAAATCCAAATAGCTGCAGAAATAAATTCACTTGTAAAACTAAAAAAACTTAATTGGATTTGTTTACATTTAAGCTTCTTAACCAGCATGCACTGTTAATTGATAACAATGTCGGACAACAGAGTGTTACATAAATATTATTTAAAACGGTTGTCTTATAGTTTATTTACATTGAGCCTGTAGTTATATCTGATTAATATTAAAGTTATTTATGTTTTTTGGATTAGTTTTTGGGATTAGCTTTTAAAGCTTAGGCCGGTTTGAGGGCTAAGTTGGAACATGTGCAGTTTATTGGCAAAGTTCAGATTTTTTACTCTGAATAGTACTTTTTGAGTTGGGCAATGTTGGTTTTTTGTTACAATTTACTTAACTTTGGCCGGGCTTAGGGGTTTTTCTCCTCCAGTCCGTCCAAAGCCTGGCTTCGCTGAGTAAAGCTTTACTGAATGACCGGCCTTCGGCTAGTTAGTTTATGATCAAGCTTTGGAAAAATATATATATAAATATATCTATTTACAGCGATTATTTTTTTTTTCTGATTTTGTCAGATTATTTCGGTAACGGTATTTTAAGGATAATGCTATTTCAATTATTTCGGTAACGGTATTTTAGCGATAACGGTATTTTAAGGATATTGATATTTTAGTTATATCGGTAACGATATTTTACGGATAACGGTATTTCAATTATTACGATCATTCGGTTATTATAGTCAGTTGAAAGGGGTTTGAATCTATAACGGTATTTTAGCGGTATTGCTTGTTATCCCTGTTATAAACCCACCTTATTGAATTTGAGCTTATCACGTTTTTAAAAGTGTTGGAAATGGCAATCGAATATAGAAGCTACAAAATCGCAATACTTACAGATAGTAAAAATGGTTGCTTGGTGCTTAAAAATCCAAAGGGAAACGAAATTTGCATTGCCATCCATAAACTGGCTGAATCTTCAAACATTACATTTCGTCACATAAGGTTTTAGTCCCTTCCATTTTATGGAAGGTGCATTGTTTATTTTTACAATGATAACCTAAATAAGTTTTTTAGCTCTCCTGAGAAGTTGACTTTTTTGAGTTGGCATTATTGAATACAGGAGCTCGAAATATAAACTAAACGAGAATTTTTAAAAACTCGATATAATCATCTATTTTTAAATAACTAACAAAAATGAACTGTTTATTGTAAAATTACTGTGTTGGCTGGTTGTTTACTATAATACTAAAATAACTTCTTCAAACAACTATTACAAAATAATAGAGTAGTTTTCTTCTGTTGTTTTTGAAAATAACTGTCAAAATTGTTGTTTTATATTATTTCATAGAAAAACAACTGTAATTGCAGTTAAAAACAACTACTACTGACTACTACACAAACAACTGTCATGAAGTGACTGTAAAACTTTTTTGGGATAAACTGCACTTTATGGGGCGTTCCTCCAGAATTAAAAAAGAACATATTTTTTCTATCTTCGGTTAAGGGAGCCAGAGTCCAAAAATCGGTACACGTCGTAACATATAAGTGTGGGCACTCTAATGAAAGGAAATTAGGATTTCAAAATTTCTATTTTTAGGATCTATGATATTTTTTGATAATATCGCAAAACGGAATAACTTTACCCAGCAAAGACGCTAAACTGCCTATCACAGGAGAAAACCCGTAAGCCGGACCGATCACGCAGAAAAGCTTTCATCAGCGAAGAAAAGCTTTCCTCAGGCTTTGTACGGACTGGAGGTGAAAACCCCTGAAATAATAAATTTTTGACTATATGACACGGTAACCCCTGGGTAATGCCAACGATAGCAACTAAAAAGTCATATTTTTCATGTAAAATTCATTATTTTAACAGTAAGTTTTACAAAAATAACCATAGAAAACAATAAAAAAAAACTCTTACTTAAAATAGATGACCATTTATACTGATTTGATCAGTACATTTATTGATTGTGGGTCATGTGTACTGAAGAAAAAATCGTCTACTGATTTCTACTGATTTTTTAAAATTTGTACTGATTTTTAATATTTTCAGAAAATTTTATTTTTTCCATTGAAAAACTAATGTTTTGATCCATTTAGAATAAGGCTTTCAGAATTAACAATTTTCCAAACAGAAAGCTTTCAGAAACAGATGTGTTTTCTCCATGAAATTTTTTTAATCGGATGGAAACTTAAAAAAATCTTTAAAACGAAAAGTATTTATGTGGAAAACTCGTTTTAAATCTAATATTAGTTCAAACAGAAGTGCTTAGAATCCGAAAGATTCAAAATCTTGGGTGATCGTAGAAACAAATATTGAGGACGAAAAATTAAAAAGTCATCAGTCTGCACACACAGAAAATGTTTAAAGATTTCCAACTGAAATTCAATTACTTCGACTGAAATTAATTGGTACAACTAAATATTAATTTTCACAATAAAAGTGCGTTAATGCAATTAAAATTAAATTTAGGACGATTTTTAATGAATTTTGTGCAAAAATTCATTAATATCATGCGAATAATTCTCTCAGTGTATAATTTATTTCATAAAAACTAGCCGGGTCTTAAATTATTTATAAAAATTTTAGTAATTTTTAAAATTTTGTGGTTAAGTGTCCACTTAATCTGAACTTTTACATAGAGAAAGTAAATTCGATGCGTTCTTTAGAATTCATCACGATTTATAATTTTTAAAATTTTGTACTGATTTCATGTCAGGAAATTATGGTCACCCTACTCTAGAGGGCGCTACGTATCATTTTTGAAATACTGGGGAAATTTACTTTTCCAAACTTATGTTTCTACGCATAGCAGTTCGTTTTTTAATTCCAGAGGGGTAATTTTTTAGGAACGTTCCATAAAGTGCAGTTTTTAACTATTTTATTTATTTTATTTTATTTATTTAATATCAATACAAAGGAAGCCTTCATGGCCAATTATTTGTAGTGAACCAATATTTTTTAGGCATGATTTTCGAAAACAATTCGCTAGATTAACCTGCAAATGGTTAAGGATTACATTTTTTACACTTTAACAACCAGTTAAATTGAAAATGAGGCTAAATGAAATAGTAGACTTTTTTAGTGGATACCATTTTTAATTAACAATAAAAACTTTACCGAGATTATTAAATCATTAAATTTTTAAATTATTTTTTTAAGACAGGTATTTTGTTTATAACACATTTAGTAAGGCCGAACTTTGGATTGTGTAGCATGTGTAAGAATCCAGGATTTATAGTCACGTTTCTTCATTGACATTTGCTTGTGGCGCGGATGTGTGGGACATATGACATAATGTCTCTGTTGGCGTATAACAAAATAGCAATCCTTGCAACGACGCTTTAGATGTCCCTTAACCTTAAAACCAGCAACTTGACTTAGCAACAATGAAACTGGTGACAATAAACGTTGTAGTCCTGAAATAGGTGATACTACAGCATTTAATACTGGATTATGTGCTAAAGAAGACGTTTCAGTAATAGCTCTTGGTAGTGGTTTTACCATCATGTGGAAATTACGTGCAGTTAGGGCTGTCGATTTTACAGTGACATTGCCAGTCACTATTTTGAGGCCATTTTGCACAAATAATGCACAAATTTTCGAAGCAAAAGACATCTAGAAACGAATAAATATGTTTAACAAAGTTTGACTTATAGTTATTTAATATTAATTACTTTTTTTTTACAAATGTTGCTCTTATAAAAAGATTTTGACTGTAAAAAAATAAAGCAGCTGATTTTTGATTTGTTTAACATATGATGTAGAGCAGTATTTTTTTGATAAATTGAAACCTTATTCGTCAAACGTTACCGTTCGAAATTATTACACCGAAAAAATTCTTCAGTGACTCTGTTAAAAAAATCCTCAGTTGATTGAAAATAATTCAAAACGAACTGAGCAACTAATATTTGGTAGATAAAACTTTTTTTGAGTCAGCCAGTGAATTTCAAATGAATAAATTGTCAATAAATTTATAAAAAAAAAATTAAAACAAATGGCGAAATAATAAAAAAAAATTATATTTCTGGTAAGTTTTAGCTTTTTGTAAAAATAAACTTAAATTTATTTAATATCTATTGTTTTTATTAACAGAAAACAAAAAATTGGAAGCCATTAATTTTAGCTGAGGGCTCAGTTAAATTAAATTTTTAAATAAAATTCGTTAACTTCAACTAAATTGATTAACTGAGGCTCAGTAAGAGGTATTTTAACTGAGACTCAGTTGAAAACTTAGTTAAAAGTAACTAAGAACATTTTTCGGTGTAGATTTGTTTGACTTATGATAGCCTGAGTGCCCGCGGGAACAAATCTTATATGCCACTCACACCTAAATCACTAATTAAAAATATGGGTTAACATTAATCAAGTAGATTAATTTCGCAGTCTAAAGTTAATCCACATTTCCTCGATTATCTATGCATTTTTGACATTTCAAAGTTTAGCTTGATAGCTTAAAGATTAACTTTGTCAATTTAAATTTTCAAGGTGGTGCCGATAGTGATCCGGCATAAGAGGAACAAGGAAAATGTCGGCGTTGGCAAACATTTTGATGACAGCAGCAACACTTTTCTGTGGCAGCGTCTAAAGGTACCCATACACTACGCAATATTCTTGTGCAACTTTTGCTATTGTGCAAAATATTATCAGTGTGTATGTCATATTGGAATATTGTACAATATATTGGAAAAAATCAATCAGGTTTTGATTTTCATTGCACAAAAAGAAATTTAAAAATATTTAATAGTGTGTTGGCCAGATTGTGCAAAACAGAACAAAACAGTGGTGCCATATTTTGTGCACAAGTGTTGTACATCTTATTGCGCTGTGTAGGGTAAAATGACAATAATACGGGTAATAATATTTGCAATATTATTGCATATGGTATGGCTACCTTTAATATTAGTTTTTATCTGACTTTGTATGAATATTTTTTAGCGCTGAGAGCGGATATCATATTAAAACACACAGCTGAGGACAATTAGCAGTATGAATGCGTAGTTGTTTAGAAATAGTAAGCATAGGAAAAGTTGTATTAACTCTTAATCACAAAGATTAAAAAATGATTTAGTGATTGATTAAGCAGATAATCGCATTTTAGTAGACTAACTTTTCTGGTTAAGTACTTGATAAAGTAGTTAATCTTATTTAAAGTAGATTAACTTTCCTGTGTAAATTCTCTCATACTATATTTATTTGTACATTTGAAATTTTTAATCAAAAACCAAAAGTTTTCAAAAACTACTAGTTTTTGGTTGTAGTACAAATGTAGTATAAAGCCGCATTTACAGTACCTCGAAATACACCCAACAAACAAAATGTTCCTTTTTCGTGCCGTATACTGTACGGCATTAACAGATTCCAAATATGCAGTTTCAATCTAAATCAAATGCACTGCGTAGTTTTGAAATTAAAAATTTTAAATCAAATTGAATTATAATACATTTTATTTAAAAAAAATTATTTTTATTTTATTTTTATTAGTTAATAATCATATAATTACAAATTATATCTTATTACCCTAACCGAGCAGTACATATAATGGAAGTCAAACCCGCAACCCTCGCGCTGATGAGCCTGCACGCTACCAACTAGCTTACCGGAAGCACAAATTGTTTTTAAGATCCCAACAAATACAAATAAATTAAAATATCCTTTAATATTTGAGCTAAAGCTACATTCACACTAGAAAACAAAACACATGTTCTGCCAAAACACTTATTTAAGCTCTTTATTATATTCCAATAGTTCTTTATTCTTTTACACTCGTTCTGGCAAAATACGTGTTTTGCAATCTAGTCTGAATGCCGTATAATTTTTAAAAACATAAATCGCCTTTTCAATATATGCCGCATTTAATTTTTGTTTCCGCATTTCGACAAAAATATATCTTAATATTTTTTTTTGTCGAATATAAGGAAACGGGATCTTAAAGATCCATTTACAAAACAAAAGTACAAAGTGCTTATGAAGTGATATATAGTGATAGTCTCGGTTCACACACGGCAATTTTACTTGCGCAATTCTTGAGTTTATAGAAGAGGGAGGGAAAGAGAATGATAGGGGGTACAGACTTGCCCGTACTCCAATTCCGTTTTGTTTTGCCATCCGCAATTTTCAACACTGCAGGTTGATATACGAAAACTGCTGAAACAAACTTTTCCTGTGTGAACACAAAAGCAATTTCAAAGGAGAATTGAAGAAAAATTGCGCAATTATAATTGCCGTGTGTGAACGAGGACATATGTGCAAAAAAGAATTTTGCTCTCTTTTCAACCAATAATGCACTATTTTTTTTAACGATTTAGCACTTTCCAGGATTTAGAATATGGCAACACTGGTTCGCAGATGTGTTACCCAGGGTTGTCAGATTTTTTTGAGCTCCATCGCCAAACCGGATGTCAAAAATCGCCAAAAGTCACCAAAAGTCAAATTTGTTCAGTTTTTGATAATTTTTTTATTTAAAAAAATAAAACTTTGTTTACACAAAAAAAAGCTAGTATAATATTTAAGTCTAAAATCGCCAAAAACTGATAAAAAAAAAACTAAAAAATCGCCAAAAGTAAATTTAGTTTAGTTTTTGTTACTTTTTTTTATTTAATTAATAAATATTGGGAACTTTGCATACTTATTCTAATTTACCAAAATATATACGCATTTACATATATATATATAGGACAGTTTTTTCGATAAACCGCATATTTCGGGTACAATTTTGGCCATGTCCCTAAAGTATGCGCTGTGCATACATATATATATATATATATATATACACATTTTGTCTTTTTTACTGTTAAAAGAATTTTTAAACTTTGTAAAAAGAGAGTTAGTGTTATATATTTTTTAAATTAAATAAAAATGGAGATCATATGATCTGTTAAAAAAAAGTATAATTAAGTACATAAGTAAATAAGATCGTAAACTTCAGCCTCATCGATTTCATTACTTGTGTCTTGACTTTTATACATATTATTTGAATTGATGTTTTTTATCATTTCATTAGTCGGTGTAAAAAATTGCAGCACAATTAACGTTCATGTGATTTATTATTCTCAATAGAGCGTCAAAAAGATCATATTGAATTTTATTTCTTAATCGTGTTTTGGTATAATTCATTATGGAAAATACCCTTTCAACGCAGGCATTACTGGTTGGAACAACCAACACATTAAGAACGGCGAAAGATAATTCTTTAAAATGGTACGTACCTGCTGCATCATGATAATCAAACACTTTTATCCAAAAATCAAGTAAATTTGTTGGAATTTCGTTATTAAAATAACTATTTCAATTTATGAACGGAAGTTAATATGTCATACGACATGACTTTTGATGTCGTTTTGACACTAAATATGAAATTCACTTAAAATGATAACAAAACAAAAATCATGCAAATAAGTTTACCCGACTATTTGTGTTTTAATTAGTAATGATATCAAAATAAGACAAACTATTTTAAAAAATCACTGAAATAATATAAATGGTGAAAATAGCCAAGAAAATCGCCAGTTACATCATAAATCGCCATGTCGCCAAATGGAAAATCTCGACGCCAAACACGTTTCAAAATCGCCATGTTTGGCGAGAAATCGCCATATCTGACAACCCTGGTGTTACCAATGAAATAGGTCTAAAAAATAATAACAAATAGTATGGGTTTGTTTACATTGCACTGATGTGAAGAGTATCTCCATTTGTTTTATATTACACATTTTTTACACATATCTGTCTCTTTTTAAATTTTTGTGCAGTTTCTTTTGTTTTTAATTTTTCTCATTTTCTATCCATAATGCCTTAATCAGCTGATTCCTATTTGTGGTTCGAACAAATGAATGGCTAGACGAGACTATCAGTTAAATTTTTATTAAAATTTTTGGAATGCGTAATTAATATTATAAATAAAATGGATTGTGCTCCTTTAAATTTGGTAAGATATTTAAGATCATATCAATAGTAATTGTAGCTTTGAAATATATTTTATTATAGGCCCATTTTCATGAAAGAAGAGCTGAAAAGTTAATAAAGCGTCATCACTACGATGAGGCGTACAAAGCTGTCGAGACTTCCTTACTGTATGTAGAGGATGCTTATAAAAATGTTAAGATTCCCAAAGCTTTAGAAGTTTTAAATACTCAAAAATGGGATTATAAACGGAAATTAAACCAAATACAAATACGTAAGCTACAATATGAAAAAATGAAATCAAAAGAAATTGTACCTTCAGCACAAATCGAAAGCAACCCGAATACAATTAAAGCAGATATTGCAAATCCACAATATATTGCTAGATCAATAGATAAGACTATAAAGGAGTTTAACGATAAGTATGGTAGTACATTGTTGGATAATATACAACGTCTAGAGTTGCAAACAAAAGAAAATCGTGATCCCAACTTCACCTCGGAAGTGGCAACAATTGTAAATGAAGACGTCAAGTTTAAGGAAAGTCTAACAGATGATTTTGAGACACAAATGAGACGTTTAAGTATTATAGATAATCATTTGCAGTCCAATGATGATTTGCCATCATTGGTTCCTTTAGAGTTGCCTTCATTTGATTATACGGTATTTGGCGTGACTTCGGGTTTGGTGGAGAACTTTCAAAAATAATATAATAAATATCTATTTATGATCTCTTATTTTAAGTTTTAAAAATTAATTTATAGTTTTATTTTCTACATTTATTTTTTCATTAACCCCTGTAAAAGGTCTTCCATATCTGTTTCAGTTTCAACGTCCTTTAAAAGTAGTAAAACTTGAGCTTCCATTTCACATAATATTTCTGGTTTCCTATAAGTTATAATTAAAGTGTTATATTGATGATGTATTGAAACATTGGCTTGTGACGGTAAAATTCCACAACGATCAAGATCTGGTACGGGTATAACCTTATAATACTTTTTATTTGTAGTCTTTACCACTATAGCTATTTTCTCGGCATCGGCTTGTACTTGATAGACGTCAATAGGGTAGGGTAAATTTCTAATTCTCCACTCAATATTTTTCTTTGTTATTCTTTTGCTAAGAATGGGTTCTGTGTTACTTATTTTAACGGTAAAACTTCCATCGGCATTTCTAAAATCATCTGCATCTCCACCGGCACCTAATTGTCTAGGATCTTCTCCTAATTCAACTTCCCATTCTGGTTCTCCAATTAACTGCTTACTTTTACGCCATGCTCGTTTTTGTACCACTCCTGTGTCCATACTATATTCTTCAGCCATTTGTTGTCCATCAGGGAATTTATAAAACAGTTTGCGGCTTCTACCACTTATCATGGAGTTCTTCTCAGCACTTTTGAGATAGCTCAACCAATTTTCATACGACATTTATTAAAAAAAAATTGTGGCTAATCTGACAAATTTTTAAATTGTTAGGTGTACAGGATTGGTGTTTTAATCGAAACACACATGTTATTATTTTTGTTGCTATGGCAACAAGGTGATGCCACGTTGCTATGGCAACAAGGTGATGCCACGTTGCTATGGCAACAAGGTGATGCCACGTTGTTGAAAATTAACCCTTAAAGTCCAAACTAATCGAGCAATAACGAAGCACGTTTATGACACATTATATGCGTAATGCTTCGTTAACACTTGTACTACGTATCCACTAGACGTGTTTTGAAATGAAACATGTTTTGTGCATGTTTTCCCATACATTTCTTTTTTCAACAAAACACATTTTTTACTGCGTTTTCACTTAAGTGTTTTGAGCAAATCATGTGTTTCGGTGAAAATGTGAAAACATGTTTTGTTTCAAAACACATTCAGTGGAAACGTAGCATTAGAGAATGTTCACAATTAAGCCACTTTCACGCGGGAGGGAAAACCAGTTGTTTTGCCAAAACATGTATTTAAGCTCTTTATACTATTCTAACAGAAATTTATTCGTATATGATTTTTATACATACATATTTGGAAACACAGTATAAATGCACCCTTAAAATTCGAAATTTTTTGCTAAAAATCGTTACAAAAACTATTTATAACATTTTCAAGCGAGTTGGTCGTGTAATTTCCAATACTAAAAATATCGGTTTGTATGCAAGTGGTTTTTCAAAATCGAAAACTCCAACCGCAATCAGGCCCAGGGTCAAATAGCCAATTCAGACGATGCTTCATTTTTGTTTGTTTATTCTTCATTTTGTAATTTCATTTGAGGATTTTATTTCACACAAATCTTGAATCGTCTAAATTGGCTCTTTGTATCTACTTTTCGTACTTTGACAAAGATGTAAATGCCTCGTGTAGACGTCAAGTGACTTACATTTTTACAATACAACTCTAACGTTATCGAAAAAATGCCATCCTTAACATATATTGAAACCGGTGGCGTCTGTTTCTGTTGATTTATTCATAGTTTTGCAGATAATTGGTCTTTTTTGCACAAACATCAATTGAACATTAAGTATTCCAAATTTATTTTACAATAATTAAATTATAATAAAATAATGGCGGCATCATTAAATGGAGTTTTTCCTACAACTCTACAAGAGAAAATTAAAAGCTCAAAGTTATTGGTTGTGGGTGCAGGTGGTATAGGTTGTGAAATATTAAAGAATTTGGTACTATCAGGATTTTCAGAAATTGAAATTGTATGTAAAATAAATTAAGTTTGATTTCTTTTCCTAAAATTGCTAATCGTTTTTTTTTACAGATTGACTTAGATACCATCGATTTAAGTAATCTTAATCGGCAATTTTTATTTCATCGCGAACATGTGGGTAAATCTAAATCACAAGTGGCCAGAGAAAGTGCATTACAATTTAATCCTGATGTTAAAATAAAAGCTTACCATGATAGCATTATGACGTATGTTTCATAATTATTTAATTTTTTAATTCTATGTTAAAGTTAACTTTAATTTGTAGTACGGATTATGGCGTGAATTTCTTTAAGAAATTCGATGTCGTTTTGAATGCTTTGGATAATCGTGCAGCTCGTAATCATGTTAATCGTATGTGTTTAAATGCAGAAGTACCCTTAATTGAGAGCGGTACCGCCGGCTATAATGGTCAAGTTGAATTGATCAAGAAAGGTTTGACACAATGTTACGAGTGTACTCCTAAAGCTGCCCAAAAAAGTTTTCCTGGTTGTACTATTCGTAATACACCTTCGGAGCCAATTCATTGCATCGTTTGGGCCAAGCATCTTTTCAAGTAAGTACCAGAAATTGCAGATGGACAGAAAAATCAATCACATGCAAAGCACTATTTTTAGTGATATTGACAGAAATTAAAATTAAAGCACTGACAAAGCCTTTATTTAGAACGCTTTCCCAACTTTGTCAAAATGTGTTTTGCCAGTACTTGATTTATAAAAATTACAACCATAAAAAAATTACAGCACTGACAAAGCCCTGATTTAGAATGCTTTTCCAATATTCGTAAAAAGTGCTGACTAAAGTGGGCACACGGAAATTAAAAAAACATGAGTCCAACAAAACAGAAACGCGTATTTACATACATACAAGTTTGAGTACTCAAATCAAAGGAAATATTCTCATGAATTGAAGTGTGTTTTTTTTCAGATCCATTAAACGTGCCCCAAACTAAAGCCACTTTTTTTTGTAAATTTATGACTACACAAAAATTGTAAAAAAGTTTTTTTTTATAAATTCAAAATAATCGTTATTTTTAATATAAAAAAATCATTCATACACATATAACCCCCTTTAGACCAACTGCCTGTCTGCCTTAACAAAATCGTGTATGTGCCAAAAAACGAAACCGCGTAAGTAAAACTAGTTTACAAGATTCGGTGTGCCAGATTCCGATATCGCAATTTTTTTGCTCGTTTTAAATCGATCAGTTGTACCTTGTCGAAAATAAATAGAATGTGGATTTTTTCTTAGAAAGGTTTGTTAAATAATAAAAACAACACTTAGTATTAAAAATTTTAAAATTCAAAAAGCAATATTATAATAGATTCTTCAGTTTAAAACAAGACTTAAAAATCTCTAAAAAATCTCTGAAATGTTTTTTATTTATTTTAAGTCAAAAAGCAATCAAAAAGCAAATTGCATGCATTTTTAAAAAGGATTTTTTTGATAAAATACAAGAGTTGATTAAAATTATGTTTTTAAGCTTTTGACATGTAAATTTATTTTTTGGAACAAAACTTAAAATATACAAAAATGAGCGTTTTTAAGAACACCGATTTCCACATGATGCGTTTTCAAAAAAAGTTTGCGTTTTGAAAACGACTCGAAAGAAAGCACATAGACGAATGTTTGTCTGATCAATGGCAAGTTTCCCAGCAAAACCTTGGTAATAGGTTGGTATTACGGAACATGTTAAGTTAAACTCCTTACCCTTGCATTACTTACTGACTGGGCATTAGGTCCTTTTTTCTGGAGAGCTTTAGTTTTCTGATGTATTGAAGCAAGTGATCAATTTTATAATGTCAGATGTCTCAGATTGGATGTCTAATTGTAATCTTTGTATTAATCCTAGAAAAACTAAGGCAATGATTTTTAAATTTTGATATCGTAGTAAATGGTGTTAACATTGAGTTTGTATGGGGTGTTTATTATACAGGTATAGAACTTTAAGTTGGCAACACTTTTTTAACTGGCGGCCATTTTGTCAGCTGTCAAGTGATTTATGTTTAGTTTGGTTTGGCATTTCAACATGAATAGACTGACGTCTGACGCCAAATTGGCCAAATTTATTTTAAAAATCATGGTTTTGTTCGAAATACGTATCGCGCACGAATTTTGTTTAGCGATGAAGCTCACTTTTTGTTAAATGTATACGTCAATAAATAAAACTGCCGTATTTGGAATGATGATAATCCTCAAGTGTATGTTAAGACACTGTTACATCCAGAAAAACAAACTGTTTGGTGTGCTTTTTTGGGCTGGTGGAATCATTGGTCCGTACTTCTTTAAAAACTATGCTGGTCAGAACGTTACAGTCAATGGTGACCGCTATAGAGCCATGATTACTGACTTTTTCTGAACAACCATGATGTGCAGGAGCTGTGGTTTCAACAAGACGGCGCAACATGTCACACAGCTCGTGCCGCAATTGATTTTTTGAAGGAAACGTTTGGAAGCCCCATAGTTTCACATTTCGGACCCGTGAATTGGCCTCCACGATCTTGCGTTTTAACGCCGCTGTACTATTTTCTGTGGGGATATGTGAAGTCGCTAGTATACGCAGATAAGCCCAAAACGATTGACCACTTGGAGGACAAAACTCGCCGCGTTATTGCCAATATATGGCCACAAATGTTGGAAAAAGTCATCTAAAATTTGACCTCCAGATTAGACTACGTCCGAGCCAGACTTGGCTTTCATATGTCAGAAGTCATATTTAAATTATAATGCCAGAAGATTATCTTTCGAATAAAGTAAATTTCATGTCAATTTAAAAAAATCATCTTTGTTTTATTCCATTTCAAAGTTCTAGAGCTCTATAAAAAAACACACTTTAGAATGCATTATAGTCTGTGAGTCTCAATTGACTCACGTCTTAATTTTGATCAACATATAAACTGGTTGTGTTCTACTATAAATTTTACTTTACGTCGATTATATTCTCTGAATCTTTATCTATTACCCAGCGAAAAAAGAGTGGAAAAAGATGTAGTAAAATCATCACATATACGGATACAGATGTAGTGCAAATTGAGTTGAAACATGCATGATTTCAACATGGGGTTGCCATTGGACGGAGGTAATGCAAATTCCTCAAACTTCACTTTATTAAAAGTACTATGTGTAAGGTTATGAGATTGTATTTTTGGGTGTTCTTTTTCATAGAACTTAATTTGTTATTTTTAATTAGTGATTAAGGTATGATGTCAAGTCACACCTTTTTTACTGAGTGCTTAAAATGTTATAATTAAAAAAAAAACTTAAACAGCTTTCTAGCTTTAAAAACAAAGCGAAATAATAGTTTTTCGTTCAACTGAAAAGAAAGAAAACTATTGTTAAGTCTGATATTTTGTAATCATTGTTTTTCAAATTTAAAGGTCAGAAAACACAAATTCAAAGCGACATCTAGATTAAAGAAAATAGTTGTTAAAAGATACAAACTCCCGGTTCCATTCGAGTATGTCAAATACCAAATTGTAACATTCGTGACATTTCTACTAGTTAGCCTTCTATATGATGATAAGTTTAGGAACTGATCTAAAAGACCAGCATTAGATCAGAAAAATCAGTAGTAGTAGCTACTTTGAGTGTAATGAAAATGTTGTTTATTTGGAACTACTTCGCATTACTTTTGCTGGGTAGTTTATGTAAAAAAACGCATTGCCCACGTCTTATTGATGTCCAGTATGTTGTATTGCGCTGAAGTTTTTACAGGTGTCAAGGGTCAGAATTATTCGATTTGTGTACAACCTTAAATATTGTGATAATGTTTCAAATTATGTAGAAGATTTAAAAGTTTTATACACATGCAATTGTTGATACATTTTTATAAAGTTTTTAGGTCTAAAAATGTCCGGTATATTTACTAAATCATTTTGTATTTTCAAGATCTTTAAGAAACCCGCAATTGAAGCATACTATACATCAATTCTTCAACGGTCTTTTCATTACAGGGTAGCTAAAATTTGGAATTCGTTGCCCTTATTACTTAGAAATTTTGACTTTTCTGCTAATGTATTTTAGGCTAAACTAAAAGAATATACCTACTTAACAATGCTTAAACTTTTTTATTCAAAAATTTATTAACTTTGTTAGTTTATATTTGATATTTGAACGAAACTACATACACTAGGGATGGCTCAATGGCTTAAACGTTTTCTCCCTGAATAGACACATTGAAGTTTGTTTAAAATATAGAAGGTTTATTTTAAATGAATTTGCTTTTTAATTTTCCATGAAAATTTTAGTTTTAAATTATCATGTATTTTTTATTAAAAATTATATATAATCAATAATATGTGAATGTACTTTACTTGCCTAGAATAGTGCCAATCTGGCTTACAACAATTATGTTATGCCAAATATAGATTTAGATATTAATCTTATTGTAAATGAATTAAATATGTACATACAAAAAAATCTATTAATAAATAATAATAATAATACACTAGGGACAAATGAGGAGTATTTATATAGGTTTGTGTCTATTTTTTTTTTTTTTTTTTTACTTTTAAATATATACATTTTACTGAAAGTGAAAATTATTCAAGTTCGAGGCCATACTCTATATTTCTTTATTAGGATATTGTCCTAACAAATAACCTATAGAGTTTTTGTTTTCAAATTTATTCTTTGACCCTTTCAGGAATGTGTTGATAGATCTATTTCGGGAATTTTCTAGGTTCCCATCATCAGAACACGTTTTGAACTAGTTTACTCACTACATGAGAACTAATATATGAGCTTGAAGTTAAAGATTATAACCATTGATCAAAAAATAAATTGAAAACTAGTTTGTTATGTGTAAGGTCCACCTCTGGTGGATATTCAATACACGTTTTTTGTTTTTCTCTCCTTTTTTTGTTTAGTTTATAAACAACACAGGGGAAGGTAAACTAGACGGTACTTTGTCTTTTATACAAGTTTGATATAATTTTTATTAAAAATAACCCTGAAAGGGTCAAAGAATAAATTTGAAAACAAAAACTCTATAGATTATTTGTTAGGACACTATTCTAATAAAGAAATATAGAGTATGGCATCGAACTTGAATAATTTTCATTTTCATTGCACAATTAAAGGTCGAAAAAAACATAATTTTTATTTTTAATAAAAATTATATCAAACTTGTATATACATTTTATTTTATGATTTTAAAAATTGTTTAATATATGTTAAGATTTGATTTTATGTTATGGGCTTGATTTGAAATTGTATAATAAATAATAATAATACCAAATTCACATGTTTAAATTTTTTGATGGTATAATTAGTTTGTTTATATACAAAATTAAATATTATTAAATTTTTACTACAAATTTTACAATTTTAAAATAATATTCGATTTAGAAATTAAAGATTTATATAAAACAATTTTAAAAACTCTTTACCTGTATTTGAGGAGTAACATGTTACCGAGTAATCACTTACCTCGATGGACATGCCCTTGTTAAAATAATAGGGGTTGTAATAGAAACGTAACAACTTACCTCCTTACTACAAAAAGTTTATTTTTCCACCCAAAACTTATAAAAAATTACATGTTCAAAATTTTTTAAATTTTTATTTAATATCCGATATAAACAAATTTAATTAAAAAAAAAATTTGTTACATTAATACCAATGGTAATATGTGTTTTGTGTGGTGTTACCAGAATAGACATGGCCTTGTTAAAATAATAGGGTTTATGGCCTCGAGATATTTTCTGGCACTATTGGTATTAATGTTACAAGAGTCAGACGTCTGGTGAATACTATTGTACGCTTTGTTTATAATGTGCGTCGTCGTAATCATGTTTCTGGCTATGTGAGTCGCTTCCTTGGGTGTTCTTTTGATAATTTTGTGAATTGTCGCTTGTTGCTTTTCTTCCACAAAATCATTAAAAGTCGTAGACCTTTACCTTTATATAGGAGCTTTGTTTTTACGCGTTCAAGGCGTAATCCACAGATATTCATTCCCAGGATAAGGAGAACTATTTTTGAAAGATCATTCATAATCAGAATTGCTCGGTGTTGGAATCGGTTGCCCTTAGAATTACGGGTTTTCTCTCATTCAAATAACGCCTTTCGGTTAAAAATCTTGGAATATTTCAATGGTTTTTGAACTATTTTTTTTTCTCTTTTTTGCAATGTTACCACTGATAGGGTCAAATGCTTTAATACTTTAATTTTTAAACTTTGTTAATAAACTTTTTATAAATATTATGGCTGGGGAGCCAATATGTTAGGCTATTAAGTGTATTTTATTTTTTTATTTTTAAGATTAATACTCAGTTTTTTATTACTATGTAATACTGTTATTTGGCCTTGTGGGCATTAGTATTATAGATGAATTATAAATAAATAAATAAATAATAGAAAAGTAACTTGTTACAGACCTTAATTTCTTATTCCCAAATCTATTGCCGGGTAATAGAAAGTTTTGCTGGGTTACGATAACTTTTTCTCTATCATGTTTACTGCAGCGAGAAAGTTTTTCGCTAGGTTTAATTCCCCTATCTTAATAAAAACTCATAAAATTAAAATTTTTTCAGTCAATTAAAAATCAGGATCATAAAATACCCAAATGTCACTTTTTTAAATTTTATTAATTTACCAGAAACTGGAAACAAAACACTCAATTTATCTAAATATGGACTAATGTTTAACAAGCTCTGACGCATATTTCCTGTATTCGTGATCGTTTATAACGTGCTTGATGTGCAAATAAATTTTGTAAAACTTATAAAAATTTCTGTAAAAAATGAAATTTATTTATTTATTTCATTCATTTGCAATACAATAAGCCTTAAAGGCCAAAGACGCATTGCTAGTGTGCTGCAAAAATTCAAGAATATATTTACAAATTGCTTAGATTAAATTCAATAAACAGTATATATATATAAAAAAAATCGAAAATATCCTTAGAACAGGATAGCAATAACTATAAAATTGTACACTTTATTTTTGGATAAGGTTCAGCTGTTTCTACATCACTAAGAAAATGTAAAAAGTCCATACTGGAGAAAGCCTGACCTAAAACAATTTGAAAACACTCATTCATACAGTGTCCCGGAAATGTGACAAAAGTCTGTTCCTAAAAACATTATACGATAATGTAAAACTACGTAAATTCAAATGCAAAAAAATTCCAGCTTCTAGCAGTTCTAATAAGTAAAGATCGTTCAAAGATTGTATAGTTTATAATTGGTTCAACAATCTGAGGGTTTCTCTCAGACCTAGAAAATATAAATTCAGAACGTAAGTAATTGGGTACACCAGATCTAATGACCTTATAAAAGAACAATAAATTGCGAAGTTCCATATATATTATGTTAAGGGGCAACCGAGAAAGTTAATAACTGCACTAGATACGTGATCACGAAATCTAATTCCATATACAAACCGCACAGTTCTTTTCACAATTAGCTCAAGCCGCACTATATTATACCCAAAAGTACCAGAATCAACCTCAAGGCAGTAATTAACATGCGACATCAACAAAGTGTGAGCAAGAATATATTTCACCCTTACAGGCAAATACAAGCCACAATTGTAACGTTTTCTGAGCCCCAAAGTTACCCTAGAGGAAACAACATCAATTTGTTCACTAAAATTTAGATATTGGTCATTTACAACACCCAAACATTTAAGCGATTCAACATATTCTATATCGGTTCCACAAATTCATATCCGAGGGTAAGCAATTCTGCAATAACCCGTTCGAAACATAAAATTACACAGAAAGTATACAGAAAAAAAATTAAAATTACACAGAAATTACTCCAAAATGTCATTATTCAAAAATTATCCAATGAATGTGTAAATTGTCCCGTTTTTGAATATTTTCAAAAAGTGTACGCTGTACTAGAGCCATTTTATTTTTTTATTATAAAAAAATAAATAAAATTTCAAACCAAGATCTTGAGTCCAAATATGGCTTACATACAACTCACGAAAAAATACTAATAATAATAATTATATTTCATCAAATCTTTACATAAATTAAACAATTTTTAAAAACATAAAATGAAATGTATACATTGAACGGTAAAAAAAATAGACACACGCCATTTAAGTAAATGTTATACCCTATTTAGGGTGCGCCGAAAAATGCTTAAAAATTAAGTAGAATAATGGACCCAGGTAACAAAACACACAAACGGGCCGGTACTGGCGCGGTGTTAGAGAGTCAAGATTATAACACCAATATACGCTTGGACGAAATATTTTCCAACGTTGCACGCTTAACCATACAGCCATTTGGAACGCGTTTGCTTGTAGGGGATGGCCTCAAAAGTTGATTTCTCTAATTAAATCAATGTATGCTAATTATAGGTGTTCTTATTAGTATGGCCAAATTTAAAAGAGTTTTGATTCCAGCATGCCGGCCAGATTTATGTTCCTTTATATTAAACAATTAGTTAAGTGTTATTTGGAGCGAATCCTATAACATGTAGTTTACCCGGAAACGACTTTAAATATTCAACGGTTTTTTTTTTTCTTCGTGTTATATTTACTTTGTGTTATATTTACTACAATTTTTTCACCACAAAGCGTGAGTGTTTTTTTTTTGATGTATTGTTAATTTACAATTCAGCTGATTTTGTTGTTCGGTACATAAGTATGTATCAAAAATTATTTTAATTTCAGAAAAATGCCAAAAATTTACAGACTCAGGCGTCCCCTGCAAGAGTAAACGTTAATTTTCATTTTGCAGTTTAAAACCGTCCTCGTCTTTACGGATTCCCCTGACAGTGCCCTTAACGCAAACTGGCTATCAGTGAAAATGACCACTGCCCAGAGCAGTCATTTTCATTCAGAAAACGGGAATTTTTAGCTAGTTCACATCCCTAAGACATTTCCATGTTAAATTGTTTGTATAGAGAGGCGGCTACCTGTTTCAAAGAAACTAGTACAAAACTGGTTCTGTACTATTATTTTTTGTTACTGGGTGTATTTTGATAATTTTAAGTGGAAATGGTGTATGTTTTTTTAATACCAACAAAATCCCCTTTCCTTTCACAATTTCAGTCAACTCTTTGGTGAAACAGTAGATGATGAAGATATCTCCCCAGATGTAGCTGATCCTGAAGCTCAAGGTGAAGGTGTTGATGGAGATGCTGCCGAAGTGGATAACGAGAAGAAACCCGAAGATGAAGCTGTTCCTAAGGACGGTAATGTTGTCCGCGTAAACACTCGTCAATGGGCTAAAGATAGTAATTATGATGCTGAAACATTATTTAATAAATTTTTCTATGATGATATCAAATATCTTCTATCCATGTCGAATCTGTGGAAGACTCGCAAACCCCCGACGCCCATTAAATGGGATAGTGTCTTGTTAAAACAAGATGAGTCTAATAATGATCAAGCTTTTATGCGTCAATATCACAAAACCTGGTCATTGGCGGAATGTGCTGGAGTTTTTGCAGATTGTTTAAAGAATTTGAAAGCGAATCTCGAAAAATTGCCAGAGGGAGATGATGCCTTGGTTTGGGATAAAGACGATCAGCCAGCTATGGATTTTGTGGCTGCTTGTGCTAATATAAGAGGATATATTTTCGAAATTGGACGTAAATCGCGTTTTGAAATTAAATCAATGGCCGGAAATATTATACCAGCCATTGCTACAACTAATGCCATAACAGCTGGTGTTGTAGTTTTACAAACTTTTAAGATTTTGCAAAATGAATTGGAAAAATGTAAATCCGTGTACATGCGTTTAAGACCGAATCCACGCAATCAGCTGTTAGTACCAGAGAAGTTCCTTACCGCTCCAAATCCCAATTGCTATGTTTGTGCTGCCGAGCCAGCGATACATTTGCGTATTGATACCAAACGCATGAATATTAAAGAATTCCGCGATGAAGTACTTATCAAAACTTTAAATATGGTTAATCCTGATGTTATTGTCGATGGCAAAGGTGTAGTTCTTATCTCTTCGGAAGAGGGTGAAACTGAATGCAATGAAGGCAAATTAATGTCTGAAATGGATATCGTTGACGGCGTTCTATTGAAATGTGATGATTTCTTTCAAAATTATGAACTCAGCATTATTATAGTACACATTGATGCCGAACGTGATGAACCTATGTTTGAAGTAATTGCCGATAAAAACCAACTTAAACCTAAAGAGGAAACAAAAGAGACCGACGTATCAGAAAAGGCCAATGGTAAACAAGATGACATTGCTGATGGTCCTTCGACATCGAAAAAGTCTCGCGTAAATGAAGTTATCGAAGATGACGATGATGATGATTTGTGTTTGATTGAAGACGATGATGAAGATGTTGTTGAAGTTAAACCGACTTCAACAGAGATTTCTACAGAACAGGTAACTGCAGCCACAGATAAATTGCAAGTGACGAGCCCCGATAAAACAGTAGCTAATAAACGTAAACCTTCTGCTTCTGATGATATAACTGAGGTCTTAGATTCTGATGAGGAAGATGGTCCAACTCAGTCAAAACGTACTCGTACTTCAGCTCCTGAAATTGTGGGCGAAGTCATTAATATTGATTAATTTTATAATCGTATTGTATATTCCATTAAAAAAAAATAATTTATGAAAGTTTATTGAAGTACATAATAAAAAAAAAAAAATATTTTTTATTGATTAAAAATAGATATTTTTACGGCAAAGGCTTTCCCAACTAAATTTTTAATTGTTCTAAAATTACAGCACCGAAAAATTTTTTGGTGAACAAAATAAAGTAAATATTTGTAGTAAAATAAAAAGAAACTAAATCGGTAAGTTATTAAAACAAATTAAACTCTTAATTTTTTAATAAAATATAATAATTTTTCTTTTCAATTTATAACGAGCTTTCAACCTCCGTATATTTACAAAAATAAAGCAAATCAAACATATTAGCTAGGTTGATACTAGTATTTCGATCTGACTAAAGATCTCATCAGAACCCGAAGTTTTAGAAAAGTTAGAGCCTCCATAATAGGCAGAACTTTAACAAAAAACCTATTAATAATCAATTTTGCTCCATTCTTTCTTTCAGGAATAATCTTTTTTGATAACAGTAATTGATTTCTGCCTTTTATTAAATGACTTTTTTTGTTGCACAGACCCCAATCCGGATATTCAAATTTTCCGGATTACCGAATAAAAATTTATAAACACTATTATTGTACTAAAAGTGGTATTAAAACACATATCAATTGATTTTTTTTTATTTATTAAACATTAAATTATTATTATTATTATTATTATTCTTTATTAGACTCACAATAAATTATAAATCTAATATTACAATTTAAGGAGCACTAGCTACATAGGCTATCGGCTCTAGGTAGAGATTATCAAAAGAGTTAATTTACGATGTAATAAATAGTAACTTATTAAATAATTATTCCAGTCTGAATTATAAATTTATGAATTTTAAGTATATTCTCATAAGTGGGGTCCTTTAGCAGTCTTATTGGGTTGATGGTACCAAAAACAGCAGTTCTGGCATTCTGGTATTGAGTGCATTCAAGTAGAATATGTTTTATAGAGATAGTGTGTCCACATTCGGAACAGGGTGGTGGTGTTGTTTCTTTCCTGATAAGATAACTGTGTGTTGCATATGTATGGCCCAAACGTAGACGGGAAAAAGTTTGAACTTGTTGTCTGCTAACATTTGTAGGGTATTGTGGTTGAATGCAATCCATATTTAACTCTTTGTAATGAGGATGGTAGTAATCGGACCAAATTAAAATCTTATTTTGATATAAGTATTTCTTAATATAGTTTTGGATATCTATTCTTTCAGGTTTATTTTCCATAATAATAGCGGCCTTGCAAGCAAATTTGGCAGCTTCATCAGCGTTATCGTTTCCCTTTATATTAGTATGTCCCGGGATCCATAGAATTTTTAATGTATCATGATGTTTTATCAAGATATCACGGATGTGATTAACTGTTTCCCATTCACACGAAAGTGGATTGAGTATTGACTGTACAACGGATAAACTATCAGTACAAATAACGGTTCTGAGTTGTTTTTCAAGAGCGATATGTATCGCGTTTATTATTGCTAGTGCTTCAGCAGCAAAGATTGATGTAAATTTAGGAAGAATCTTCAGACGAAGGATTTTACCATGTATGTCGACTATGGCATAGGATGTTATTCCATTTAACATTTTTGAACCATCTGTGAAAAAAAGAGTCCAGCCATTCTTAAGCAAATCTTGTTCCTTGTCAAGGTACAATTGTATAAAGATGTCGTTAGATGTGTTCTGTTTAATAAACTTTGAAAGAGATATATCACATTAATCCTTTGAAAAGAACCAAGGAGGGTAAATTAATTTGTTTGGTTTGTTTATAAAGTTGATGTTAAGAGATGTAGCAATTTCTAACGATTCGCCCAATGCTGAAGTTATTCGTGGTATTCTTTTAGTAGTTAATTGTTTATGTACGTCTTCATCAATAACCGAATTATTTGGAAACGTAATTTTGGGTATTAATTTGGATTTAGCTTCGTGTATCCGTTCTTCAAGTGATGGTAGGCCTGATTCGGCAAGTATATGTTTTACTGGAGTGGTTCTAAATGCATAAATACTTGCTCTAACAGTTTGGTGATATAATCCTTGAATAAGTTTAATTGTTGATTTGGATGTGTTGCCGGTTATAAAAATACCATAATCTATTTTACTAAGAACCAATGCTCTAGTAAGGTAAATTAGGGTGTTAATATGAACGTAACTTTTCTTGTTAGACAAAAATGAAATTACATTTGCTCTTTGAATTAAAGATTTTTTCAAAGATAGGTAATGTTTTTTCCACAAGTAGTTATTGGTGAGTATAATACCTAATATTTTGAGTTGATTTACATTTTCAATATTAGTGTTGTTAATGATCACACCGTATGATTGAATGTCACATAATTTTTTTCTACATATGTGCAGTTTTTTAGTTTTGTCAATAGATATTCTAGCGCCAGATTTCAGAGACCAGTCATATAATTTATCCAAAGCATCTTGTAGTATATTGTTAGATTCCATGTTGCTATTTTTTTTGCAAAATATGTACAAATCATCAGCATAAATACAATGATCCAAATGCTTACAGTTGTTGATTATAAGGCTGATTTCACTGAATGCAATAGTGAACAAGATTACGGATAAAGGCGAGCCTTGTGGTATACCGTTGTGTAATGCGTATGTTGAAGAATAAATTCCATTTATTCTAACACGAAATTTACGATTTTTCAGATAGGATTTAACATAGTTAAACATTTTTGGACCCACTTTCCATTTATTAAGGAGGTTAAGAATTACATGGGCACCAATCCTATCAAACGCTTTCTCGAAGTCAATTGAAAGAATTGATACGTGATTACGTGATGAAAGCGCATTAGATATGTAGAAATCTATATGTAGGAGAGCGTCGGTACAGCCTCTACCAGCCTTAAAAGCAACCTGGTTTCGGGATATAAGACCATTTTTTTCGGTAAACCAATACAAACGTGTAGCCACTATTTTTTCCAGTATTTTACTAGGACATGGTAATAAAGAGATTGGACGAAATGATTTTATTTCAACTGAATTTTTGCTGGTTTTTGGAATTGGTATTATTGTAGCTGTTTTCCAGTCAGTTGGTATCACGCTTGTTTTTAATATGTTGTTGTAAAGTAATAGTAGCCTCTTCTTAGATTGAACACTAACTTCCTTAATCATCTTGTATGATACCCTGTCAAAACCTGGAGTTGATCCCTTTACTTTAGCCAAACAGAACATTAATTCAGCAATCGTTATGTCTTTTTCTATATAAAGTGCATTGACATTTGTCTTATTATTAGGTTGTATGTTAACAGAATCAACTTTTGAATGATTGTATTGTTGAGAAAAATTACTGTCGGAGGAATATTCTGACCATTTCTTTGCAAATGAATCAGCTATTAAGTAGGGATCGGTGACAATTTGATTATTATTTTCGATGGCCAAAATTTGTTTGTTAACATTATTGTTGGAAAGCCTGCGTATTTTATTCCATATATCACTAACTGATGAATTTCTGTTAATACTGTTCGTAAAATTCTCATAACTAATTTTTTTATGCTTCTTCATTTCTCTCCGAAATGTTGCATTTTCTTTTTTATAACGTATCAGGTTAGATGTTGTAGGTGAAATTTTAAAGTTTTGCCATGCATTTATTTTATTATTTCGAAGAATAGATAATTCTTTATTCCACCAAGGAACGTTTGTTTTCTTCTTAAGTGATGATTGAGGTATTGAAACGTTTGCTGCATTACGAATTGCTTTGGTGATTAGTGATGCTTCTCTATTTATATTTGAAGATTGGTGTCTTTTTTGTAGTTCTTCATCAACTGTGTTGGAGTACTTTGCCCAATTAGCTAAGCCGAGTAGGAATTTACGATTAAAGTTTGATCTTTTTGTATTGTTTTTTAATGATAACGTAATGACAATAGGGAAATGATCACTACTAAACATTTCATCTAAAATATCCCATGAAGTTAATTGTAATAAAGTTGGAGAACATAAGAAAACATCTACATGTGTTAATGTTCCATGTGTGGAGAGATGTGTAGGCCGTCCATCGTTCAAAATGCATAAATCTGAAGACATTATTGCACTCTCTAAGATATTACCTCTGTGATTGTTACTTTGTGAACCCCAAGCTGCGTTCCAGGAATTGAAATCCCCAATAACGACCTTTGGAGTCGTAATAGAGTTAAAAATATTTACCAGTTCCCGTTTGGAAAAAGATTGACATGGTGGTATATAGAATGACAGTACTGTGAACTTAATATTCAGTTGAATTTCTATCACTATTATTTGTAATGTGGAATTTATCAGAATTTGTTTATGAGGTATATTATTCCTTATTAATACACCTATACCTTGTTTAGATGTGGTGTTGACTGGAGAGTTATAAAAATAGGCGGAGTAGCCTTTAGGTGGAATTGGGTTGAAATTATATTTACAATGTGTTTCCTGGATGGATATTAATGATGGGTTGTGCTCTTTAATTAATAGCTGTAGTTCATTAATATTGTTGATGAAACCATTGATGTTCCATTGCAATATCGCAAAATTAGCCATAATAAAAATTCGTAAATAAATTGTAAAATTTAATTTACAATTGATAGATGGTTAGAGCACGATGCCATGATGCCTAATTAATATTAGTCATCATAATTAACATCCGGATCGGATGGAGGTATAAAATATTGATTTGTTGTCATCAGGTCTTGGGTTAGTTTCCCAAGAGGAGATGTTGTGTTCGTAGAAGTACGTTTTTTGTTAACGTCTAGTTCTTCTGTTAGTGTTAGTGTTGTTGTTGATGTTGTTTTCTTTGATAGTTGTTGTTTTTTGGTAGATTTGTTATTTTTTGTTGTTGGTGTTGGTGTTGGTGTTGAATTTTTAATCTGTTTGTTTAATTGTTGTGATTTTGTTGTTGTAGAAGATGAGGTTGTCTCAAGTTCCATTTCATTAGAAGAGGAGCTGGATACTGATTCCCGACGGGGAAGTTTTTCGATTGTGTTTTTTGTTTTTGGTGATGTTGCTAATCTTTTTTGTATGGGTTTGTTTGGTAAATTTTTGGGGTTATTATTATTTTTAGTTGTTTCGGAATATGATGGGCTTTCTGTTTGTGTTGAGCTTAGGTTTAAGTTGATTTCATATTTACGCTTTGCGGCGCCAAAGGAGCATTTTTCTATAGTTTTTATTTTGATAATTTCTTTTTGTTGAATAAAACGAGGACAATTTTTGTCAGAAGCTGGGTGTTTATCACTGCAATTCGCACATTGTTGTCGTGTACATTCAGCTGGTTGATGTGGTGGTAAGTTGCAGGTATCACATGAGGCTGGATTGGAGCACTTGTTTTTAGTGTGTCCCAAAAGCTGACAATTACGGCATCGCATTGGATTTGGGAAGTAAGTTTTTACTTTTACCTTATACCAAGCAACATCAATAGATTTTGGTAAATTATACAAATTGAAAGTGAGAACCATATATCCGTTACATTGTTTAGTGCCATCTTCCTTAGTAAACGTGTATTTATATACAGACACAACGCCTTGGTCTTTGAGTTCATTAACTATTTCTTCGTCTGAGACATCAATAAGGCATGGTGCATAAATTACTCCTTTAACAAAGTTTAAAGTTTCATGTAGTTTGACTGTAATTTCACAAATGTTTAACAACGATTTAGCCTTTAAAAATTTATCTGCAATAACTTGATTGCGTACTAAAAGCAAAAGGTTACCATCTCTTAGCTGGCTGATGGAATCAATTAATGTTGATATAGAGTGTAAACCTTTTTGGATGATGAAAGGACTTAATTTTTTTAGTTCGTTATCTTTTGATGTTATGATTAAGTATTTAGGATCACTTATTATATTGGTTTTTACTGGTGGAAGTATAGGAAAATTTGTGTTGTGTTGATCCAAGTAGTCGCCTAATATGGCAAACCTATTGGATTGTCTGTCAGGTGGCCCAGGGGCCATTTTATCGTATTTAATTTTCTGTAACTATTACTTTTTTTTTTATTTATTTAATTCACTTGTTAAAATAGTTAATAAATCACTATTTACAGTTAGAATTGATTTTTTTTTTTTAAACGAAAATGAGTATTAAAGCAAAACCAAATAACCGTTATACAAGAAAAAACAATTTTACAATATGCGTAGTCAAATAAACACGTCTGTACACAGCGAGTGATAATCGATGACTGACATTAAATTAAATTATTACATTTAAAAAGAACTTAAAAATCTTCTGAATAAACTAGACCTCGTCCGATTTATGATGCTCAAGGCTGGATCGTGGTCTATGGATCACACTAACATATGTTCCAAATTTCATAAAAATCGAATGGCGTTTTAAGATCGCTAAAAATTTCAACTTTTTCGAATTTTTTGTATGGAAACTTACATAAAAATTAAAAAAAAGTTTACATTCTATAACACAGTGCAACAGTGAAAAAAATGAACGGACTCGACAGTATAGGTTCGATTGTACTACCAAAGGTTAGTAAAACCCTGTACTCGGTTTGGCCAGTTTGACTACCAATTTTTTTTTATGGACCTCAAAAGATTTTGAAAATCAGTGCACCACTCAAAAAAAGGCGTCCTCAGTTTTTGGCCAACAGCTAATTCAGACTTGATGATATTGCTTAACTATATTTGGCAATAATGTAGTGAAGAGTCTACTGAACAAATTTTATAAATATTTTATGTGCATAAAATCATTTTTTCCTGCACTTTTTTGAAAAAATATGGGAGAAAATTATTTTTTTTTTGCTTTTTTCAGCATAACTTACAGGGACTCATAATTTTTCACAAACAATGTATGATAAAATCGTAGCCATTGTAAATCTGAACAACTTTTGTGAACATATCAATACAATCTGTATGTGTCTAGGCATTCGAAATAGCTTACAAAGACCACTTTGTACCTTATAAATAGTCGTTTTTGACTAGACTACTCTTTTATTGCATTTTTGTTTACTTTTTTTGTTATTGTACCATACAGATATATAAATAAAAAAAAAATAAAACAAAATTTTAGAGGATTTTTAAGGTAAATTGAGTTTTACATAAATTGGGACTAGTTCTAATTTTTTTTTTTTTTTGAAAAAAATTTTTTTTTCAAATTATCTATTAAAGAATATATTGATATAGTAAAATTTATAGCATTACCCAAATTTAGATAAATAATTATAAATCATATACTAAAAATTATCGCAAAATTTGTTAATATTTAACCACGTACTTCGGCCATTTTTTGTTCAAATTTAAAAAGTAGTTCCATTTCTGCTTAGTCTCTTATAGGGGAGCAAATACTGTTAGTTTGGGAGTGCTGCGATGTACTTTTTTCTGTAGAGGGGCAGTTGGCTTGGAAAGCAACATATATAATTATTATATTTTAAGGCGATTTAACAATGTCCGTCTGTCTGTTGAAATGGCGTCTCGGCGCACATCAAAAAATTTTTTACCGCATAATTTATTTTTTATTCCCAAAAAAGTTTTTCATCTCTAACATGTTTCAGAAAAAATTTGGTAAACCCAAATTAAATGTATGTAGTGCCAAAGAGTATATACTAGGGCGGGTCGATTTAGAAATCCCTCAACTTTCAAGGAAAATCGTATTCTAGGGATCAAAATAAGAAACTTTGCCGAAGGAACCATACCTCTAAAACGAATTCTGATGTCCCGACTTTTGACCCGTAGGGTAAAATTTTGAAAAATCCCACTTTGACCCATTTAGAGTCCCCAATCGAGTGCAAATGTATGACCGACCCCTACTAACTTTTTAGGGCCGACCCACCCATGCCAGTGGCACACACCATGGAACCCCCCCTGGGGGGTTCCCCATACAAACATTTCAAAAAATCACCATTTTTGGCACTACATGAAAAAATGTTTTTTTCTTTTTGGAGTTTTTTTTTTTCTTTAGAAATTTATTTAGTCAGAACATATCGTCACCTAAAATCCAAAAGGCCGTAACTAACATAAAATTCAAAATAGCTTTTTTGATTGATTATGATGTAGCTTACTAAAATACATCTACCCAAAAAATTTTACACGAATTCGTCCAAAAATAGCAATTTTATTAGCATAAACCCAAAGGCCGTAATTACAACTTGAAAAAATCATAAACCAAAAAAGACGTAACTTCAATTTATTTAAAAAAAAAAAAATAAAAATCAAAGTTGATTTGAATTTTCTATTAATTTGTTTTTCTGTTTTTAATTTTAAATTTTTGGAAAACTGTAACAAAAATGTGGTGAATATTTGTGCATACATACAAAAAGAATAAAATGAGTGCTAATAG
The DNA here is from genome assembly GCA_021234595.1 of Delia radicum. NCBI lineage: Eukaryota > Metazoa > Arthropoda > Insecta > Diptera > Anthomyiidae > Delia > Delia radicum. The sequence goes on from CM037853.1 coordinate 70,794,113, forward strand.
TGAAATAAATCCCGCTAAAAAGGTTAAAAAAAGTAATACAAAAGATGAAGATAAAATAAACCGAATGAATGGAAAACAATACAATGGCCGGATGAAAGGCAACGTTTGTGAAAAAGCTCCAAGAGTGCTGAAAGCTGGTTGTACTTCAAAATTCTGCAAAAAAAGTGAATTACGAAATTGTTCCATCTTTTCCGAAGAAGATCGTGAGAAAATCTTCAACGGCTTCTGGGAAATGTCCTGGGATCAAAAAAAAATGTATGTTACGAATCTCGTTAAACGGTCAAACAGACAACGAATTTCCGTTAACGAATCCAGGAGAACAATTTCAAAACGTTACTATCTGAAATACTATTCGAAACGTGTGCAAGTGTGTTTTTCTATGTTTTCATCTACTCTTGGAATAAATGAAAAAATGGTAAGAAATTGGGTAAATTTCAATGATACTCATGGCACCAATATATCGCCAAAAAAAACAAATGCAAATAATATCTCAACGTAAAGCAGCTACAAAACAGGGAGTATTATATAAAAAACGTTTAAATTATTTAAAAAAATGGTTACACGATATTCCTAAACTTGAATCACACTACAGAAGACAGTATACGAATAAACTGTACTTTCAATCTGATTTTAAAAGTTATTCACATGTTTATGAAGTTTATTGTAAAGATTGCGAATCTAATAAAGAGAATGATGTAACTCCCGTATCATTTCCAAACTTTATGGCAGTATTAAAGGACGAAAACTGTTCTATATTTAAGCCAAAAAATGATATGTGCGATACCTGCACTTCTTACGAATCAAAGAACTTGACCCAAGATGAATTTGACATTCATAGAATGGAAATACAAAACATGAGAGAGGAAAAGCTTAACGACATAGAACACGCCAAATCGGGATTATGCTTGTTGTTATGCATTGACATGCAAGCTGTCAAATTAATACCACAGACTAATGCAAATGCCACATATTTTAAAATGAAACTGCAAGTACACAACTTTACAATTTATAACGTTATCTCGCATGAATCTGACAACTTTGGGACGAAACGGATGGTACACTTGTTGCTTCTACCTTTGCTTCATGCATTATAAATTACATAAAAAGTGCGATTATAAAGCCTCCAAATATTGATCACATAATAATATATTCCGATGGTTGTTTCTACCAAAATCGGAATGTAGTTCTCTCCAATGCTTTATTATCATTATGTGTTCAAAAAAATATTACCGTAGAACATAAATATCTAATAGTGGGACATACACAAATGGAGTGCGATTCGACCCACTCCCTAATTCAAAGAAAAATCAACAAAAGGCAAATAAATTTACCATCTCAACTAGCTGGTTTGATTGAAGAATCACGAAAGAATCCGTTCCCTTTCAAAGTTCATCTTCTGGATTACAAGTATTTTCTTGATTATGATAGTCTTCCTAAGCGCTATACATCCATTCGGCCAGGTAAATTTTAACCCACACACATTATACTTCAAAAAAAAAAAAACATTTTTATTCACAGGCAAAAAACCCGGAGAACCTACTGTTAATATGATTCGTTCCTTGGGATATGATCCATCTGGAATTATTTATTATAAAATAAATATTAAAGAGAACTATAATCCTTTACCGCAATGTACACAACAAAATTTCGAATATGCCGAACCTTCTCAGTTGCATACAGACAGAATAAAAATACCCAAAAAGAAATGGGACCACCTTCAGGATCTTAAATTTTTACTTCCGTCGGACTGCCACAGCTTTTATGACAACATTCCATATTTATCTTGAACAAAGCTTCACTTTCATTGCTAGTTCAGTCTTCTTTCCTTTGTATGTAATGAATTACTATTTATTTTGTTTTATTAATTTGATTTTATTATTTTCTTAAAATAATTAAATTTTTGTTGAATTGTTATAATGAATTTATCATTCTGTATTAAAAATACATAAAATAAATAGTCTAAAAAACACATGAGTTCACTAAAACTTGACTAAATACGCCTAAAAACCTATATTTTTTATCCTTACCATTTTCCCTACATACTTATACATTATTTTGTATTGTAGTTACGGCCTTTTGGTTTCAGAAAAAAGCGATTTCAAAAGGCCGTAACTACATTCCTCTTAATCTACTTCTTTTTCTTAATCTTTTTTTTCAGAAAAAATCCGTCTTGGTTTTTTAAGCTTGATTTTAAAATTTGGGCATTTAATTCCTTATCGTTTTAGTTTTATGGTGTTTTTTGCTTCTCCTGTAAAAAAAGAAAAATGTTAGTTACGGCCTTTTGGATTTTAGGTGACGATATGTAAATGAAAACATGAATTTAACTTATAATAGAGAGGAAACTAAAAAAAATTATTGTTTGAAGTCTTTTTTGCTTTCAAGTCTGGGCAATTTCTCTAAAGTCGTCGCCATAACAGCCTCTACATTTCCCGGTATAACTCGTTTGGAAACGCTAGCTAGCAATTGAAAGTGTCGTTCCGTTCCTTGTATGTGTGATGGAATTTTTGGATCAAAAAACGGTTGATCATCTTGATTTAAATATTCTTTCAATGTATCGTACGGAATGCTTCGCGTGAATGGTGGTTCAAATACGTTATTTATATCATTCAAACTGATCATTTCCGTGTAACTAGTGCAATTAAAGTTTATATGTTGTTGTTTTATGTTGCAAAAATAAAAGCGCATTTCTTAAGAAGGTGCCATAAAAAGTCCACAAAAAGAGTCAAGTCTCAAGTAGGTGCCATAAAAAACCACAGAATTAAGTTTACGATATGCAGCTAAGCAATTTTACCACCTGCAATTGTGTCACAGTGATACCTTCATTTTTTAAAAGGGTTACGGTGCATCACAGTGATACCTTAATTGTTAAAATGGTCGCAAAAAAAACGCGCATTTCTTAAGACGGTGCCATAAAAAGTCCACAAAAAGGGCACTAAAAACAACGTTCATTTTTTTCTATTTTTTTATTACTAAGTTAAATTAATTTTTGTATTTACATATGTTCTGACTAAATAAATTTCTAAAGAGAAAAATAGCCTCCAAAAAAAAAAAACAGCCATTTCGCTGATTTTTCATGTAAAGTGCCAAAAATGGTGATTTTTTGAAATGTTTGTATGGGGAACCCCCCAGGGGTGGTTCCATGGGGTGTGCCACTGTCATGGGTGGGTCGACCCTCCAAAGTTAGTAGGGGTCGGTCATACATTTGGATTCGATTGGGGCACTCTAAATGGGTCAAAGTGGAATTTTTCAAAATTAGACCCTACGGGTCAATAGTCGGGACATCAGAATTCGTTTTAGAGGTATGGTTCCTTCGGCAAAGTTTCTTATTTTGATCGGGATGGTTAAATTTTCCTTGGTATTAATAGTTAGCACTGCTTAGTTACCCATGGTTGAGTAAAACTCAACTTCCTGAGATAAGTTAACGGCCCTTATATGGAAATCTCTGTGGTTAAAGTTAAATTCAGGTTATTTTTAGAAAAATTACTTTCCTTTAGTAATATTTTGTTAGTTTTTTTTTTTATTGTTTTGATAGTTATTTTAACTAAAATTGCAGTTATTTTTTGAATAGTTTATAATAACTACAATTTTTATTAATTTTCGTAAACTAAGTTTAATGATAATCTACATTCTATAAACTGAAATAAAAATTGAGTTAGGGCCTTTTTTACACTAAGCCATCGGTATATTATCTAATCGTTTGACCAAACGAATGTTTCACAGTTGTCTGTTTCACACAAAGCTTTAAATAAAAGTGATAACAAATTCGTAATATATTTATTTTCAACGCATACCAAACCTGTACAAAGGTTATACTATTTCGTATCTTAATAGCTTAGTTTAACGATATACCTCAACAAGAAAAGACAAAACAAAAAAGTGTAAAAGAAACTTCCACTGTAGAAAGTTATTAAAAATAAAAATATGAGTTTTGTTTGGACTTTAATTGATGCATTTCTATTTACGGAAATTGTAGTAGTGCTGTTGTTAGTATTACCTGTGGCTAGTGCAACCAAATGGAATCGTTTTTTCAAATCAAAATTCTTAGCCATGTTGGCAAAACAAGCACAAATATATTTTTTCATTATAATTGGAGTTTTAGTTTTATTTCTTTTGGAAGCCATACGGGAAATCCGAAAGTTTGCACGAGACGAAAATACCGGAGAAGTGCAATTGGATATGGAAATGCAACTTAGCATGCGTCTTTTTAGGGCTCAACGGAATTTTTATATTTCCGGCTTTTCCATCTTCTTAGTTTTAGTCATAAAACGTTTGGTCAGTTTGATTTCAGAACAGGCGCAACTCTTGGCTCAAAGTGAGGCTTCATTAAAACAAGCTCAATCTGCTACTGCTGCTGCACGTTCTATAATGAAAGAGAGTAATACGGTGGAAAAAGCTAAAGAAGCTGATGAAGATAAGAAAATAAATGAAGTAAGTACACAGAGGGAAAAATTCATAGTGGTTGGCAGACACTAGTCCTAAAATACCAATAACCAATTCAAAAGCCTTTAAAAGAACTTGCGTTATAGGGAGCTTAGACTGTAAAACGTAGATAAACTGCCTAATATCAGTGCAAACATGTATGTAGTTAATCCACTTGTTACTACACAGAGAGAATTTCTTGGACGAGTTTTAATGACATTTTTTCCTGAACTAATGAAGTTTTCTTCACGCCGTAAATTAAAAACTTCTTACACTTTAGTAAAAGATTTATCATTTTAAGAAAACAGTTTGTAATGAAACTTTTTCATTAGTCGTATGAAATTTTTAAAAAACAATATGAAATTTTACATTACATTTTATGAAAAACTGCATTAATACAATGAAAAGTTTCAATTCATAGATCTAATGCAAAATTTCATTGATATCATGCAGATAATTCTCTCAGTGTAGAATTACCTTAAGAATAACCTTAAAATACCCTAATGAAATAACTTAAAATACCGTTAACCTTAAAATACCCTAACGAAACAATATTATTTCTTTTTCTCTAAAGCATCATAAATTAAAAAATTAATTTTTGTTTTTATTTGATAGCTATTGTTGTTTACTCAAACACCACAGCTAACACAGTGGGACGTCCATAAAAATACAAAAAAGTACTATCGTTAACCTAAAATAACACTAACAAAAAAATACCATTAACCCTAAAATAACCTAAGTCCTGGTTCACACACGGCAATTATAATTCCTGGTTCACACACGGCAATTATAATTGCCCAATTCTTCTTCAATTCTCCTTTGAACTTGCTCTTGTGTTCACACAGGAAAAGTTTGTTTCAGCAATTTTCGTATATCAACCTGCAGTATTGAAAATTGCGAATGACAAAACAAAACGGAATTGGAGTACGGGCAGTTCTGTACCCCCTATCATTCTCTTTCCCTCCCTCTTCTATAAACTCAAGAATTGCGCAATTATAATTGCCGTGTGTGAACCTAGTCTAAGTGCGCAATTTTTCTTCAATTCTCCTTTGAAATTGCTTTTGTGTTCACACAGGAAAAGTTTGTTTCAGCAATTTTCGTATATCAACCTGCAGTGTTGAAAATTGCGTATGACAACAAAACGGAATTGGAGTACGGGCAAGTCTGTACCCCCTATCATTCTCTTTTCCTCCCTCTTCTATAAACTCAAGAATTGCGCAAGTAAAATTGCCGTGTGTGAACCAGGTCTAACGAAATAATTAAAAATACCACTGACCCTAATAGGGCATTCATTCTAGATTGCAAAACACGTGTTTTGCCCAAACGAGAAAAAAGAATAAAGTGTTTTTTGAATAGAATGAATAGCTTAAATAAATGTTTTGCTATCTAATGTGAATGTGGATTAAAATATCGATAACCTTAAAATAATTTAACCTTGGTTAATAGTGTCCGACCTAAGGTTCTTTTTGGGACAAAGTCGATGGAGAATATCGCCCAAACAATTTACATACAATAGCTGTTTTCGATGTATGGTACCGCGGGTATCCCATTTTACCATAAAGCGTTTTTATTGTCAAATTTGTGTTTTTATTGTCAATTTTGTGTTGTTGTTTCGGGTAAATTGGGTTCCCGTGGGAGCTCTCGGTAACGACATCGAACAAACCTAATGTTGAGTACAAAAACGATAAAAAAATATTTAAAACATTAATTTACCGCGGTATCTCAAAACAGACCAAAAGCCGTGGTTTAATTACAAAAGGTTTTTACATGAACAAGGTAGACCATACACATAAAAAAACATTAGAAAATCAAGTAGAAACAGCATTAAATTAAATAGAAACAGCTTTGAAATCAAACAAAGTTTGTTTTCTATTTATGGGGTTATTCTAATAAACTTTTCATCCATAACAATATTTTAAGAGGTCTTAGAAGAACTATAAAAAATCAAGTTTTCGAAAGCTTTTATTGTTCTAAAATTATTTTTATTTCAAATTTGAAATAAAAAATCAAATTTTCAATTCCTCAGTAGCTCAATTGGTAAAGCTGTTGTGCACACAATTGTTCACTGAAATAATTCTGTTTGTAATATTAAACAAGTGTCATAGAACATTTTTGTAAATACAAAAAAAGTATTTAAAATTGGCACCAACAATGATGATTTGTAAAGACAAACACCCTTTTGTTGATTTTTTATAATTTTGAATTTTAGTTTTTAAAAAATTTTTATATGAAAAACTACAATACACAAGCATTTCAAACAAAGAATTTGTTGCAAACAAATTTGAATCTAAAAACAAAAAATGAGGGTGATTGAATTTACAAATGCTATTGTTGGTGCCAACAGCGTTTTCATTTTATTTATCTATATTATTAACATTCTCTTTTACACTAAAGATAAAAGTGGAAATGTATAAACAAGCCGCTTGTTGCAGACGACATATTAGTTTTTTGTTTTTGTATCGTTTGATGCACACATGCTTTGCCAAAAAGTCGATACAACTGCATAAAATAACTGTTACCGAAAAAATGTCACAACCACCTTAGTGGGTTTTGAACCTAGGTTTGTAAAGGAACAAAATCTTTGTACCCAACAGCTCTGCGAATTGAGCTACTGAAGCATTGAAAACGTTTGTTTAAATTCAAATTTTTAAAACAAAATGTTTTTAGAAAACTTGAATTTTCATACAGTTCTTCTAAGCCCTCTGAAAGTTTTGTTATAGATGACATATTTCTAGAATGGGTTTTTACCAATTAGCTGTGAACGCCATATAAAACTTTTTATAATCTGGCATCTCTGTTTTTATGGTGACAAAGAAAAAAAGCTTTTGCTATATATATATAAACAAAAGCTAAAAAAAGACAAATATACACTCAAAGTACCGGTTTAAAATTGCATATATTCCTTACTCTCCCTCTCGCACTGACAAATAACAAGAGACCAAAGGTGAAGTAATAACAGCAAAATTAAATATATGGAAAAGCTTTATGTACGTGGATTTCACACAAAAATTTCATCAGTTTAATCGAAAAGAAAGGAAAAATTATTCATCTTTGTAGAAGAAACTATATAAAGTAAGAAATATTCATTATTTGCAATTAATTCATACAAAAGTACATTTTAAAACAAAAAAAAAAAAAAACTAATAAAGTAAAACGAAAAAACGATTTATTTCTTATAGCATTCTCGAAAACACTCAAGCGTAAAAACGCGAAAAAGAAGAAAAAATCTATTTAAAGATCACAAATTTCATACCATAAACGAACAAAATGAGTCTTGTCTGGACTTTGATAGCTGGGTTTTTGTATGCCGAAATAGCAGTTGTGCTATTATTGGTTTTACCTATTGCTAGTCCCTATAAATGGAACCGATTCTTCAAATCAAAGTTTTTGGCAATGCTGGCGCAGCAGGCTCACTTATACTTCTTCCTTATAATGGGCGTACTAGTACTATTCCTATTGGATGCCATACGCGAGATGCGTAAATATTCACATCATGATCACAATACAGAGGCACATTTAAACGTCGAAATGCAACATAGTATGCGTCTATTCAGAGCACAGCGCAATTTCTACATTTCTGGCTTTGCAATTTTCTTGGTTTTGGTTATTCGTCGTTTAGTTACTTTAATAACGACTCAGGCGAATCTTTTGGCTCAGAGTGAAGCCTCTATGAAACAGGCACAATCGGCTTCTGCTGCTGCTAGATCGTTAATGGCTGATAAGTCGACTGATAAGGCAAAAGAAGCTACTGAGGATAGTACTTTGGGAGAGGTATGTTAAAAAAGAAAATATATGCAATAACTCATGCGTATATTAGTACTATATTTTGTTTGCAACGAGAATATTGTGTGAATAATATTGAATTAATAAGTGTATTATATGCAGACCATGCAAAAATGCTCAGCCTGTTTGAAATTTCGGAAGAAATCTAGTTTACGGACATAGCTCATAGCTTGGCGGCTCATATTTTCCGAGTTATAGGCCTCTAAAGTTTGGATATTTCATTTAAGGGATATATTTTTAACTTTGGTATGCGTTGTCGGAGCGAAACAATATGGGAGTTGTAGAAAGCTTTTAAACTGAAGTAATTTTTTCAATGTTGCTAATTTGAATAACTTGAAACAAATAGCTGTTTTAAAGTGAATTCGCGTAAAAGTAAACTATAAATAATTTAGTGGCTTTGCTGAGTAAAACTTTTCTGCGTAGTCGGCCGGGCGTTGGGGTTTCTCCTCCAGTATGTCTCCGGCTTCGCTGAGGAAAGTTTTTCTGCGTAAAATTTACACATTGTAAATAAGGTAGTGGCTTTGCTGAGCAAAGATTTTCTCCGTTACCGGCCTTCGGTCGGGCTTATTGGTTTTCTCCTCCAGTATGCCCAAAGACCGGCTTCGCTGAGAAAAGTTTTTGTTTGTAACAGTTTTTATTTATAACTTCGCGCCAAAAATCAGCCATATCTGGAAAGAAAAAAAAATTTGCGAATTTTAATTTTGGTTTGCAGTGTGTCAATTATTCTATTTGTTTTCAATAGAAAATGAAATATCGAATATAACATTTCATATTTGCGGTGGTAGAAGGGTTAAAGTGGAATACAATATCTTAAATTAAATCATAAAGCTGCAATTAAATAATACTAATTTCGTACCGTTTCTTAAGTCAAATATCGAGAAAATTGGAGTTTTTTCTAAAAAGTTCATTTAAAAAACACTTATAATTTCACGCTTAATGGGACACGAAGTATTATATATCAAATGAAAGGCGCTTCAATTAGCTTTTAAATTATTTTTGTTTCGATCCGATTTCAAATGGCGAAGATACAAAGAATTTTAAATCTAAGAAGATAATGACAGATTATGGCCAAAAGGCTATGTAATTGAAAATGAAGAAAATAAATAAGTAAATAAACTTTGGAGGTCCATAATTCGGGAACTGGGTGTCGCCGACAAAAAAAAAGAAGATATTTTTAAGCTCATCATTAAAGATATTTTTGAGCTCAGCTCTATTGATCGTGAAATTTCCAAGTTATGCCCGTAAAATTCTCAGCTCAAAATGTTTATTACTATCAAACTGAGCTATTTTTTGCCTTGTGTGTAAAATCTTTATAGTAATTACTAGGGCTCAGAAGTTCATGTAAATACATGTTTGTTTTCTTCAACTGGAAGAAAAATTTAAACAATTACCCGGTGCTACAAAAAAAGTGCAATTACTTTTCAAGTGACCTAGTGTAGATTGTAAGTCTAGCTGAGTGTATTACAAACCCTATTTGAGAAGTTGCAATATACCCTAAAATTTTCGAGATAACGGTAAAAAGAGGCTTTTTTTTTGTAACCGCCCAGACCGAAATATACACTCAGCACAGTGCTGGCAAAGAGTCGGCGGCGTTCGCTAATGCGTTGGCAGAACATGGAATTTACAATCTTGACAGTATTGTCCTGCTACCCGATTGATAACAGCGGCCAACCGTCGGTTGCCACCGATGGCACAACGTCGGGAATTCAAAACTTTTGGCGGATATCAAAATATCCCAATATCAAAACTAATCAATTTTTTATTTAAAAAAAAACTCATTTTTAAAACGGCAATCCACTTCTGCCTTAGTCTTTTACATAAAGAATTGCTGATTTAACGTTGTAAAATATAATAAAATATTAAGCAAAGATAATGCTACTGAATGGTTGTAATATTGATAAAAACAATACTGAAAAATAATATTGAGAATTGTACTGGCAAAACAACAGTACAGTCAGTGTTATTTTTGTACAATATCAGTTCTACCTTTGGTGGTTTCCTACAGTGTGGGCTTTACAAAAATAACACTGGTTCGCCATTTTTTTTTGTGCGACAATTTCTAACTGGACGGTTTTGAATTTTTAAACGGTATTTAAAATAAAATTACCTGGTCTTTCCAAATGTATATACTTTATATTATATATAAATTATGTTTTACTTTTAAATTTTAAAAAATTAAAACCAAAAGTTTATTTTTCGATCTTTTATCATAAATTATAATGTAAAGTTCAAGATCACTTGTGGTTTGTTAAACAAACAACCGTGCAATGTTCATTTATTAATTAAAAAAAAAATAAAAAAAAGAACAATGTTTGTTATGCGTATTTAGTGTAACGCCCTGTATTATTACTCCTATTATCATATATTCCTTAATTCTAGTTCTTAGTTAAGTACCGTTACACTAAGTAAAGACTTAAAATAAATAAATCATTATTTTTAGTCTGCCTTTAACTATACTCGTGTTTAATTAATTTTCGGATTGATTTGAATTAGTTCAATTCTTCCAATTTTGTTTTTTTTTTTACTTCTCATCGGGTAAATAAAACAATACGGGTAAAGCGTTGAACTTTTTCCTTCAAAATTTAGGTAAATCTTCTACCCCTTCTACATTAGTCCTCTGAAGATTTTTGGTGACGCGAAAAGAAACATGTAAGGACCTGTCAGTAGATAAAGTCTGCTTTAAATTAGCGGATGAAGAAATTTTTTAATTAATAAATTAAACATTGCACGGTTTTTTGTTTAACAAAAAACAAAATGATCTTGAACTTGAATAATCTTGTTCACATCATAATTAATATAAATATGTATCTACAAATTTTTTTAGTAATTAAAATTCAAATTTTTTTTAACTTTCATCTTGCACTAGAATTCTATCGAATCATCTTTTAAATCAACATTATTCTTAAAGTTAGTATTTTCCTGAGTAAAAAGAGCATTTATTTGCTAAAATCTTCTGAAAATTGCCAAGTTATGTTCCTTTTTCTTTATATGTAGTAATTAAACTTTTCAGTATTTTTTTTAATCTTTTTCAACTTCTTTTTTTACACATCATTAAAACAACAATATTAATAAAGTTAGCATTGTTGTGAGTAAAATGAACCATCATTTGTTAAAATCGCCTGAAAATTGACAAAGTTATGGTACTTTTTTTATGTATGCAGAATTTTGTTTCTTACTCCTTTAGAAAAAAAAAACAATCTAATCTGTATATATTGAAAAATATCATAACTTTTTAAATTTTCAACCGTTTTTAATAAATGATGCCTCATTTCATTCATTTTACACTAGCTTTAAGAATAGGGATGCCAGACGGGATGTATTCGGCTGGCTTGTCCAGTGTCCAGCTAAAATAAAATTTGTCCAGCTAAATAGTACTTTTCCAACAAAATCGTGGATGGTAACTGATTCGATGCGGGTATCGGTAAGGGTAACGATATTTTAGGGGTAACGATATTTCTCTTATTTCGGTAACGGTTTTTAGCGTTAACGCTAATTTACTTATTTCGGCAACAGTATTTTAGCGGTAACGGTATTTTAGTTATTTCGGTTACGTTATTTTTCAGTTACTTGGGTATCGATATTTTAAGGATAACGTTATTTTAGTTATTCAGGTTATGTAATGGCCGAATTTCAATGACTGCTTAGTTTATGATGAAAATTTGGGAAATTGATCTTGTTAGATTATTTCGGATCGGCAGTTTAATTGTATTTGTTATTTCGGTATAACGGTATATTAGGGATAACGATAGTCAATTGAAAGGGTTTGGAATCGATAACGGTATTTTGGTGATATTATCTGCCATCCGTGGAAAAATCACACAAAATATTTAATTTTTTTTTTTTTTGTACTATTGAAACAATTCTTCCATTAAATTACGTTTCATACGGTTTTAATTTATTTTTAGTGAAGTTTCAAGTAAAAAGCTTAAGTTTTTTAAAATTTGCAGCACATTGTTTTGTATGAAATATGGTTAGTAGTAAATGCGTTGGGGCCAGAAAAATCGTTCGTTATAACCGGTGTTCGTAAAAAGCGAACTCCACTGTATTATTTTAAGATGTACACTCAATTGATTGAGAAATAAATGGTGATTTTTTAAGAGCTATCGGATTTGATTTAATAAAAAAACACATAAAATTTAGAGAAATGTATGAAATCTTTATTTGATGAATGCGCGCTTTGCCAGCGCCCATTCATCAAAAGTTAGCCATTGAGGTAGTTCGTGTGGCTTCAATTCTTGCACCATCTGTATTTTAAAATGTTTTACACCCAAATCCTACCTACGTATGCGTGTTGGTGGTTTAATGCAAAATGATGTAAATTTGGTGCGAAACTTAGTCACAAGATTCCGAATAGCCGCCTCAGAAGGTCGCCAAACTGACCATAAATTGGAAGTGCACGATGCACTTTCTTAACCGAGCATGAATTTTGATAATAAAATTCAATAATCTGCAAGCGTTGTTCGTTTGGAAGACGATTCATGGTTAAATTGTAGACCAAACTGAACATGTTTAACAGTAACATGTTACACGAAAACAGCTGAGCTGCAAAAATTTGCTAAAAAAAATCACCCTTTATTATATTGCAGCACTTCAAAAAATTCTTATTTAATAGTAATCACCTGTTATGAGAAAAATATTTAGAATAGTTTTGGTCCACCGCAGCATTTTTATCTTTTCAGCATGTATGTATGTAAAGGGTGTCCCAAGAAGAACGCAATTTTTAAATCTGGCAACATTGGAAGTGTCATTATTTGACATTTGAACAATTGTTATTGTTTGCTAGTAGAAGGTACGAGGTTAGTAAAAATGGAGCCAGCTGACCATGGACAGCGAAGGGAGTTCGTTAATTGGGTATTGTAGAGAGAACATGAAAATGCTGATTTTGCCGATAAAATCATCTTCAGTGACGAGGCCCATTTTCATCTTGATGGCTTCGGCAATAGGCAGAATTGTCGCATTTGGGGTGAGGAAAATCCTCGAGTGATTCACGAGAAGCAAATGCATCCTCAACGTGTCACTGTGTGGTGTGGTTTTTGGGCTGGAGGAATCATTGGACCTTTTTTTTTATGAAAATGAGGCAGGTCAAGCGCAAACAGTCAATGGTGTTCGGTATCGTGAAATGATAACCAGTTTTTTCTTGCCTAGAATTGAAGAAATGAATGTGGAGGGCATGTGGTTCCAACAAGACGGCGCCACATGTCATACAGCCAGAGAAACAATTCAATTGCTGTATCAGTCATTTCCCGGTCGTGTTATTTTGCGTTTTGGAGATCAGAATTGGCCGCCTAGATCGTGCGATTTAACACCACTAGATTTTTTTCTTTGGGGTTTTTTGAAGTCGATGGTTTACGCGAATAAGCCGACGACGACTCAAGCCTTAAAAGAGGAAATTGGACGCTGCATTAATGAAATACCGCAGCATTCATGCAAAACGGTCATTGAAAATTTCATTAAAAGATCGCGTGCATGCCAGCAAAGCCGGGGCGGCCATCTGCACGATATATTGTTCCATACATAACCTCATTCTGTCTACTTTACGATATAATAAAGTTTCACGATTTTTTTTTTTAAATATCTGTGTTTTATTTAAAATTTAAAAATTGCGCTCTTCTTGGGACACCCTTTATATGATTTTGAGATTTTTTTCTCAAAAACACTTAATTAGGACTTAACTAAGGGCAACATTTCAAAAACAATGTAGTAAAGTGTTATTTAAGTGTTTTTATACGAAATTTAAGAAAATATTTAGTTTATATATACTAAATGAAATGATATTTATAATATTTTTCTCATAATAAGCTCTACATGACGAATTTTTTTTTTTTTACCAATTTCTATAAAAAGTAAGAGAAAATTTTTTGAACTAAATTTTTGATATCATAAACCGAATAGCGGAACATCTAAAAAACTTTTGTTATATTTTTCGTATTCAGCTCTTCAATACGCATTGTTTAAGTGCTATTACTTAAGCGAACTCGTAAAACATCCTAAGGCGGGACACCCAATGTACACTAATGATTTTTTTATCCTGTCTTTAAAAATATCAATTTATTCACACATGTCTCGTTAGTTTTTTTTTTTGACTTTTTAGTAATGTTAATTGTTTCTGTTATTAACTGTTGTTGCTGCCTTTAAAAAAATCGAGTTCTTGTACATAGTTCTATTACATTTTTATGGATAGAAAAGCTGCTACATATAAATCATTTTTGTTTTTTGAACACATAAAGAATTGCATGGATGGTTTGTTATTTTTTATTTTTAAGCAACTTTTGTTTTCAATTAATAAATTCATTTCTGATTTTAAGTTATTATAATTTTTAATTTTTAAACATTCGTTTCAACAGCTTACCAGATTAAGGAGACGTGTACAAGGACTCACAGCAAGTTTATCACAACCCATTTTAAAACACAATTATACATCATTTAAATATGACGGCACATATTAAACAATTTCAAAACAAAAAAATCTATCAAATCTATCAAACCTCTCAATATTTATTTTCTTATGGATACAAATTATTTAAGATATACTAATTAAGTTTTTCAACCAGTATTGTCATTGACTTTTTTATTATTTTAATTACTAAAACAATTAAAACAATTTTGTTATAGATAACACAATTGAAAGAACGCGTCCATGAATTAACTTCTCAACTTAATCGTGAAAAGAAGGACAAAGAAGCCTTAAAATCCCAAGCTGAAAGTTTAAACAAGGAATACGATCGCTTAACTGAAGAATACAGTAAATTACAAAAGAAAATAACTATCAGCGGAGGTGCTGAAAGCAGTGGCAAAGGAAGTTCCAAAGATGATTAATTTCTCAAACATATATAAAATATATTACAACGGAATTATGGATGATGTTAAAAACAATTGTTAAGACTATCTTTCTCAGAAGAAATTAAATGTGTTAAGATTACTGTTGCCACAAATGGGCAACAAAAATAAAAAGATGGCGAAGAATTAAGAAAACAAATTGTTTAGTTTCTATAAAAAAAAAACTTATATCTATTATTATAAAAGTTTCCGTTCTTTTGTTTAGTATTTTTGATTTAATAAGTTTATTTTTAAATAAAAAAAAAAATCTTTGCACTTGGTGTGTTTTTTTATTCAAACATTAATTTCATTATTATCTTGTTTACTTTAATAATAAAATTTAACTTTAGAAGTATGTATCTTTTTTTTTTTGTATCATTATTAATAAATAAAGGAAAAAAATATTTAAAACAATATAACAAAATATGTTTATTTTTTAAAAATCTAGTTTAACAATCATTAAACTAGTATATAACACCGGTCTACAAGATTTTTGGGTCTGACTTATGAGTGTCAAATGTTGGTTTCTTTTATGTTACTAATAAAGGGATAACTATTTTTTTTGTTATCAAAGTTTGCTTTTAATCTAAGTCCTTTCTTCTGCTCATCGTAAAATCTCCACATCATCGTAAAATCTCCACATAATTCCTAAAATCAGAATTTCTGCATTAAAACAGAAACGCAAGAAAAAGTTATTTTGTGTCAACCGGTTTTAAGTCAGTAGTCTGTAAGTTTCACTTTATATTACGTGTAAACAAACACTTGTCGGCTTGTTTAAAAATAACTGTGATGTGTCTTTAATAAATTGACGTCATTATTGATTTTATGATTCATTGAACTCATAAAATAAAGTAGACAAAAATAATGCAATGTTAACCAGCTAATCGTCTACAGAGACAGCAATTTAAGATCGTTTTTAAATGAGAATTTTTTTTTAAAGAAAAATTTGTTTATGTTGATACTTTATATCGAAGGCTTAATATAGAAAAGGCGTATCTCGACTTTTTGGTACTTTACAGAAGAAGCCGAGTAAAAAATAAGTGGGGCCGAATTACGGCATTCATGATCGAGTGAAATCGTTCGAAAACTGATTTTTTTTTGATGAGTTACTACAAAAACACTAATAATGAAAATACAAAGTTTTACATTTATTTCGAACCAAGAACCGAACTATAACACCGCTGATAAAAAAAAATCGTTAAAACTTTTTATTTTTGGAAATAGAAAAATAATTTCGATCGCCAATGCCGTAATTCGCGCTTCTGATATGACAAGATCTAGTTAAATATTTCTTACCACATCTAAATACATCTCAAAACAAATTTAATATCTAAATAGATCTGAACAATACATGTTTGTAGTCGGTAGCCCAAAATCGATTTTGACCAAATGTTTTTCCGAATCAAACAATTTGCAACAAAATGGCATCGATATCTTGTTATAAATGCATATTATTCTATAAATTCATATTTTAGTGCATATTTTCTATTTAATTGCAAATTTTGCAAAAATTTAAATTAAAAATAAATAAAAGAAAACATTTGAACATAGCAAAATCCATTTTTAAAAATCTAAAAATTGGACGTGCATTTTTTTTTCTAGTGCTTAATTTTTAGATTCCCGACGACAGAAGTTTATATACAGCTTGATAAGATTATATATAATTATATATGTGGCCATATGTAACGATATAAATTTATATTTCATACTTATTTTTACGAAAATTTTTAATAAAGCTCTATATATTTTAATATACCATTATATCTTATGTTACATATAAGTTGATATCTCATATCTCTTCATATATACTTGATATAGCTTAATATGGGATCATATAAATATGTTTATATATAAACATTTATGGTAGAAATTAACAAAAAAAAAAAATATATCACATTTTTCCTGAAAAATGCACAATAAAACACTATTGCACTGATATTGCACAGTGCAATATCAGATGGTGACAAACAAACAACGATTGTTTTAAGCTGTGTTTTTATGTAAACATTAAATATAATTCTCCTGAAGATGACATTCGACGAATGTCTAAATATCGAGAAATCAATTAATTTTATATTAACGACAACTGGCCTCGAGCTCGAGCATTATTATTTTATTAAAACTGAAAGGTCGAATAAATACAACTTTTAATTATCGTTTATTTTATATTTGTTATTATTGATATGTTCATAGTTTGAAAATAATAAGTAATTAGAAAATTGCATTGTATCTGCAATGCATAAAAACATTGTAACTGGAATACCGTTTGGAATTTTGACTGCATTTTAAATAGGATGTAGGAAATACAATTTTTTTTTTGTATATATTTTATTTATAAAAAAATAAAAAAATTTAAATACAGCAAAAATAACTGTTAAAAACAATAGTTTATACATCTTCTGTAGTTGTTTTATGTTCGTTGATTTGTTTCTCGTTTTTATGGTTTATGCATTCATTTAAGTTTAATTGTTTTTGACCGCTTCGTTAGTCGTTTTTACTACAATTGTAGTTGTTTTATCAATAGTTAAAAATTACGACTATATTTGTAATTTTTATGACACATACAGTCAACGCCTTTTTACTACATGTGTAGTCATTTTAACTTTCAATTTTAATAATTCCTGAGTGTAGAAAGAAATTCGACACGTCTCCCGCTATTACTCGGTTAAGATAGTTGTTCACTAATTTTGACCGTCGACGACCAGAAATACAAACTTTTATTGCAATTGAGAGAAAATATTTCTAAAATACTCAAAAAAATAACTGTTAAAAAAAACAGTAGTTTTTACAAAGTTCTAAAGTGCATAGGAGCACAATTTAACCGAAACAACAACAATTTTGACAATAGAAACTCTTTGTGGTAGAATTGAGTATCCGCTGTAACGGGCCTGGTTTAGCCAGCTAAAGTTCTTTTGCTGGTTAAAATCCTTGAAGTTTGCATTAGCTTTTAAAATAACGATTATGATCCATATCTTTTTATACATATATCAGATACGAGCATGTGCAAAAACTAATGTATTATCTATACACAGTTTCACAAACAGTTCAAAATAAAACTTCTAATCATGTACAACGACGATAGACAGTCGGTCATTTTTAAAACTACTCTACGGACAATGCGTTTGTTAATGTATTTATCGGGATCTCTGCCATATGAATTTCAACAGCAACAATTAACATGGAAATTACTTATTTGGAGATTAATACATTTAACAATTGTAGCTGCATTTGTGGCATACCTTTCCGTTTTACGCTTTTTGCGATTCCATGAAGTAATCTATAAGAAAAGTGATTCATTTTCGAATGGCATGGATAAAATTAGCTATGCTACCCTCACTATCAGCCACTTAATAGTATATTTGGAAAATACATGGAAAGCTCATTATTATAGCGA
This sequence comes from Delia radicum, assembly GCA_021234595.1. Classification (NCBI taxonomy): domain Eukaryota; kingdom Metazoa; phylum Arthropoda; class Insecta; order Diptera; family Anthomyiidae; genus Delia; species Delia radicum. The sequence continues at coordinate 70,812,525 of CM037853.1, forward strand.
AATATTTAAAAATTTCGAAACAATACGGAAGCAATTTAAATATATACTCAAATGTCCAATCGATTTGAGTCGCATGCGTTTAAATGCCTTGTTATTGTATGCCCTAATGGCGATTTATTTCATTATTATATTTATTGTAACATCTATACGTTATTTTAAATCTATAAATGCCACTCGTTTGTTACTTTCGCAATATGGCGATATGATTTTAAAATTGAAACTAATCGAATTTGCTATATTCGCCTCTATTGTTATGTCTATACAAAAGGAAATGATTTCTTTCACTTTACGTTATATGAATGAAATTAAGAGAATGCAGTTCCTTGGATGGTCTGAGAAAAAAGAATTATTGCAAAAGTTTTATATTTTACAAGATTTACATAATATTTTGATCTCGACTGTACGACACATGGAAGACTATTATGCATGGAGCTTGCCGGGTATATTATTGAAAATGTTTTTTGAATTAACGATAACATCGTATTGGATTTATTTTAGTGTTGACTATAAAGTAGCGCTAATATTTCAATCTTGTAAGAAATTCGAAAATTTAAATGATTTTTGACATAAATTAATAACATTTTCAGATGGGATTTCTTTCATTATTATGCAATTATTTATACTGTATGTAACATGTTATATTTGTTCCAAATGTGAAAAATTGGTAAGTAGTTTTCTATAATTCTCTAAAATAATTTTAATATCCCCTGGTGGTATTCCCAGTGTCGGGTGCGGCAAAAGCTTTTAAGGGGTGATAATTTTAAAAAAAATTCGAAATGAATGGGTACGTACGGGAATACTGAGATGGATATTATCAAAAAAAAAAATAAGTTTATGAAAGATTAAGATTGAAAAAAGCTAATTTCAATATATTTAAAGCAAAAAAGGATTTAAAAAAAGCTAAAGCAAATAACTTGGAAAAATAACACTTTTCTTGAAAAAAGTTCAAAAGTTTAATGACATTTTAAGGCAGAAATTCTTAAAAAAAAAAGCAATTAAAAGCCATAAAATCTTAAGAAAAAGCCATTTTAAAGCAAAAATAGCACGAATAGGTAAAAAAAGCTAATTATTTTTCTCTGGTTTGTATTTAATTTCTTGTGCTGTTTTCACAAAACCGAATATATCACTACTGAAAAGTTCGAGGCTACTAAAAAAACAAATTTCGGGACTCAAACTATTACTTTAAGGGTCGGGTCATTTTATTTTTTGACATTAAATGTAAAAATTCAGAACTTTCCAAATTAAAACCTGTATAACTTTATACAAAGTACGGGCGTGAAATGAAATTGGTTGGAGAGGCTTTAATTTAACACATTGCATATTCTGATGTTATATGGTTATATATAAGGTCATCAAAGTGGCCATTAAACTAATAATGTCCTGTCTTTCCTTACTTTTTGAATACGAATGAATTTTAAAAACACATGAAATTGACATTCGGTGCTTTCTAATCCCCATAATTGTATAAAATTCGAAAAATTATCGAAAACTTATGTTTTCTATCAAAGTGCTAAATTTTAACTTATATAAAGCTGTCTTATGATTTTTAAAATATTCTGTAAGGAAAAAAAGTGCTTTTGTTTTACTTTCTACTGGAAAGTAAATCGAACACAAAATTGTGTATGTGAAAGTCACAGCACCAAAAAGTCGTATTGATTTCACTTTCATGGGAATATGAAACATAGGACAGAGGTGGATTTGTCAGAATTTACCAGAACCAACAACAAAATGTATTGCACTAAAATTTATCACGCTGTAGCCAAATATCACACAAAAAACTGTGGTAAACACGCGTGATAAATTTATCACAGCTGACTGTTCTGCCGTCAAAAATATGTACATATTTTGTGTTAACTATTGGAATAACTTAAAAATTAATAAAAATATCAAAAAAAACCAGCTTAAAGGGAAAGTATTTTACATTTTGCAGTAAAAAAATTGTGATTTTTTCTTTTTCCGTAAATTTTGGCATTTTTCTCCAATTAAAATAATTTTTGATACATATGTGACGCACAACAAAAATCAGCAGATTCATAAATTTAACATACATTACAAAAAATACACTCACGCATCGTTGTGAACAAATCGTAGTAAATATAACAATAAGAATGAAAATCGCTAATGTTTTAGTATGTAGTATACAAATAAATAGATTACACTTCCCACGCCTCTCAGCAACAAAATACCGAAATCGGACAAGCAAATGATAAACTTTTTTACACTAAAAATGATTGCAACATGTTGATAAAACATTGTTGCTTAAAACACTAATTTTTATTTTGTTATTTTCTATTAAAAATTAATATATATTTTAATTTTATCTTGCTGATTTTATCATTAATATTTGAAATAATTAAAATTTTTATTAAATTACTATTTAAAAAAAAAAACATGATAAAAAATTAATTTAAACTTTAAAATTTCTGCAACATTTTTCATTTGCTCCGTGCGAATTTGAGAACAAATAAAAAGAGAGTATGTTGAGCGACACTGAGTAGTATGGAAACCTACTGTGAATATCGAAAACGATCGATTTTTTTATTTTCCTAGTTTAAAGTTTTGATTAATACAAAGCGATGTATAAAAAATCAAGTCCAAATTTATTTTGAAAAAAACTAAATATTCTAGAATGAAAAACTGATCGTTTTCGTTTTCTATTTTTATCACACACACCCCTTGCTACAATCATCGCAACAATAATTGATAAAAATCGAAATTTGAAAAACTTCCGTTTTAATGTTATTGCTACTCCGAACATTTTTGTTATTAAAAAATGTGTTTTCTCGAGTACTTTAATACTGCGTACAAAAAATCTAAATTTTAAAGATTTTTTCATACAAATATGTTGTAATATTTGACCCCTTTTTAACCCGTAAACGTGCGATTGCACACCAAAAAAATAAAAAAAATACGTGTCTAATATTTTGTTGTCCCTCAACAACATATCCAAGTTCCATTAAAATCCGAGGATTCACCACTGTGTAGTTTCCTAGACTAAAATTGCAAATTTTTGTATTGCCTATTAATTGAACTATTTTATTAGCAAATAATAGATCTTAAAAATTATAATTCTTTTTAAATTGAATTGATCCAATTTTATGTATCAGTGAATAATCACTTTAAATAAATAATTTTATGTTAAATTAAGTTGTAATATGATTCAGTTTAATTTATATTGATAAAAATTTAATTCGAAAGAATTCGCCAAATTTTAATAAAATTAAAATTTTTAAAATGACAATGCGTTTGATTTTTAAAGAATCAAAAAAAATTAACTAATCCTTTAAATACGGGTATTGAGTGAATTAAGGATAAACGATCTTTGCGAGTGGTGCTTTTAAAACGTTTTTTATTTTGTTTTATTACACTTTTGCTTATTAACTTGGCAATGGCTAAAACTGTTTCCACTTATGTACATGTTTTGAGCAAAACATGTGTTTTGGTGAAAAAAAAAAAAAAATGTATGGGAAAACATGTACAGAACATGTTTTGTTTCAAAACACCTTGAGTGGAAACGTATCATAATAAAATTCGTTTTCGGTTTAACTAATAGTGAATTTACATTATGCATGAAATCTGGTTTAAATCGGATTTTGTAAACAATCGTGTTATGAAACGTATTTTCAAACCAGATATTTCATACAAATTCATAACTAGATTGTCTGACAATCTGGTTTAAAATTACGTTCAAAATTAGTTTGTAGCGATACAACAACACTCTACTTTCCCCTATTTTGGGAGAGACATTTGCAAAAGGTGACATTACCTTGTGGAAAAAATGTAAACAAATAAAAAAAATGTATTTAATTTAGCTAAACTAAATAAAACGAGTGTTAAAACCCAATAATAAAAATGGCGTTTTTTATTGAAAGAAAAATTCAGTTCATCATACAGTTACTTATTTTGGTTTCCGGCGAAGACAATTTGATATGATGACCAGAATAACAAAAAGAAAAATATCGTGCTTCCAAGAAGTCATCCCCAATAAAAAAACACTTTTTTCCAGCAAAATTAAATTTTTTTTCTTTCATAATCGCTGTAAATTTTGCCTTCCGCCAGTAAATAACTGTTTACAAAAATTTTCAGTTTGAGGTTATTTTATTCATTTTGTTTACAAAATGTTGTTAAGCCAAAATCCACTTTGCCTGCCAAATTTTATAATGTAAACGAGGGTGGTTTGTAACTGGATGTAACACGACTTTAAACCAGATTTCGTGGAAGTGTAAATTCGTTACAATCCAAGTTTTTTTTTTTACAGTGTAACTGACATCCTATAAAAAGGTAGTGTCCGACCGAAGTCACTTTTTTTGGCATAAGCCGAAGCCGTAGCCGAACTTTTAATTTTTTTTTGTTTGAATAAAATTTAAATTTTAGTTGATTTTGACTACAAAAAGCATCATGAAGTATATTAAAAAATATTCAAACATCAATAAATTTGTAAAAAAGCAAATTTAGAATATTTTTTCAAATATATTATAAAGTCAGTTCAATTATTTTATTGAAGTTTTCAACGAAAATATGGAAATACCTGAACTTTATTATTTTAACTAAAGTATGACGAATTTAATTGAAAAATTTGTTTTTTTACGTAAAATAAATTTGAATTTGGATTTGCACTTGGTAAAACCGTTTATTTTTGCTGATGACATTCAGCTTTTATTTGGCAATTGCAGGGATTTCCCTGCTGTTTTGGAGACGGTTGTGAATTTTACACTGGATAGATTGCATAATATTAAACGATTTTTCGATAAATGCTACTAAGACAAAGGCAATAATGTTTCGAACGGGTTATCGCAGAATTGCTTACCCTCGGATAGGAATTTGTGGAACCGATATAGAATATGTTGAATCGCTTAAATGTTTGGGTGTTGTAATTGACCAATATCTCAATTTTAGTGAACAAATTGATGTTGTTTCATCTAGGGTAACTTTGGGACTCAGAAAACTTTACAATTGTGGCTTGTATTTGCCTGTAAGGGTGAAATATATTCTTGCTCACACCTTGATGTCGCATGTTAATTACTGCCTTGAGGTTGATTCTGGTACTTTTGGGTATAATATAGTGCGGCTTGAGCTAATTGTGAAAAGAATTGTGAGGTTTGTATATGGAATTAGATTTCGTGATCACGTATCTAGTGCAGTTATTAACTTTCACGGTTGCCCCCTAACACAGTATATAGAACTTCGCAATTTATTCTTCTTTTATAAGGTCATTAGATCTGGTGTACCCAATTACTTACGTTCTGAATTTATATTTTCTAGGTCTGAGAGAAACCCTCAGATAGTTGAACCACTTATAAACTATACAATCTTTGAACGATCTTTACTTATTAGAACTGCTAGAAGCTGGAATTTTTTGCCTTTGAATTTACGTACTTTTACATTATCGTATAATGTTTTTAGGAACAGACTTTTGTCACATTTCCGGGACACTGTACGAATTAGTGTTTTTAAATTGTTTTAGGTCAGGCTTTCTCCAGTATGGACTTTTTACATTTTCCTAGTTATGTTGAAACAGCTGAACCATATCCAAAAATAAAGTGTACAATTTTATAGCTATTGCTATCCTGTTCTAAGGATATTTTCGTATTTTTTTTATATATATATATACTGTTTATTGAATTTAATCTAAGCTATTTGTAAATATATTCTTGAATTTATGTAGCACACTAGCAATACGTCTTTGGCCTTTAAGGCTTATTGTATTGCAAATGAATGAAATAAATAAATAAATAATAAATCAAAAATGAACTGTTCTTCAAATATACGGTATTCGGCAAAAATTTGGCCGAACATGACTTTTTGGCCGAACTAAGAAGCCGAACGTTCGGTCGGACACTACAAATAGGCATTAAAAATTAATTTTTTTTTCTGTTTCAGGATAATCAATTTTCATTTCTTGTTCACATTATTAAACGGGATCGTTTTAATCCTTATTTAAATTCATGCTTAAATGAATTATCACTACAAGTGTTACATCAGAAAATTGTCTTTACAGCAGGTGGATTTGTTAAAGTAAACTATAGTTTTCTAGGAAAGGTTTGTTAATACATACACAATACGAAAAGTATAATTTATTATGAACTCTTCTAATATTTCAGTGTTTATTTTCAGCAGTTTGTTACATAGTCATACTAATACAATTCCATATGTCAGTGTAAATGTTTGGGGGAAAAAAAAAATTACGACAAATTTTGAAATTTTTTTTTAATTTTGTTTATTACACAATTTAAAAGTGAATGTTATGAATAAGTATTTAAATTACTATTTTACGGTTACAACTAAATTAAAATTATTTAAATTAATACTAAATTAAAATACAATTTTGTGTATAATAACACAGTACAACATTTTTTAATACATGATTTTTGGATTCAATTCTTCAAATTCAATAATGCAGAAGTTCTTATTTTTGAGGCTACTTTCACGTGCTATTCTCATAATTCGAGTCCCAAAATCATGTGTTGTACTGTGTAATGAATTGGCAGTCAGATGAGTGGTTGTATTAAATTAATGAAGATTTACACCTATTTGAAGATCAAGACAATCTAAAATTAAACAAAATACGAGAAATATAAATTATGTCATAGATATTTTTAAAATATCAGCTACGAAAATTTATAATCAAATTATTATGTTCATAGTCTAACATATTTTGTAGTAAGTAAACATCATAAAATTACAAAAAAAAAAAAATATATATATATAAATATATATACACAAAATATTTACCTTAATTTATAAAGTAGTGATTAAAGAAATTTTTGAGATAATTGAGATGATAAACCTTTAAAGAAAATAAACAAAAAAATTGTAGTTAAAATTACATACATCTAATTAAAATAAAAGAAAATTTAATTAAAAAAAAAAATCAGTAATTCATTTTTAATCAATGTAATTCTTTAGTCTAACATATTTATAAAAACATCATATTTAATACATAATTGTTTAATAAAAACTAAATACTACATTAGTTTATACATTTGAAAGCTTGCTTACCTCATTTTAAAGGATTTCTTGTTTACAGCTGACTTTGATAGTATTTATAGAAAGCGTACCATAACTGTAAACAAAAGAAAACTCGTATTATTATTTTGTTTAATCATATAATTTAGTTCAAAATGACTTGTAGTATAATTATTTTTTTCAGTTTTATTAAAATTTTACGCAAATCATAAAATAATTCATAGGTGTCCCAAGGTAAAAACGTTGTTCATCAAATTATAAAAAAAAAAAAAACTTATTCAATATTATTCCTCTAGAAACTTACCTTTATTTAAATAAATATCATAAATTACAGCAAAAATTCAAATTATCTAAAACAAAAAAAAATATATATATTTATAAACATTTTTAATATATTGAAATTTTGTAAAATTCTAGTGTTTAAAGAGAGTTTGTGGTCAGATTATTAACAATTTACACTAATCATGGTTCTTTCATAGGTGTCCCAAGGTAAATCTCATAGTCATCATGTAAAAAATAGTATGGAAATAAATGTTAAATTTCCTTAATTTATTTCGAAATTGTTTAAAAATGTACAGAAAAATATATTTTTTAAGTAAATGTATAACTTTATAAAGATTTTTGGTTATATTCGACCTTTATTAATTAATTTTCGAAATAAAATATTCAGGCTCGAGATCTATGTATGTTGGTTTTGTATAAATATTTTTTATTTATTCATTTCATCGATATTTCGCTTTTCATTGAAAAGCATCATCAGGAAACAACCAAAAATAACAAAAAATATACATATATAAACACTAGGCAAATAACCAAACAGTAAAAAACAACAACAACAATAATTTCTTACATTTAATTAGTGTCCGACCGAACAGTTCGGCCAGAAAATGCATTTGGTCTGTATTCGGTATTTTAAAGCAATATGGACAAGTTTGGCGGATGGACAAATGTTTATTTAACTGATTAGATGCTATTTTGAGTGTCAAATTTGAAGAAAAGTCTGTAGTTAAGCAATGAATTCACTGTTCGGCTTCAGAAAGTTCGGCCAAATCGAAAATAGTTCGGCGGCCGAACTTTTAACTTTATATCTAAACTTCGGCTTTTCTCTTAAATTTTATACACAAAATCGAATTAAATTGGCTCAACAAATATGTTTCCAATACCAAAATTTGTCATCATTGCCTCTAGATATCAAAAAACCAACAAAATATAGTTTTTTTGGCCGAACTGTTCGGTCGGACACTACATTTAATATTTAACACAAAACATAAATGCTTAAATATCACAGTCTTTGACAGGCAATTGCCGTGTTAACATCGTGTTTTTTTTTATAGCGGTTGTTTGTGTATATAGACTTTTTGTAATTGATATAATTACCGCGTGGTTTTAATATATCGCGTTATTTTTTCTTTTTTTTTAATTTAATTCATCTAAATTAATTAAATACATAGTTTGATCACATAATAATTTAGAGAAAAGAGATAAGAGTTGCAGATTTCAACATGAGCGGGGCTGATCCCCCCGATCAGAATCGATTTAGCATTCTTGATCCCGACAAAAACAGAAAACCTAAAAACAAAAGAATTAGAGTGGACGATTTTGTACCATTGCCAGGCGTTGTGAATAATGATGATCATATTCCTCGGTACTTAGTGGCCTCGGCTCTTCCCCCGTCCCCAAATAAAGAACCAAAACCTTTATCTTCGTACAACGTATTTCAAATCGAGAAAGGCCTCAATTTTATATCACGGGAATACATAGATATTACAGAAATGCGTAGTGGTGATTTAATGATTAAAAGTTCAAATTTAAAATCAGCCCAGAAATTCCTTAAAGCAAAATACATTGACAATGTACCTGTTAAAATAGAAATGCACAATACTTTAAACTCTATACAAGGTAGAATGTTCTCCAAAAAAATCATTGATATTCCTGAGGACGAGCTTTTAAAATCATTGGAAGATCAGAAAGTGATTGGTGTGCGTAAAATAAATCGAAAAGAAGGTAACACGTTTGTTGCTAGCGGTGCTGCAGTTTTAACGTTTGATCTCATACATAGACCAAATATACTTAAACTGGGATGGGAGGGAGTACGAGTGGACGAGTACATAGCCAACCCGATGAGATGTGTCAACTGCCAAAAGCTGGGTCACACCAAAAACAGATGCAAGAATGTTGAGCTTTGTAAAGTTTGTGGTTACGTTCCACCTCATGACCCCTGCACAAGAAAATATTGCGTCAACTGTGACAATGAAACTCATTCATCTTTTGATTCTTCTTGCCCTACTTTTATTAAACATAAGTCTGTAATCAAAATCAAAACGGACAGAAGGTGTACAGTACGTGAAGCCTGGAAAGTATTTAATGAAAATCCTGCAATTCATACCATCAAACCTTTTAACAAAAAATCACCCACTTTTTCTGAAGTCGTTCGAAATAACGGCACACAAAATAATCAAACAACAAACCCAAATACAACAAATACAAACCAAATATCTAAAACCACTACTCAAACACCAACAAACACAAAAAACTCTTCCAATACATCCAATAATGAAAACAACAAAACATCAGAATTATTAACAAAGGAAAATAATGCAATCACAATAAATGAAAAAATCTCCAACAACAAAATTTCAAAACCAAAAAACTCCATTGAACAAGTTAATGCCGTTACAACAAAAACTGACATTTATACGAATGTCGAAAACTGTGTACTTGATTTGGAAAAGGAAAATGACAATATTGTTAAAAAAACAACAATAGAATTTATGCAGATCGCAGAAGAATACGATACAACAGAAAATAGTTTAATTACTTCAGCAACACCTACAACAAACACTTCTGATTTATCACCATGTAGTAGTTTGTATAGAAAATTTCCCGATTTAAATGTAATAATAACGCCAAACACTCTTAAGAAAACAATGCCTCTAACAAACGACGACGACGTTTAATTTTTAATTTTATTTAATAAATATGGATATTGGTTTAAATATCTCAGTCCTGCAGAGGATTATTCAGGGTTTTATAACCCACAAATACGCCTTAGAAAGTATAATTGCCAAGCATAAACCAAATGCCATTGCTCTCCAGGAAACTCATATTATAGAGAAAATAAGCATTATTTACATCTTCCAGGCCAAATAAATAACCTCCTGAAATTAATATGATCAAAAAAGAAAAGAACACATATTGACACTGCTATTGACATAAGTAGATCCTTAGCGCATGGTTTGATTCGGCACATTGTTAACATTGAAAAACTAAAAGCAGCTTTAAATAAATTTAATATTCAATTGCCTGAAAAACACTATGCTAATCTAAATACGGTTAACATGGTGGTTATTGATTCCAGTTTAGCTACTCATAGGAAATCAAATACAAGTCCCGAAGACTTTAAAACAATGGTCGCAGAAAAAAATGTACGACTTTTCAGCGGAAACTGAACTATTTACTGATGGATCTTTTCAAAATTGTTTAAACCGCGTATGCGGTGATACATCATATGTCTAACTGGAATTGGTTAGTGGTTAAGCAGAGGCAATTGCCGGTATATTCAGGTATCTTTTCGGCTGAACTTGCTGCGATTAATGCAGCAATTAATTATGCAATACTTAAGGATGGAAAAACTATAATATGTACGGATAGTCTCGGTGCTGTCAAGGCCATTTTTTGTAATAAAAATGATATTTATGACAGCATTTTGAAAAACCCAGTCATACGTCATCCTAATCTTATTTTATGGATACCCTCACATATTGGTATTATTGGTAATGCTAAACAGGCAATTAAAATGCCTTTAATTGTTGAAATGTCATGCTTTCCTCTGGTAATTAGTTACAGCTTCAAGTCAATTTATTACCCAAATATGCAGACAGAGTGGCAAAACTCTACACTTTTTCTTAGTGAACATAATCTAGAATATAACAGACGTAGATATCACCATAGCTACACCAGGTATCAGTGTATATTACTTGCACGCCTCAGAGTTCGAAAAGCGTTGTTTAATACACGACATTACTGCAATCAGTCCAATCATCTACAATGCAATCTATGTCTTCAGATTATGGTTGTTTACCATATCCTTATAGAATGTCCTATATCAAGTTTGGGTAAGCCTTTAGAGAAGCTTCTTGATTGTTCCTAGCCCTGCAGACTTGCTGAGATACAACAAGCTTTTCGAAAATATAATATTAATATTAATGCAATATAAACCAATACCATTGTATACTTTATTCTTATTTTTAAAAACTTTATGTACTTTATTCTTAATATTTAAATATTTCATAATTTGCGCGCATTATGGTCAAGTTACCCTGCGCTTTTTTTCTCAGTATTTTGTAAATTTATTTATAAAATATTTCTCAATAAATAAATAAATAAAAAATAAATGCTTAAAAATAATCGTTGTGTCTTCACCACCGTCTAATATTGCACTGATTTAAAAATATGTATTGCACTATGATCGTTTGTTAACGAGATGTCTATATGTTTGAGCACAGCTTTCTACATCGGCTTTAAAATTAACTCTTATTTGTTGGTATATTGATGATATGTAGCATTTCTAGCATATAACGTCGTTTATAATGATTCTCACTTTGTAATACTTGTACATTATCAAAGTCTGGTGTATGTTTTTCATATGCACAGTGGTTCAATAATGCTGTTTTTTGTGTAGAAGACGTAGTTTTCAATCTTAGATCAGATTTGTGTTGTGCTAACCTAGTTTTAAGTTTATTTTTTGTGGTACCTACGTAAAACTTATTGCAACGATTATTTTTAAGCATTTATGTTTTGTGTTAAATATTAAATGTAAGAAATTATTGTTGTTGTTGTTTTTACTGTTTGGTTATTTGCCTAGTGTTTATATATGTATATTTTTTGTTATTTTGGTTGTTTTCTATAAAAAATATTGATATACTTATATATTTGTAATGTGTATTTCAGAGCTATTCCTGATGATGTTTTTCAATGAAAAGCGAAATATCGATGAAATGAATAAATAAAAGATATTTATACAAAACCAACATAGACCTCGAGCCTGAATATTTTATTTCGAAAAAGTAAATGTATAACTATATATGTATAATACATATATACATATATATATATTTATAATACAAATAAAAAATAAACAGACATCTATGTCGGGGGTTTTATCGTTTACCGGTTTTTTTACTCGGTCGAAATCGAGTCCGAAACTTTTCAAAGTTTTTGATATCAATCGGCGGTGTTCTACATTTCGAAAGGAATACAAATTGCATTGAAATTTAAATTTATGTGACTTTTACACTAGGTTGTAAAATTTAATTTTATTTATTATCAATGTACAACCATAATTTTTATGAAATTTTAACTTTCACCCAAAAGTGAAATACAGAATATGTAGAATTTAGTAAACGAAATAATTGATTATACTTGAGTAAAAAATATTATTATATTATTATATATATTTATATATAATATATATATTTATATATAATATATATATTTATATATAAATATATATTTATATATAATATATATATGAATATATATATTTATATATATATGAATATATATATAATTAATATAATTATATATATCTATATATAATTATACATATTTATATATAATATATATATATATGTATGCACAGCGCATAGTTTAGGGACATGCCCAAAATTGTCGCCGGAATATGCGGTGTATAGAAAAAATTGTCCTCATCTTATACGCCAGATGTATGAAAAGGCGCGAAAACTTTGGGGACAGTCCCCAAAGTAAGCAAATGTCCCTAAACTATGCGTGGGAACGAATAAATGTCTCTAAAGTATGCGCTGTGCATACATATAATTATATATATTTATATAAAATATATATATAATTATATATATTTATATAATATATATATATGTATGCGTAGCGCATACTTTAGGGACATGGCCAAAATTGTACCCGAAATATGCGGTGTATCGAAAAAATTGTCCTCATCTTAAACGCTAGATGTATGAAAAGGCGCGAAAACTTTGGGGACAGTCCCCAAAGTAAGCAAATGTCCCTAAACTATGCGGGGGAACGAATAAATGTCTCTAATCTATGCGCTGTGCATACATAATTATATATATTTATATTATATATATATTTATATTATATATATATTTATATTATATATATATTTATATTATATATATATATTTATATTATATATATTATATATTATATATATATTTATATATAATTATATACACCAATTTCCATATATAAATTATATATAATTATATACACCAATTTCCATATATAAATTATATATAATTTGATATGGCTTATATCATTTTTTCAATCGGGTAAACATTGAAATGACACCAATTAATTTTTCTATGAAAAAAGTGAACAAAAAATTGTTAAGGGTCCATTTACATTTAGCCTAGAGTTGTCATTCGAATAAAACTTATTCGATTAATCAAACGAACAAAACTGAAATACGAACGAACAATTTAAAAATCATGAATCTCTTGAAAAATATGTACAATTGTTCAGCGAAAAAAAAGAACGATTGAACTAAAAGAGCGTTTTATGGTGAACTAGGTCATTATCGTTAAATTCTGTGAGTAGTTCAGTTGAACTAGTTCTTTCACAAACTAAACAAGTATAGAATTTTCAGAAATTTTCATCTCTTTAGCCTATATACTCGTTGTATTGTATAAATGGTATTGATAGTTTATAATTATATAGCGATTAATTGCTAAAATTTTTAAGCAAAATTTTAAAAATCCGAAATAAATTTAAAAAATTTCAAAAAAATACAGCTATTTTTTTTTAGTAACTTTTGAACAGATTTTGATTAAACTTTTGATAAATTTATCGATTAATCGCTAAATTTTTTAATTATTTTATAATACGGATTTTTTCTAGTGATTTTTTAGTTTCACTTAGCGATATTTTTAGAAAATAAATTGGAAACAGTGTATACAAAAACAAAAAAGATGTGCGAGACGGAAATTCTACTTTGTGCCGTCTTTCTGAATCAGGGGCGATATAGTATCGGTTTCGACAATTAACTTCTTTTGTATTTATTTTAGCCTAAACCGAGAATGAATATTCAGACACTATTATTTAAACCAAAAAACATTATTTTTACTCACCATTTCCGTTTTTTTTTTTTTTCTTAGAATGCATATCGTGTCCTAATATCTTCTAATTTCTTACACACTTGATTTGGTGTACGGAACATATCAGCTGCAATTGTCTTTTGTTTAGCAGGATCTATTGATAAATACTGTTCACAAATATCACCATCGATTACATTTTTTACCGGATAATAAGCACTACGATAGCTAAGATGATCACGGCCACACAGAGGAGGATTTTCATTGCGCATATGCATTTCAAGATGCTGAAAGAAATCAAAATCTTCACGACTAGTAAAGGGTACAAATGCACCAACTGTACCACTAAGCGTGGTGTAAATCATAGCCTCTGAACCTCCTGGTATAAGAGTAGACTTTTGCAAGGACATTATAACCTCACCAACATGAAACGTTGATATATTTTCGGCTTTTTGAGAAGCACCTGAGAGTAAACCACGATCCCATAATGATTTTGTACCCGTAGGATCTTCGTCGACATCATCTGTCACCGAATGTGGTAACCGTTGTATACTCATATTACCAAATTTATCGCCAATGGCTATGGTATCATAATCTAATAATGTGGTTGCCGTCACCCATCTTGGATGAGTATCATCGGCAAATATTATCAATTGATTTTCAGCTCTTTTATAGCGTATAAAAAATATCGATTCTTGTACATCTGAGGCATAAACTCTATGACCCATGGCTTGTATGTTAACAATTTGATATGGTATATGTTTATTTTCGCATTTTCGTAGTAGTTTTTTCTTACCCAAATCATAAATACGTAAAATTCGACCACAGCCAGCCAAAAGACGCCCTTGAAAACCACATAATGCACCTGGCACTTCTTCCAATTCGGTGCGATGTAAAAAGTCCAATTGAGAACAGGTGGGATCAATTTTATAGACATCAATAAAACCACCATTGGTTATGCGGGGATTAAGCATTAGTTCTTTAGCTACACCCACAGTCAAGTAATAACGTCCATCTTGGGTATTCGAAAACTTTAAAATAGCCATCGACATTATGGCTTCATTTTGTGTTAATGGTATTTTAAATAATGTTTGTCCATGTATAGGATCCAAAGCTCTTATTTGAGATGCCCATAGACCAACACCAGCCTTTGGTGCTGAAAAAATATCTTCGGGTAAAATTTCATTTATAAATGCATTTGCCATTTCATTGGCCAATTCACGTTCTTCATCACCGGCAGCCATACGCATTTCTTCTGCCATTTGCTGTTTTCGAGCATTTTTCGTATCTTCTGTATAGGCATTATGATCGGTTTCGGCAATAATCATTCTGCCCGTATCGGGATGTATGACAAATGTTCTTGGTGTATATTCTAAACCAAATGAAACTTGATTAAAGACCGCACCCAGTTTTTCTAAAGCCAAAATACGTAAAGTATTTGTTGAAATGGCCACAATGCCCTCACTACACTGTTCACTTGAAAAACCAGAAGCATATTCTAAAGTTTCATAGGACAAAGGTGTTAAATGGAAACGATTTTGATAGTAGTAGGAAAGCCAAGAACGGCTAGACATAGCCAATACAGCTTCAGAGCCTTGCATACGTATGCGAAATAGTTTTACCGGTCTGGAACCTAAATAACGTGTTCGCGTATCGGCTAAATCTCCAGATACCGGATCCAATACTGTACGCAATAATACACCATTACTTAAGCCAATATTTAAATATATTGTACCCTTTGAGGAAACATTTGTTCGTTCATTTTGTTCATCATTTATATTGCTTGAACTTTCCGTATGACCCATTTCAACCAAGCACAGAGATTCTGCAGGTGATGGCAAAGCTTGCATAGAGCAAGGTGTTAGACAGTCATTAGGATCTAAAGATATAATGCGCACGGTATTGTCGGATAAACCAACAGCTAAAAACCATGATCTTTGTTCACCTTCGGGTACGGTACCCAAAGCCATGCACATAATTTCTGCAGGCATTTCAGAGCGTTCAGTATATTCATTAAGTTCACCAGTCTAATCAATACGGAAAGTAGACAAAAAAAAACAACGGAATAAGTATTGGGCAAGCGTAATAGAATTGGGATAAAAACTATTAAGGTAACTCAGCACTGCAGGACACATAGTGCCTCAACATGATTGTTCTTTAACGTGTTTTTGTCATCATTGTAAAATTAAATAAAAATATGAGTAACTTCAAAAATTTTCGACCTCTTATTACCTCCTTATGCCTCTTATTTCTTAAAGTCAATGTAAAATAGTAAAATCAAAATAACAACAAGTGGAACAAGCGTTGGCAGAACGTAAGCTTTTCAAAGATTTAAAGTGTTGAGTCAACCTTTAAATGATAACGTCAATCTTCGATGGGCATATTATTTTTTGAAACGTTGGGAAAGCATTGGCAACAATGAAAAATAAGTGCTCTGCCAACCATGAAATGATAACGTAAATTCTCGGTTGGTCGTTTGTATTTCGAAATGTTGGCAAAACAATACGAAAAGTTCTATAATAGTGGGCAACAAAAAAAAAGTTTTTCCTTTTAATAACAGAATGAGAGTCCCATTTAGAAAAGTATATTAACTTATGTTTGTAATAAATTTATAAATTATGAAAAGTTTTCGACCTTTGAAATGAATGACTTTATTAAATAATTGAGCTCTAGGTCACGTTTGTATTTATAAAATATCCTTTATTATTTTATATATCTCCAATATTTCGTCATTCTTTGAATGACATCTTCAGGGAGTATGAACAACAATAAACAATATTAAAAACACAATTTTCTGCCGCTGCCCTCCACTCTGTAAATGTGGAGTTGACCAGAGTGGAGGGCAGCGGCAGAAAATTTTGTTTTTAATATTGTTCATACTCCCTGAAGATGTCATTCAAAGAATAACGAAATATTGGAGATACATATATAAAATAATAAAGGATATTTTATAAATACAAACGTGACCTAGAGTTCAATTATTTAATAAAGTCATTTGTAGTAAATTTTTATTTATTTAATAATTAAATTATAAAATAAAATGGAAAACAAAAAATTAAATTAATATTCTAAATATTATTTAGTAATAGTAAATGATTTCGAATTGAAATTGATAAAATTAAGATTTTCTTTTTGCTATTTAGAAAATTTCGTTAAACATAAATAAAGTCAATTAAAATTTATAAACGTACTTTAAAAAAAAAAAAAATAAGAACAAAATATGTTTTAAAATAAAGTATTACAAAATAATTAAAAAAAAAAAAAATATGAAAAATTCAAATATTTTGGATAATATTTCCCAGGGGTTTGTTAAAAGCAGAGTTCGAAAATTTATATACCACTAACATAACGTTTCTATCAAACCAATACAACAATCTTTATTGTTTCGTTCGTATTTATAAACACAACATAAGTGCTCAAATCGTTGTTTGTAATATAACAAACGGAACAAAACGAAAATGTTTATTTCGTCAAACATTATTATTTCGTAGTGGTTATTTTTTAGTGTTCATTCAACTTAAAACGCGTTTTTAACGTTGTGGTTGCCAAAATAAAGAAATAATTTTTTCTGCATGTTATCAATGTTTTTTTGCATTAGTTTTATGAAATTTCACTGGAACTCCTCCGTTGAATCTTTTTATTAAACTAATGCAATTATTCATAAAATTCAATGAAAATTTTTTTCACTTGTAATATGACAAACACTAAGAACGGTTTACGAATAGTTTTGTTCCATTCCATAAACACAACAAAATCAAACTGTTTGAAAATATTGGCCAAACAGAACAAAATCGTTTAGTTCGGTCTCTCTTCGAAAACTAGTTTGTGAAAGTGTTTGTGTTCTGTTTACAAATCAAAATGAAAATAAATCAAAATGAAAATAAATCAAATGAATAAAATTCAAAAAATCCCCAATAAAACATATCAAAAATTTGCTCCCTGGCAACTCTTCCCTAAATATGTGAATAGCCAAACTACCGTATGTACAAAAAATACATCATAGTTGTCGCCAACTCACAAAATGTGGGAAATAGTGGAAATTAGATTACATATGATTTTCTAACAATTGTGAATTGTTGTGGTGTTTGCCTTAGCTATCTTCTGCAATTACAATTAAATGTAAAAATCGACCCCGTATAATTGAAACTGGTTTAAAGCCACAGCAAAAATCGACCTGACTTTAGCTCAAGCGGATAAAACGCCTGTCTAAAGTGTAGTGAAACAGCTGAACCATATCCAAAAATAAAGTGTACAATTTTATAGCTATTGCTATCCTGTTCTAAGGATATTTTCGTATTTTTTTTTATATATATATATACTGTTTATTGAATTTAATCTAAGCTATTTGTAAATATATTCTTGAATTTATGTAGCACACTAGCAATACGTCTTTGGCCTTTAAGGCTTATTGTATTGCAAAATGAAAGCAGGTTCAAGCCACGGTCAGGATTGCATTTAATAAATAAAAATTTCATATAGATGCAATCAAACAATAAAAACCATAACAAATAATTACAGTATTGTCAAAAGGATTACTGATGAAGGTTGTGTTACCAGAAACTGCGCAGTCTAATTCAATAAAAATTTACAATGTAGTTATGATTTTTAGAAAAGTATGCTTTATCTTCTCTACCACGCCTATCTCAAACAATTGAAAATATGTGCATATTAATTATAGTATTAATTGCACACTGTCTAAGAAGACGATGAATAAAATTCAAAAAAATCCCCAATTAAAGAAATTTTCTGTTTATGTTTACTGTGCACAACAAAATGATTGTGTTGAGTTTCAGCAAAAAGCAAAACAGAACGATAGAAAAACGTTTGATGTGTTTTAAATTCGAACTCTGGTTAAAGTATAAACATTTGGAAAGTCTAACTATTCGTCTTTCCAGTTAAAACATTTATAATCGGTTCAAAACTAAGTTAAAAATATTTTATTCCGTAGAGTTAAAAAAAAACGTTGCTTTTTCGATAACTTCAGATTTTAAGGGGGTGTATTCAAAATTCTGAAAATTGAAAAGTGATTTACTCAAACAGTATATTCTCACTGTCCCACTGTGTTATTATTTTGTTTTTCACGACTAACTAAATTGGTAGTGCAAAAAAAAAATAATTTTATCATTCCTACACACAAAAAATGCTTGCCAAGTAATTAGGAGCATTTCAAATAATAAGGTTTATTCACAGGCGAAAACTAATTTTACCAAGTTTTTACTTGTTTATACTTAATTATTAAAGAATTTATGTGGAAAAACGTTATTAGTTGAAATGCTCCTAGTTACTTGGCAATGATTTTTGTGTGTAGCGATTTCAGCGTCACTTTTTATGCAAACACATTTCGCTTTGTGGCAACTAAAAACGCTGATGTAACTTTAATTAAATCCAAGCCAACACTGTCATTTTTATGTCGTACAAAAAAAATTTTTTTCCTCAGTGTCGAAAATTTTTGAAATTTCTCATGTGTATTTTTTTTTTAAACTTACCGCATCCATTTCAAAATAAACCAATTCACGTCCTGATAATGTTATAACCACCTGCCGTTGATTGACGGCACATTTGGTTATAGATTTTTTGCCAGGAGCACGCCATTCATTAACACGTTTATCAGAACGTATATGACGTATACCATCGGGATATACTTGTACCAATGCATCTTCTACCCAAAGACGCACAACATAGAGTGGGCGTTGTACCCAAGAAACCACTATCTGTTACTTCCTCAACAGTTTCGCCAATACTCAAAACCAGTGTGGCATTAACGAATGATACAATAATATAAGCATCAAATTCATCTATTAAAAAATACAATATCAAAAACAAGTTTTTGGGATACTTATTAACAATTTATAATAATTCTTCGTTATATAATTATGAAACATTGCAATGTTTTTGAATATATTCAGATATCAAAGTTGTAATCAAAAAAATTCAGCTGAAACACGGTGATAAAATCACATCATTATATTCAAAAACATTGTTATTTGGTAAAAAAAAAAAAAGAAAAATAACATAATATATTTTGAAGTAACGCTTGTAGTAGTATCTGTATCTGGGTTTTTTTTTTTGTACTTTACACAGCTTAAATCTGTTTTATGTTAATTTATGTTAAGAAAGTGTTGCCTTACCTATATTTGAGTAACTGGGTCAAATATATTTTGTATTTTTATATAAAGAAGTAGTTGAATAGAAG
The DNA here is from genome assembly GCA_021234595.1 of Delia radicum. NCBI lineage: Eukaryota > Metazoa > Arthropoda > Insecta > Diptera > Anthomyiidae > Delia > Delia radicum. The sequence goes on from CM037853.1 coordinate 70,832,772, forward strand.
TTTTGTGTGCAAACTTTTAAAACACTACACTCTTGTGCTTTTGTTTTAATGTGGGGTTTATATATTCTTATAGAAAATCTCAAAACCACTCGGCTCTTTTTCAGCACACAAGAGTTCAAGCGCCTGAAATAATAAAAAGAACTGGTGTTTGATTCCTTTTTTTGCACAAATTATGATTTTTTTTTATTTGTTTCGAGTTACGAAATTGGATGTATGATATAAATTCAAAATCACCAGTTTTTTATTAACAAAATTGTCTCAAAATAAGAGTGTGATAAAAAAAAGAGTAACAACACCAAAACAAATATAGGCATAAAAATGTAAACAATTTCAAATTAATAAAAATAACATTTTTAATTGCTTACATTTTTCAATTAATATTTTTAATTGCCAATAAAATGAATAATTAAATGATAGTTTTTATAACTTACCATCAACACGTTTTTTAACAGTCCATACAGCATTTGGATTACCCGGCAGTTCAGATACAGCCATTTCAGACACTTCTAAACCATGACGTAGTACACGTAGAGAGGATCTAGGTCCTCTGCCGCATAAAACGTATAATTGCGGTGTATCCTCATTGGCTAAATCTGCAACTTGTGACGATATAATTGGGGAAAATGAAGGCATTTCATCAACCATGACAAGATTTTTCAAAGGTCTAGGTGCAAAGAAGAAAGTTTCACCCTCTTCCAAGGGCATTGCTGAACTAAATTCAGGTTCATCGTCATCATCACCCAAATGAGCAATTTGATAAAGATAACTACAAAAGACAAATGAAATTTGTAAAATATACATTTAATTTTTTTTTTTTTTAATATAGTGTATACTTACTGGTTGCCAAATTCACAACCCACAAATAAAAAGCCAGTCTTTAGAACACACATTGATACTGCCGGTGGTACTGTATCAAAATATTTCAATTTTATTTCCGAGACTACATCATCATCTGTCTCTAGAGTGACTTTGAAAATATCACCCTGTTCAGTTTGCACCAAAAAGAAATACATGCTCTTGGTACGATGAGTTGCTGAACATATAAATATCATTCCACGTTCAGGATCATCTAAATCATTACGTCTGCGTGGTATAGGACAACGAATATCATGTTGATCACCCAAATTTTTATAGGTTAAATAATTTTCAGAACAAATTAAAACTCCCGAAGGGCCATCATTACCACCTGGTACAGAAATCAGAAAATTTGCATGTTCTTCTAATGGTTCAGAATATTTACGAACTACATGATTAAGACCTAAATCTAATTCATAAATGTCAAAGTTTGTTGGGTACGTTCGGCAGCTTCACCTAAAAAGATTAAAAAAAAAAAAACATGATTTCAAAGTTAGGTTTTTCTCAAAACAAAATAAAAATATTTTTATTTTATTGTTAACTAATTTTGTAAGCAACATATCAGTGAAGTATTTGCAAATAAATTAGTTACAAATACCAATGGTTCAGATGCTTTGTAAACATTTATCTAGCACTTAGCCAAGGCCAATAATCGGGTAGAATATTATCCCAAAAAACTAGCATGTCTAATAAGTGCCAAAGTTAAAACTTTAATGGACAAACAATTAATAAAAAAAAATCATGTAGAAAGTTTTATGTTCGGCTTTTACTTATATATATCATTTTTTGAAGACTTAATGAAATTCACGGGCTCCAAAATGTTTATCTTCTTATATGTTTTGTCGGTTACAGTACAAATGATCAGTATTATAGTTAGCTCTTACAAGGCGAGTCTCCCGATGAGTTTTCTTCCATCTTAATGAAACTCGGACATGTGATAAAGGAGAGAAACATTAAGGGACACTTTTTTTTATCGGCTTAATCTCACGTTAAAATGTGCGGTCAAAGTTATAACTTTTTTGTATGGAACTGTGTCTGAAATTATCGAAATTAATATTTTTTTGTACGCAGCTTTAAAGTACTTGAAAAAAACAAAAATTTTATACCCATATTACTTATGTATGTAGTTACTTAGGGTTAGCCATTTATTTTAAATATTTATAATATAGGTGAAAAAAAGACTTTCTCAGACACCCTCCTAGATTAAATCAAATAGGCATTAATATACACAATTTGTAGCTTAAATCAGCTATATTCCTTAACAAAATGCCCGTTTTAATGTCACTTAAAACACAGTTTTTTTAATAACAAAAATACTTGACATGTTATAGGACATGTTTCCTATACCAGTAATGTGTCTTTAAAAGCTCCCCATTTGACTTAAATTTCGAAATAAACAAAATAAACGAAAAACGAGGAAAATTTTTGACCCCACTTTTTAACCCCTGAATACTAGATTGGGCCACTAAAAAAAATGCGTGCCCGTTATTTTTTCTCCTTTATCATATATCCGAGTTTCATTAAGATCGGAGAGAATCCCTCGGGAGACTCTTCTTGTTAGTATGATTTTGTAACCAAAATTTACTTATGAGCATTTCTTAAGCAAAATTGTTTTTTATTGTTAAATATTTTGTAAGCAACATATCAGTGAAGTATTTGCTAATAAATTATATACAAATACCAATGGTTCAGATGCTTTGTAAACATTTATCTAGCACTTAGCCAAAGCCAATAATCGGGTAGAATATTATCCCAAAAAACTAGCATGTCTAATAAGTGCCAAAGTTAGAACCAGGGAACTTTGAGTACACAATATATTTAATATGGGTATAACATTTTTTTTTTTCTTGAGTACTTTAAACAAAAATGTTTACATTTCCATTGTGTTTTGAAACAAATCGTGTTTAGGCCATGTTTTCCAAAGAGATGGAAGGCAATACCACTAAAATACCGTTATCGATTCGAAAGCCTTTCAACTGACTATCGTTATCCTTAAAATACCGTTACCGAAATAACTAAAATACTGTTACCGAAATAACTAAAATACCGTTACCGAAACAATTGAAAAGCGCTATCCTTAAAATGCCGTTACTGAAATAATCTGACTAGATGAGAATAAAATAATCGCTGTAACTAGATATATTTTCCCAAATTGTCATCATAAACTAGCCAGTCATTATAATTCGGACATAATGGGGCTGCAAATATCAGTGTGCATTGCCATTACCTGAATAACTAAAATAACGTTACCTTTAAAATACCGTTACCGAAATAACTGAAAACCCGTTATCATTAAAATAACGTTACCGCTAAAATACCGTTACCGAAATAAGGAAAGTACCATTAATGCTAAAAACCCGTTACCGAAATAACTGAAATATTTACCCCTAAAATACTTTTACCGAAATAACCGAAATATTTACCCCTAAAATACTTTTACCGAAATAACTGAAATATCGTTACACCTAATACACCGTTACCGAAATAAAAGAAAATAGCGTTACCCTTACCGATACCCCATAGAATCGGTTACCGTCCATGATTTTCGTACGTTTTTCACCAAAACACATGTTTTGCTCAAAACACGGACAACAAAAAAAGGGAAAATATTTAGTAAAAACATCGGAAATAATGATTCATTCAGATGTGCGAATTATGGTAAAAAATGCATGATATTAAAGGGAATTAATCTAAAGTCCTCAAACTTAACTTTATAAAAAGTGCTATATGTATAGCCCACGTTCACACTTAAATGCAAAATGCGCGTTTCAAAATATTTATTTTTCTTGAAATTCTGCAAATTTTTATTATAATGATTTTTTTGGCCAAGTATTCAGAATTCCAGCTTTTATTTTTCATAAGCTAGTAGGGCCTAATTTTTCCAATGTAGATAAAACAAAATATTTATTAGATTTTCCCTGACGTAACGTCAATTTTATGTTGACTTTTTTTGTTGAAATTTTTATTTTAACTCTTGTTTCTAAACCTTGCACTACACACAAAAACTTTTTTAACAAAAATTTGAGTAATTTGTTTTTTTTTTTATCGAAATAGCTTAATTTTCTTATGATAAAACCCCTTATTTGGTGCACTTGCACCAGTTTCATATCCGGCATGAAGGATATGAAACACAGTTTTCCTATTAAAAGGACTTTTAGAAACTGCCAGTATTATCAATTTCAAAATATGCAAGTGTTAAAGAACTTTAATTCCCTAAAACTGATAAGCACTTGATTTAAGTTGCTTTAAAAAAAAGTTATCCAGAGGCTTTTAGGGATCGCTGTCACTCTTTGCAAAAGGTTTTAATAATGTTTAATATCGCTACATTTTTTGTACGATTTTCTTGTAGCTTTTTTTTTAGCCAAAGTTAAGGAAATTAACAATTTTCATGTGCGTGTATGTCATATTCTTTAATAATTCTTTTAAAATTTTTACTTTAATTTTTGTAAGTTAAACTTGCTATACACAAGCTGTTTTATGTTGTTAGAAACCATTATATTTAAGGTTTTATAGTTTTAAGTGATATAATGAAGTTGATTGTTAATTTTGGTCTAACAACTACAAGGGGGAGCACTTGTGAGTACATGTAAGTAATTTTTACACCTAAACATTCAGGCCGAAAAATGTTTGACACTAGAACTAAGTTATACTTTTCTAAAGGTACATGGTACGCTGAATCCAAATCTGGCCTTCACTCTCCGACATCAGGCGTTCGTGCTATATTAACGATAAGTGTATTTTTTGATCAAAATGCTCCGATTTTTCATAATACTTGTAACGGCTACTGAACACACTACTCTTACCATTTTTTTCAGTTTTTCAATTTTTAAGATAACTTACTTCCTTACGACATTGTCGTTGGTTGAACTTGATAATAAATTTGAATTTTTTAAAATGTTCCATTGCGTGACTTTAAAATTGCTGTTACAACCTCTATTTCAATTTACAATAATGTCGTAAAGAAATAAGTTTTCTTAAAAATTGAAAAACTGAAAAAAATGGTAAGAGTAGTTTGTTCAGGTGACGTTACAAACAAGTACAGTAGTAACTCGATTCTTGCACACCTCGATTCTTGCAACATAGGAATATTTTTCTTTACGCACTCAGTACTTGCGACATCCGAAAATTTTGAACTCGATACTTGCAACATTTTTGTATTATGTATATATATCAGCGTTCAATATTTGCTTAGAATGGGCGGAGAAAAACAATGCTTCATTAGACGATATTATGATGCTCCAGAGACTAAGAAGCAGTGTAGTACTGAACAAGCGACTTTGTACAAAACAAACAAAAATTTTAAATTTCTTTAATTCCACATAAAATATGTATCTACTGTTATACGAATGCGTTGAACTTAAGTGTTTTGAATTGAAATATTAAACTTAGATTCTAGACAGATGTATGTGCTCTTTATTTTGTATGGGAAATTTATACTCGGTACTTGCGACAACCTCGAAACTTGCACCGAGCCCGGTTTTCATTACGTGCAAGAATCGAGTTTCTACTGTATTATGAAAAATGTATTTCCAGGAAGTTCAAAAATCGGAGCACTTTGATCAAAAAATACACTTTTATCGTTAATATATATAGCACGAACGCCTGATGTCGGAGAGTGAATCTAAGGCCAGATTTGGATTCAGCGTACCTTGTACCTTTAGAAAAGTATAATTTAGTTCTAGTGTCAAACATTTTTCGGCCTGAATCTTTAGGTGTAAAAAGTACTTACATGTACTCACAAGTACTCCCCCTTGTAGTTGCGTTCTTAGAGGGTCCTAATATTGTTATATTAATATCTCTAATATACAAATCTAAATTAATCATGTCATCTTACCTGTTGGATCATTATCAGCTTCCTCATAATCAATTTCCAAACAAGCAAACATGGGATTGTCAAAACCCACATCCACACCAACCATATGATACGTAAAAGTATTGGATTTGTGGGCTTCCAAAGGTGATGAAATAGTCAAACGAGCTTGAGCATCTCTATTAAGGATATAAGCTAATTTTTGCTTTTCCACGGCACCGATCATAACGGCACGACCTTTAGGATCTATAGCCAAATATTGACCGGGTACAATGCGACGACATCCTGATTTACCAAAAGTTTCTTGGTGGACCTTATCTAAACAATTTTTGGAAGGATTATATTCCAAAATAACTATACGTCCAGAGTCTGAGCCCACAACAATATAATCTAAAAATTTAATTAAAATAAAGAACAATTAGGTTTAAATAAAGTCGCTCATTTACTGCAATAACGTCATAACTCAAAAGTTTTGATTTTGTAGAAAACGAGTTTAAAGTTTTCAATTTACTTACACCTTGATGAACAAAATAACGACATAATTTCTCTCAAGAGGTGAGTATACAATACGACTTTTTTTTACACAATATTATACGTGATATAACGAATAATTCTGCGTCATTAACTCAAAAATTATGTTTTTTGAGTTGTGATGTTCTTGTAGTAAATGAGCGATATGTACATTAAATTTGGTTTTACCAAATTTTGTCTTTATACCCTAAACAATAAACATCATAAATGACACAACGACAAAATATATGTTAGAGGTGAAAACAAAATTTTGAGCTGAAAAACTTTTTTGGATGTAAAAAATAAATTATGAAAAAACATTTTTAAGGCAGAAAACTGGTGAAAAAGATATTCTTCTGGTGAAAAAATTTGAGGTGAATTTTAAATATTATTCACCTCTTAGCGTCTGGTGGAATAATATGACGTTATTTTTATACACCAGGCGATACTATGAATTTTTACTAATATACAGTGTATTTATTTTATTATACACTTTTGAACCTCTGAACCGATTTTGCTCTTTTTCAAAACCTTTTTTTTTTTGGGAAAATGTACGTCAATCTGCTTAAAAATGAGCAGTCCGTATTGCGTTTTAGATGCGTGATCGACATTTCAACAGAACGACATCGCTTAATCCTCTTAAAATTGAATAAGGATCAAGAATACACTTTATGGGTTCTTAATCTTATATTTTGATGCGTTACACGGAATGGCAAACTTGTGGAGGTTTTAAAAATTAAATTTTGTATCTCGAAGTTTCAATTCAATATGACATTAAACGTTCATATCAAATGCGACATCAAGATTTTATATATTTTCTAGCACTTAGTCTTGATTATAAGACATATTGAAATTTAAGATCAATACACTTTACAATCTCAATAAGGATTTATGCATAGATTTAGAATTAAAAAAAAAAAAAAAAAAAACAATAAAAATTAAGAAAATTATACTAACCTTTGTTCCCACCAGTTAAGCGAAATGACATTAAGGATCTGATGCAGCCAAAAACTTCAGTTGATAGTACTGTATGTACTTTACCGGTATTTGAATCGGGTCTTACGAGTTCTAGAGATTTGCCACGTGATATTAATACCTCTTGCTGTTTACTGCCGGAGAAATTACCATGCACAGCATGTGTAATCCCAGTGGCTTTTTGTAATGTTAAATTATACAAATACATTTTTTCAATTAAGCAAACTGGAATAAAAAAAAAAACAATTAAAAATTTGGTATATATGTAATTGTTATAGGTAAGGTCCAAGGTTTAACGACATTTTTTTTTTATATCAATTGTCCTGCTCTCGTAAATCCATGGTGATAGTAGATGCAGAATGCTTCAGTATCACCTAACGATGCAAATGAACAGTAATTATAATCTTGCACGTTTAAAATTGCGACCAAAGCATAGAAATTTCGTATGACTCTGGAGATACATCGTGCCTATTTTTTCTTAAACGCTAGATTTAAATTACCTCAAGCCTATTCTCACACATTATTAATGCAAATTACAATAAAGTTACTCTAGTATTCAACTAAAAAAAAAATAATGGACTATATCGATATATTTATATAGGTAATCTCACTAGAACAACAACTACAAACAATACAAAAACAACAGGCATTTTGTTGTTGGGTACAGTACAGTAAGATGTCAAAACCATGTAAGAAATGTCAAAATCAGGTAAGAGGAAGATAAACTACTAAACTACTGAGACTACCTTTATAAATATATCTTGGACTATATACACAATTGAACTATTCGCAATTCATAAAAATATAAAATGGCGTTAATATGACTTTGGTTCATTTCACTTTGAAAGCCACGTGCATTTCAAGAGAATGACAGAACTGAAGACTTAAGTAGTACGAACTAGTTCAATTAAACTACTCATAATTGAATATCACCAGCTCATAATTTGCTCTTTTAGTACAAACGCTCTGTAGTCTTTTCATTCATCATAATTTCATCTTTTTTTTTTTCCAACACGTAATTTTTTTTTTTGGAAGTAATGTATGAGATCCAAATTAAACAAGTATGTATATAAAAATTATTTTTTAGCCATCAAATTTGTCTTTATACACATGTATTATATTTATTTAAATATTTCATTATTTATATTTATTTTCTCGTCTTTTTCTTTATTTTCAACTATTATAGAATAAAAATATTTTTTCTTGAAATGTAAATATTACTATTAGTAAGGACGAAGGCCTCTGTAGCCAGTTCCTCCCCTTTGTATTATTTTTAATTTACCAATAAATAAATATTTTCTCGTCTTACTATTATATATTTTGCCATTAAAAAGTTGTAAAATAAGAACAGTTCACTTTAAAATTATCAAATAAACCATCTTAAAAATTGTCATATGAACGAAATTGCAGACCGATTGAACTTGATAACCAACCTAGTACATTAAATCGACTGAACTGGAATGAGCACTCATTCAAATGAACTATATTGCCAAAGCCTACAGAAACGTCAAGAGTTGCCTCCAAAACTCGTAAGTGGCGCAACTGTACCGGAAACTTAAGACAAAAAAAAAATGCCAAATTGAAATAAACATGGCAAATGCCTAAAAAAGGTGGCATCATTTTTAACCCTACTTTTTTTCATTTTTTTTTTTTTAACCAAAACGCTGTTCTCTACAATTTTTCATCGCCGTACTAAGAGGCAATTTAGATGATGCTTCTATTCCATGATTTTATTGCATGCAAATCTTGAGGACGAATTGGGGGGATAAGCAGATGGATTTTTCTACCACTTTTGCTCACAACCAAGATTTGCATGCACTAGTCACGAAAAGTATCGTCTAAATTGGCTGTTTTGTCCAAAACACGTAAATGGAATAGCAACTTGAAGAAACTACCACGTTGAGCAATCTTCCTAAAATTCCTAGCTAAATCGGATGGAGGAATATCCTCCGTACAAGAGCAATCGCACTTAAAAAGCATTACACAAAAAAAAACGATACATATTGTCACTAAAACTATTGTTTAATAGATTTTGTATGAAATCGACACCGAAATATATAATTTGGAGATAACAAATGTAATACTTACTAAATTTGTAAGAATAATGCTACGCCATTTTGGCATTTGTTTTACACATTGTTTTTTGTATGTAACTGAAGTAGTTGCTTCCGCTTTGCCGATTGAAAATAAAATGAAATGGATAGAAAATTTTTCCACGGATTTCTCAAGATATATTTATAAGGTAGTTCAAGATATATTGATATAGGTAGTTTCACTAGAACAACAACTACAACAAACAACTACAAACAATACAAAAACAACAGGGTTTTGACATTTTAAAATACTCAAGATACAGTCTTTGTTCTGTCAAAACCATGTAAGAAATGTCAAAACCAGGTAAGAGGAAGATAAGCAGTTAGGCTACTAAAACTACCTATATCAATATATCTTGTTAAGGTAGTTTTAGTAGCCTAACTGCTTATCTTCTTCTTACCTGGTTTTGACATTTCTTACATGGTTTTGACAGAACAAAGACTGTATATTGAGTATTTTAAAATGTCAAAACCCTGTTGTTTTTGTATTGTTTGTAGTTGTTTGTTGTAGTTGTTGTTCTAGTGAAACTACCTATATCAATATATCTTGGGATTTCTTGTATGTGCATTCGCAGCCAACTTCACGTAGTACTAAACAATTAAGCGTGCTGCCAGAAAACTATTACCTGTGATCTCCATCATGGCTGCCAGACTTGACCAAAAATCGTCAGTGGCTTATGGCGAATTTACATTACACCAAGCCCATTTGGTAGTTGATATCGAAGATTTCGACTGAAATCCAATTAAAATTTCTAGTTTTAAACAGACTTCCCATACAAACTGAAATCCAAATTTAATTTGGATTTAAAGCCATGTCCAAACCTAAATGACCAAAACGTGTTATACTAATGCCCACTTTTCTTCTTGTATTTTTTTAGTTTTAGGCATTTAACTTTTATTTTTTTTTTTTTTTACAATCTTTTATGTATGTGTGAGTGTATTTTGGCAGCTCATATCATAATATTGTTGTGAAGAGATTTATGATAACAACTCTATTTAGATATCAGATATAATACTAACATTAACAGTAATGTGTGGTACACACGTAATATAATTCTATATGCGATTGAATTTGAAGTTTGCTGACAGAAAAATATTAAAGTTAATATCTAGTGTAGACACTATGTAAACATTAATATGAACATAGATATTATAATGCCGTTATTCCATTGGCGTTCTCCCACATACATACACTTACAAAGTTGACTTCCATATTCTTAAACTAGTTCATTTTTTGCTTGTATGGTTGTGTATAAAATTATAGGCGAACTGGATTTCGAAATCTAGTTTAAATTGGATTTAGAGGTAATGTAAATGCATTTTAATATGATTCTCTATTTATATTCACCCAGTGAACATTTGGAGTCCGAAAATACTAATAAAAGAGCCTTCAAAAGTTTTTAAATCACGAAAGACTCCTAATTATGAGCATTATTGGAAATTTCAGACGTTCTAATAATAATGAAAAAAAAAAAATAATCTGAGCTATTTTTCGATTAAAAAAAAAATTAATATGATGCACCAAAGAAATGTATCAAATTCGATATAGTGTGAAACGAGATAACCATGAACGAGATAACCAATTCCCCTCGTTTTTGTTCTTTATTCTATTACGATAATGTCACAAAATAACATTATACGGTAATAGAGTAAATAACAAAAACCAGGTGATTTAAATATCTCGTTTATTTGAAAGGCCCATAATATGTGCGAAAAATCATGTTTATAATGAATTTAAACTTCCACGAAATTTGGTTTAAAATAAAGTTAAATCCAGTTACAAATCGGCCTCGTTTATATTATAGAATTTCGCAAGCACACTGCATTAATAACATTTTTGTTAACAAAAAAGTTATTAATGCACTATCGAAAGACCAAATTTGTAGCAATTATGAAAGAAACAATGTTAATTTTGCTGAAAAAAGTGTTTTTAATGCGGATGACTTTTTTGGAAAGACGATATTTGTTTTTGTTCTTCTGGTCACCATATCAAATCGTCTTCGCCGGAAACAGATATAAGTAACTGGATAATAAATTGAATTAATCTTTCAGTAAAAAATGGCATTTTATTGGGTTTAAAACTCGTTTTATTTAGTTCTACTAAATTAAATAAATTTTGTTTAATTTGTTTATATTTTTTTCCACAAGGTGCTGCCACATTTTGTAAATATCTAGGGGAAAACACAGTGTTGTATCGCTACAACCTAATTTTGAACGTAATTTTAAACCAGATTGTCCGACAATCTAGTTATGAATTTGAATGGAAAATCTGGTTTAAAAATACGTTTAATAAGCAGATTGTCTCTAAAATCCTGTTAAACCAGATTACAGGTATTATTTATATTTCACTATTAATTGATATATTACCCAGATTTTGATAACGATTTTTTGTGTAAACTCGCCAGCCTCTTGAAACATCGGCCGTAGTTATTTCAAAAAATAAATCGCCAAACGATTTGAAAATCGCCATATTTGTACTGAAATCGCTGTATCTTGTCACTAAGTACTAAAAACACTATAATGGGAACTAAATTTTCTGGCATCTCTATAATATAACATCTGTTATTAAAATTTAACCTCACTTCACTTCTCTTTTTTCGCTCAAAGCGTGCTGTTGTGTATAGATATTTCTAGAAGCTTTTTTGATTACACGTGGTCTTTGTGGAAAATTTTTGAATTGTATTTCAATTTTTTTTTCCAAGAATTGAGATTTCTTAAATAAGAATTTGTGTTATTTTTTCATAAGTGTTTAAAACTAAGATAACTTTCGGGTTTGTCGTCCGGAAAGCTTTTCATTATGGGGGACGCTAATCCGTCCCCTATGGAGGCGTCTCACGCCAGATTTGAACAATTTTGTGAAGGTAAACTGAACAATGCTCATACTTTGGGTAAAAGGAGTGTTACGGGTGAACTGATTGGTGCACCTGAATCAACTCTTGGAACCGGTAAGATTGATAATGCTAAAATAATTTCTAATGAAGATACTACTGGCAATGGTGGTGATAAACAGAACATGTCTCAGGGTGGCTCTAATATTCAGGGCACTACATCTAATAATAGCTCGTTGCAACATTTTGTTTATCCACTTGATTATAATGGTGACTTTTTGGTACTTGTTGACACGTCTAAGGCGGATCCTGAGAACCAAAAAGTTAGAAATTCTATTTTTCTGTATCAAAAGATTAAAAATCTAAATATTCGTGGAATTCTTTTAATTAAGGAGATTGGTAGAACTTTGTTTAGAGTTAAATTTGATTCGGCTTTAAATGCTAATAATTTCGTTTCGATGAATCTTGATAATATTGGACTTCGTCCTTTTATACCAGAGTCTTTTGTTTATTCGTATGGTGTCATACATGGAATCCCTAAAGAACTTGATGATGATTATATTCGGTTGAACATTATATCCAACATTCCGGTCGTATCGGCCAAACGTTTTATCAAAAAGATTTTCAGAGATGGGCAAGATGATACTGCCGGCAAAAAAGGAGATGAAAGTAATATTTCCTCTAAGGATAATGATAATGGCGTTTCCACTTTTTCTGTAAAAATTGGATTTTACTCTAATGATATTCCGGAATATGTGATTTTGGATTATTGTCATGTTCAGGTTAATCTCTACTACCCCCCTGTTCGTCAATGTAACAACTGTGGCCGTCTAGGTCATACTTTTAAGGGATGTCGCTCAAAGAAAAGATGCCTCAATTGTGGTAAATTTGATTGTTCTGGTAAATGCGCAGTGAAATGTATTCTATGTGGTGATACTTCTCATGCAGGTTCGGACAAAAAATCTTGCCCCAAGTGGCAACAGGAAAGTGATGTCCGAAAGATTATGACTCTTAAACGTCTTTCTAGAAAGGAGGTTTTGAACTCATATTCGACAAACAGATTTGATATTTTTAATGACTACGATGGTAATTTTCCTGATTTGAGTCAGACTCGCCCTGCTCCGGTGAAGAATAGGGACGCGGAAATAAACAAGATTCTTACTTCTCGTAAATTTAGTAAGGTTGTTATGCGTAAACCTCCTCCTCCGAAACCAAAACCCAATTTCTTTTTGACTCAACCGGTTAATACCGACCCTTTAACTCCTGTTATTGATAGGGGTAATGAGAGGGTATCTGATTTTGAAAGAATTATGTCGCAATTTACTTCTTTTATTCGTAATTATTTTATGAAGGAGGGTAATGGTCCTGGCCTTCGTATTCTTGATGATTTTAATACCAAAATATCTGGTCCATTTTCTGATCTTAATACGGTAACTGATCCTTATACTGATTTCAATGAAACTGTGAGTGTAACTTCTATCTCGCCTTAAATATTTTTCAAAATGAAGATTTTACAATACAATATTCAAAGTTTTATATCTAATAAATCTACTCTTGAATTTTACATTAATAACTATAACATTGATATCTGTATTTTATCTGAGATTTTTAACATTGATGATTCTAAATCCAATTACAAATTATTTAACTATAATATTTTTCATAAATTGCGTGATGGACGATATGGTGGTACTGCAATATGTTTAAGGAATAATATTCGTGCTAAAAGGATTACGTATAGCACAGCTTTGGATGTTCTTATAGTCAAAACTTTAAATCTTAGTCCTAATTTTACGTTTGTTTCTGTGTATTTCCCTCCTAATTTGGTTGCTAATGATATTCAGAGTGAACTTTCTAACCTTATTCCTTTTGTTGAGAATATGGAAAATGTTATTTTTGCTGGGGATTTTAATGCGCATCACTCCTCCTGGGGCGATCGCGTAGATGATTCCAAGGGTAGAACAGTTTTCAGGAACTTTAATATTTCAAATTTCGTTTGTCTCAATGATGGCACACCGACTTTTATTCAGAGACTGGATATTGGTAATGGTACGGTTCCGGATATCAGCTTCACCAATGCTGGTTTTAACATTTCTTGGAAAACGGCACCAATGTGGTCTGGTGGTTCCCATCATTTTCCGATTATAATGGAAACGGATGTCGTAGTTACCAGGCCGGTGATGTTTGTGGCTAAGAAGGCTTTGCTTGGGAATTTATCCTCTCTAGCGTTACCAGATGATCCTGAAGCTATTTCACTTGCTTTTAGAAGTGAAATTGCTAAAGCATCCTACCCGATTATTTCTTCTCAACGAACACCAAAGGCGTGGTGGAATGATGAACTTGCATCGCTATTTCGCAGACATGTTGCGGCTCGCAAAAAGGCGAATCAGTATCCATGCCCTGCTAATTTGGAGGATGCAATTCGTGCTAATGAATCTTGGAAGGAAGCAGTTAGACTGTCAAAAAAACGTCTTTATAGGGAGAAAATTGATGAAATTAATCTACGTCCAAATACTCGTTCGGCTTGGCTTTTTGTCAGAAATGTTAGGGGTTGTAACCCTACAACTTCATGGGATGATGATAACAATCAGGTTTTTCTGGAGTACTTGAGGGATCAGGTTCCAAATAATTTTCACGTTAATGCATCTCCTCTTGCCAGTGATTCACCTACTCCATTTTCTTTCAGGGATTTCTCAGATGTTCTTAAGTCCAAGCAAGCTCCGTCTGCTGGTGGTGTGGATCGAGTTACGTATCAAATGATCAATGCCCTCTCGGATGATGCTAAGCATTCCCTTTTGATGGTATTGAATAAACATTATATTGATTGTCAAATTAATCCCTTGTGGAGAAAGGTTAGGATTGTTCCAATACCCAAGAAAGATAAACCTTTAGATGATTTTCGTAATTACAGGCCAATAGCGTTGATTTCGGTATTTGTGAAGATTATTAATTTAATGGTAAAGGAAAGATTGGTCCAGTTTATTGATGCTGCTAATTGCTTACCCAAACATAGTTATGCTTACAGGAAAAGAATGTCTACTACTACCTGTTTGAATGAGTTCCTCTTTAGGGTGTCTCTTTTGAAATCTCGGGGTTATAATGTTGTTATAGCTACTGTTCATATAAGCAGCGCTTATGATTGTGTTAATGTTATCTTTTTGAAGGAGATTTTATCTGGCTTTGGTTTCCCGCCTGAGCTCATTGATTGGATTCTGTGCTTTTTATCTGATAGGGAACTCTGTTTGGGTGATAAGTCGGTACGTGTCTATAATGGTCTGCCGCAAGGTAGTTGCCTTAGTCCGATTCTTTTTAATTTGTATACTGCGTCCCTTCACAGTCTTGAGGATCCGGAAACATTTGTATTTCAATACGCCGATGATTTCATTATCTTGTCTTATGACTCTTTTTTTGATTCCGCCGTTTTTAATCTGCATCGCAAACTGCGTCATTTTAAATCACGCTGTGACTCCCTTAATCTTTCTTTTAACATCTCTAAGACAAGAACAATGTATTTTGGTGTTGCTCCGACAAAGCAGATCAGTATATCAATAGATGGTGTACCTATTGAGATGACTAAATCATTTAAATTTCTCGGTATGACAATAAGGAATACTTTAACTTTGAACGATCATTATCAGCGTGTAACAAGAGAATCGGCATCAGCGGTTAATCTTTTGAAGAAGTTAACTAGTATTAAGGCAGGTCTTAGGCCCAACGTTGCTTTAAACTTTTATAGAAGCTTTATAAGGGGGAAAATTGAATATGCGCGATCTGTGACGGCTCATGCTCCGCAGTATATTGACAACAGAATTAGAACTTTTCAGAATACAAATCTTCGACGATGCCTTGGTTTGAACCCTTGGACTCCGGTACAGGTGATTTACGTCTTGGCAAATGAACTTCCACCACATTTAAGATCAGTTTTTCTGGCTGCCAAGGAGTTGTTGAAGGTGATCCTATTTAATGGGGACCTATTTCATGATATTAAAACCGCTCCGGCTCTTAACAACAGTTACTCGTATGTTTATCACAAACTTAGTCATATTTTTGACAAAGTGGTTCCTCTTGATTTACATAGTCAGTCTACTAAAATAAAGGTTATCAACGATCCTCCTTTCAATAAGAGAACTGGAACTCCTCTAGAATTTATTCGGTCCTACTTTATTTCTTCCCTAGAAGATTATAAACAGAATGGTTTCGTTCCGTTTGCTACTGATGCTTCAATTTCTGATACAGCAACTGGCTGTGCTGTTTTTCATATCAACAATGATCGTTTCTACTTATTTAAATTTTCACATCGTTTTTCCTCTTTGACTGGTGAACTTTTGGCCATTAGAAGGGCCATTGATGTAGCTGCTGATAATAATATTACTCGAATGGTAATATATACTGACAGTCGTAATGCAGGCATTGTTTTACGTAATCCTAGGTCTCTGAATTATTTAGTTCATGATATTCATAGAGCTGTTGATGGTTCATGTATTACCGATCTTCATATTGTTTGGGTTCCCTCACATGTAGGTGTTTTCTTTAATGAGAAAGTTGACTATATGGCAAAGCAGGCTGCTTGTATTGGAACTCCGTCTGTTGTTGTTTTTACGTATGATGAAGCTGTGAGGTCGATTAAAGCCTCCCTGAGACATGAGTGGAACACATACTACATTGATCAGTCCCGACTCACGGGAGCTTTCTTTTTCTCATTATTTCCTGATATACCGAATGCACCATGGTTTGTGCGGTCTGATATGGTTCCAAGGGATATTAAGATTGTTAATCGACTTTTATCTGGGCATACCTATGATGGTGTATATCTTCACAGAATTGGGAAAAGGACTTCTTTTGATTGTCCTTTTTGTGGTCTGGTGGACAACTCTGAACATGTTATTTTTCACTGTTCTAAGTATGACGTGATCCGTCAAAGACACAAGTTTTTTGAAGATTTTTCAAATCTCTTTGATTTATTACATTCACTTGATATGAACAATTTTATCAAGTTGGCAAAATTTATTGAGGAGGCCAACATTTCAGATTTATTTTAATGATACTACAACGCGCTTTATTTTAGTGATTTATGAGAGAAGTAGGCATTTTTTAATGCCCATCATATTGCAAATTGTGCACATAGAATATTTCATCGTTCAATGAAAAACTTTATTGGTGAAGCTGATTTATCTGCAGCTAATAAATCTGCAGTTCTATTACGTATTTAGTATAACTATACTGTGTGGATTACCCTGGCTCTTTGGTTACGCACCTCGCCATTGAATTCGAGAATTATAATAAAAAAAATAATAATTAACCTCACTTAAAAAAAACATTTTGAAAATTGTAAACATGAGTGCTCCACCGGCCAAAAAACAGAAAATTCAATACAAGAAAAAACATTATCAGACCACTAGAAAACAATATCTGGAGGTTGGTCACAAAGGCTTTTTGGCTACCTGTAATTTTAATGAAAAAGATTGTGTTCGTGAATGTTACAATATTCTCAATGAATATGCCAATGAATTGTATGGACAAGAAGAAACCCTAGCAACACCCGTTAATAAAGAATTATGCCAAAACTCTGAAAAAGACGAAGAAGAACCATTAAATGATGATATAGCCGATGAATTGGAAAAACAAATTAATGACTCAAAACAAAAATCAAAAAATACTGTCAATAATCGGCGTTTTCAGGTAGTCGATACGGGTGCCACAAATTGTGTATTTATTAAAACTACTCTGGATGACCCCATAGCAATTGCCGCCCGTATTGTTAAAAATATAGCAGAAAACGAGAAAGCAAAAGACACGTTATTTGCTACGCCTGGTGCCCATAGATGCTGTTTGTAAAGCTAATACAAAAGATATTGTCAACAGTGCTGGAATATTGTGTGACAAATATTTTCTAAAAGCCACCACCTTTTCAATAATTTATAATAAACGATTTAATAATGATCTAAATCGGGATCAATTAATACGAGAATTGGCAGATTTAATTCATACTAAGAACATTAATAACAAAGTCGACTTGAAACATGCAAAAAAGTCATTAGTGGTGGAGGTTATTAAAGGTTTGTGCTGTCTTACAGTCGTAGAAGATTATTTGGCAATGAAAAAATACAATTTAATTGAATTGGCTAGAGCTAATCAAGAGTACGGTAAAGATGATAATAAACAGGATGAAAAAGAGAAAACACCTGAGGCAGATAAATCAAATGAAAAGGACTGTGATGGAAAAGAAGTCGAGAACAAATTAACGGAAAATAAAATTGAAATTACAAAAGAAATATCTACTGAAAATGTAGATGCAAATAAAACTTAAGAACTTTTTAATGGGTTGTTTTTGGATAAAATATTAAACATTAAATGTAACATTATTAGTATTCTTTATTTAAATAGATTATTTATTACGATTCTTAAATACGGTATTATACACTTCGACCATTGTTTATCGGTACTCAATCGAAATACTGTTCTGAGATCATATCGTTAGCTAAAACGCAATCGTCCCAAACTTAGAATTCAAAATCGCCTTTTTTTGATGGATTCCGATGTATTACATTAAAATACATGCTCACAAAAATTTAGACCCCTTCGATCAAAAATATCGATTTTATTAAAAAAAAAACCAAAAGCCCTAACTACAGGAGCGTTTATATGTATGTCAAACTCAAAAAGCTCCAACTAACGCTTGTAAACACATCATTGTCTACACAACATACACAATTTGCATATAATTATTTATTGTTGCAATACAAAAAGCCTTCAAGGCCAAGGACGTATTGCCAGTATACTTTATAGTATTACAATTAAAATAATAAAGTTTTTTTTTAAAAATAAGTTCTAATACTAAATATAAAATATTAATTTGCACACTTCACTTTCTGGATATGGTACAGCAGGCCAAATGCTACTAAAAAAGAAAACAAATTACCCTTTTTAGAATTTTTGTATTGTTTTTTTTTTGTGTTTTACAATTGAAGAGCTTATTGTTAAAACTTGATAAGCCACATTTATTTTAGTGCATGTTTTATCTGTTTTATAGTCACCTATTGATGAGAATTTGATAAAAGCCTTTAATACAAGTACCTAGAGAATAAAAGTCCTGCAAAAATCATACTGTATGCATTAAATCAACACTGAAACCAAAAACCAGTAAAAATTAGTATGTGGCTTATCAAGTTTTTACAATAAGCCCTTCAATTGAACTTTTTCTATATATTGTAAACATTTTAACGAAAAATTTACGGAAATATAAAAGTTACAGCCTTGTAAACAATATATATTAAAAAAAATATAAAACAACACACAAAATTTTTTCGGTAAAGGCTACTGAATATACACATTAAATTAACTGAAAATCAGTTAAAAACAGGACTACTTACTTTTCGTTTAAAAACAATTGTTTAGTAAAGTAATTTTAATTTAGAAATTTTTCACTAATTTTATGTATAAAATAAATTTATTTTTATTTTTTTACGATGCTTTTGTAAATTTGGCTAATTTTTTAATATTTTTTTGAACAAAATGAACAAAGATTTAAGTTTTTTATTTTTTCAAATACTAAAGCTTTAGAAGCCAAATATCTCAAAAACTACTGAGCCGATTCCACCATAATTTTTAGATCAAATTGAACTAAGTTTAGTTTCTGTTTTTTAGTATTAAACTTATCTTTAAACTTTAACCACGCCCGACGAAAACAGTTTGTGTATAATTGTATATAATTATATTTGTGGCCATATGTAGCGATATATAAAGGGTCCGCTATCTAACGTTTTTTTTTTCAACTAGTGCTTATTTCGTGAATGATAACACTAAGCTCATGTCTGATTTGACAGATAATTAGTTTTATCCTTCCGCTGAACGAATATGGTCCGTAAGTTCGTTATCTTGTGAAAAAAGTGAAAGAAACTGGCATCCTCATCGATAAACCAAAGCGTGAAAAGCCAAAAACAGTGCGTACACCCAAGAATATTGCTGCTGTGGCAGAAAGTGTGCGTGAAGCGCCATCAACATCAATTCACCGTCGTTCTCAACAATTGAACATTTCGGATACATCATTGAGACGAATTTTGCATAAAAACCTTGGTATGACGCCATACAAAGTCCAATTGGTTCAGGAGTTCAAAAAAAAAAGTTATTTGGCAGACCCTTTACTTACATACATCTTATACTTATTTCTACGAAAATTTCTAATATAGCCCTATATATCATTATATACCATTATATCTTATGTTACATATACGAGTAAGTTGATATTTTTTATATCTTTATATATACTTGATATAGCTTATTATGAGATCATATATACTTTAATGTAGAATAATATATAGGTATATATGATACAATAAAACCAAACATATTCTATCTCTTTTTGTGAAAAATATGAACCGATACACAACTATGTTGTTTTTTCTTTAAACGTTTTTTATTGAATGAAAAGAAAAACCATTGACATAGAATTACATTAAAGCAGTACAAAACATACTAAAACTTTGTAATATATACCAATGGCTATGGAATGCTCTCACCCTCTGTTAACGCCTTGTGCCTGCAAACAGGAAACATGCATTTTTTTACGGAAAACCAAAGCTAAATTGAAAAAAAACTTTTAATTTAAAGTCGCGAAAAAATGTTCATTTTTCTATTTACAGCCACAAGTTATATATTTCTTCTCAGTAAGTGAGAGTATTGCAATCTCTTTATTTTCTAAACTCTTTGTATATTCCACCTAGTATAATATAAGTTCATTTTAAACAAATTTAGGTCAAAAACCATTGTCGTTAGTGCCTAAGTAAAATCCATATTTACTCTCATATTAAGTTAGTAAATTCTGTAAATAAATAAATAAATTGGATGGTTTCACATACTAAAGTTTGAGGAAAATATTTCTAAGTCATAAATATGCAAAGTAAAAATATTAAAGTATTATTTGCTATTTATAATAGTACTTCCCTTACAATGTTTAATTTTAAATATTAACCAAACCTACACTCACAATATTTTTTCCGTAAAGACTACTGAATATATACATTAAATTAACTGAAAATCAGCTTAAAAAAGGACTACTTACTTTTCGTTTAAAACAATTGTATTTTTTAGTTTATTTTCAACTGTTGAAAAAATAATGTGACAAAATCGATAAAAACAATAGATTGTTTTCGTTTATTTCAATACTTAATATAACATCTCGCTCCTAGACGAGGACAAGAAATTCTCATTGAGTTTGTGATTTAACATAACAAATATCTCTAGAAATTCTAATAACAAAGTCCCCTGAAGATTTCCTTAGGCAGGAATGAAATCCGGATAGGGACACGCCTACATCAGATTGCTTTTCACAATTTGTTAAATAAGTTTTGGGACTTTAGCACATTTAATTACTATAAATGCAATTAATGTTTATCCCGATGAAAATAAATTTAAATAACATAACAACTTTTTGTTTTAAATAGAAAATTTTAACTAAATATTTTAACAAGTTTTAATATAATTTTTATTAAAAATAAAAATTATGTTTTTTTGACCTTTAATTGTGCAATAAAAATTAAAATTATTCAAGTTCGAGGGCATACTCCATATTTCTTTATTAGGATATTGCCGTAACAATAATCTATAGAATATTAGTTTTCAAATTTATTAATTGACCACTTTCAGGAACGTGTTGATAGATCTATTTCGGGAATTTTCTAGGTTCACATCATCAGAACACGTTTTAAAAGAAGTGACAATCCCATGCAAAACATCAAACATTCATATAAACTGGTTTTCTCACTAAATGAGAACTAATATATGAGCTCGAAGTTGAATATTATCACCACTGATTAAAAAATGAATTGAAAACTTGTTTGTTATGCGCAAACTCTACCTTTGGTAGAATACAATACACGCTTTTTGTTTTTATTCTCCTTTTTATTTTTACATTTGTTTGTTTTTTTTGTTTATTTAAAAAAAATCTAATGATGATGTGAACCTGGAAAATTCCCGAAATAGGTTTATCAACACATTCCTGAAAGTGGTCAATTAATAAATTTGAAAACAAAAACTCTATAGATTATTTGTTAGGACAAAATCCTAATAAAGAAATATAGAGTATGGCCTTGTATTTGAATAGTTTACATTTTCATTGAATATTTTAACTATTACCGAAAGTCCGTTTTTTTGTTTATTTTGTTTATTGAATAACAGACAGATAGTTTAAAAATAAATTTCTCTGGTAGTTTAACTGTATATTCCATTGAAACAACTTTACCGATTAAAGTTTAAAATAACTGTTGAACTTTTATGGAAAAGTTCTTGTTATGCTTTGGACATGATAATCCTTTTGTTGAAAAATCGGCTGGCATTTCATTAGTAGGCATATATTCTATTTTGATAGTTCTACCAATAACATTCTCCCGAACAAAATAATGTCTGATGTCCATATGCTTTGTTCTATTATGAAATATAGGATTCTTGCTTAACAATCCAGCACCTTAATTATCAGTAGAAAATTACAGTTGAGTTTTGTTGACCCGTAACTTCTAACAATGACATATATTCAGCTTCTGTACTTGACTTTCTCTGTTTACGTGAATCGCAACTTATAGAAACAAGAAAATAATTGATTACTTAATCAAATTAAATCATATATAATTCTAAAATCTCGAAGAAAAAAGTTTATATATAGCGTGATATAATTTGATGTAATCATATATAATTTTATATGAGTCCATATGTAACGATATATATTCACTTGACGTACTTATTTTTACGAAAATTTATAATATAGCGCTTATATCATGATATATCATGATATATCATTATATATTATGTTACATATAAATAAGTTGATCTTTTTTATCTCATCATATATTCTTGATATAGCTAAATATGCGATCATATATACTTAAATGTATAATTATATAAGGGTATATATGATACAATAAAATCAAACAAAGTCCATCACTTTTATATTTAATTATATATTGCATTACATATAATTCTATATAAATAAGTGTTAAAATTAAAAATATTATCACTTTCATATATGATTATATGTAATTGTGTAAATTGTTGTTTGGACTCTTTTGGGTATAATCGAGTTCTGCCGATTATTGTAAATTTGACCGAAATTCGGCATTAGCTCCAGCCGTCAAAAGTGACTTCGGTCGGACACTAGAAATTAGTATTTATGAAAATAATAAAAAAAAAATAAAAACATCATAATTTTTAGATAGTTTTTGTATAAAATTGGTATAATTTTAATTTGCTACAGCTATTTTACTAAAACGAATTTTAAATTTATCCGCACTTAAATAGGATTTAACAAACAAAAAACTTAATTTTTAAATTTTTTCGGGCAAAAACTAGTATTCTATTTAAAATAAAGTAATTTTATATATTTTTTTTTATCAATAGTTATTAAAATATTTTTCTTTCGAAAAAAAAAAAATAAAATTAATATTTTTTAAAGTAAAAACCATTTTTATCTTCAAACAAAAAAGAAAAGAAAATAAAAATAAAATAAAAAGTTTTTGTACAAAAAAGTTCCTTATTAAGAAATAAAATGTTTTTATATAAAGAAAAACAGTTTTTTTTTTTTTAAATTTAATTAAATTTTGTTTTCAATAGCATTAAAAATGGTATTAAAAAACGTAAAAATTGGATATTAATTTTCAGTCTGGTTTGTAACCAAGTAAAGTATAACGAAATAAAACGAGTGGAATTGGAACATTTACTGCAAAGAACAAAATGGAATAGAACGCGGGAAGGAAATTTGAATTTGGCGTGTGCTTAATGTATTATCACACATATTGGTAAAAAATTAAAAAATTAATGTCACGATCTCGATTATTTTTCGATATACTGACCATTTTGTAAAAAGGCCATTAGAACTTTTTTGTTCTTTTGCTTTATTATTTTAAATGTCCACTATCTCCGAAACTAAACGAGATATGGCAAAACGGACAAAATGTTTGCTCCAAAAGAATTAATTAACCCAGATAATACAAATTGGCTAGATCCGGGAAAGATCCCGAGGATTAATTTTTTATGAAACAGACACAGGTGTCTTAGTTACTTGTTTACCCATATACGTACGTGAAAATACTAATTTAAACACTCCGATAAAAGAATGAAACATTAGTCCAAAATGGAACGATATGAATTGGAACGCGGAACGATAGAATCGGAACACTTTACACATTTAAGTATCGGTACGTGTTACATAAGTAAAATTTTGCAAAATTTTTGTCCGTTTTCCGATATCTCGCTTAGTTTTTGAGATACTAGCCATTTTATAGAATGGCGTTTTTTTAATGGCCGGTATCACGGAAACTAAACGAGATAGGGCAAAACGGGGTATTAATACACCCTGATAATACAAATAGGCTACGCCCGGGAAAGATACAGAAGGATTAGTGTTTTTTTATAAAACAACCTCAAGGTGTCTTAATTATTTGCTTATTCATATACTAATATGAAAATACAAATTTAAACACTCCGATAACAGATTAAAACATTGGTATAAATGGAACGACATGGAATGAAAGCAAGGACGAAATGAACACTTAACATATTTGTATTATCGGTACGTGTTCCGTGGGTCAAGTTTTGCAAAATTTTTACCCGTTTTGCGATATTTCGCTTAGTTTTTGAGATACTATCCATTGTATCAAAAAGCGTTTTTTAAAGTGTCCCGTATCTCCGAAACTAAATAAGATACCCTGATAATGCAAATAGATCCGGGAAAGATCCCGAGGGACTTATTTTCTATAAATCGGCCACAAGGCGCTTTTTTTTTTTTTTTAGTTATAATATTAATTAAGATACTCCGATAAAATAAAGTTCGTTCCCAGTTCAATACAATTTCGTTACCTATAATCAATGTTCCAACTTAACTCAATTCAATTCATTCAATTTATCAAAAGCATGGATAAATTAAAATTTAATTGTGGCCAAGTTGGTTGGACGCATGAAGCACCGAACCTACCCTCCGACGAGCAGAAGGCTGGACCAGATGCATGCACCTGCTTCCATATGTCTCCATACAACATCTTCCAACAATACCCCTAAGAATTACTTCGTTGTATGCTACACTATAAATTTTTGGCCTGTTCCATTTCATATCGTTCGCCATGCTAAGTCTTTCAATTCCACTCATTCTCCTTTATATTAAATTTCGTTCCCAATATTAAGCACTACAAATCCACTCATTAACAGTTTTATTCCACATCATTTCGATTTAAAAAATTTTACATTCATTTTACAAATAAAAAAAAAAAAAATATGTATTTTTACTTTCCTGTCCAACCCTCGGTTTCATTTATCAGGATTGTTTTTGTAAACAAATGCTGTTTTTTATCAATTCTAATTATTTTTTATGCATTAATGTGATTTTATTGTCATTTTTCTAATGCAAAATATTTCATTGTCATTAAATGGTCATGAAATTTTTTCATTTGCATTAGTATTAAACCAGGGATGTAACAGTTATAACTTTTATTCAAAAAATCTACTTTACCCAGCAAACAATCCGGTCCGTTTATGTGCCGTTTTCGGTACAGCATATACGGATCCGAAGTCCGTTTCCGTACCGTTTTCCTGATCAGTATACGGACCGGAAAACGGAATAAAAGGAAAATCGAATACGGATTCGAAACAGTATAAAGCACGCTAAAACGGACTGTTTTCGTACCGTCATGCTATATATAAAACAGAGTGTACGAATTGAGTGTACGTTCAAAACGTACCGTAAACTGTCCGTCATTTATTTTAAAAACGGAGTGGACTCCGTTTTTAATATACCGTATACGGTCCGAATATGGTCCGTATTCGTACCGTTTTTTTTTTAATGGTCCATTTTTATTTTTTTTATTTATTTTATCTAAATGATTTCTTCTTTTTTTAATTTTAAACAAAAGTTTGGTTTTATTTTTAAATTTTTTCATTTATAAAGATATTAACAAAAATGGATTAACAATTACATTATTAAAAAACAATATGAAACCACATAAAATTCAATAAAAATCAATTAAAGGATGTGGTTTTAACATTTTGATTTTTTTTCATTTTATCTCTGGCGTTGTTTAACATCTTCATCATTAAAATTTTCATGAGATCTGCGTCTCTATATTTAATTGCAAAAACATCTGAAATATAAGTATATGTTAAAAAAGTGGTACATTTTTAAAATAACCAAAAAAAAATGACCACTAAAAATCTTAAATACGTATTCAGCCATTTTTTATTTTCTGCAGCCGTTCTCGAGTTATGGAGTGACAATCAAAATGTACACTTCTTTTTATAGAGATAAATTACAAAAATATCCGAAATAGTAAACAAAATTTTTTTTTAAAGAGTAGCAACTCTCAGAAAGTTCTGCCTATTAATTAATGTGTTGCTTTCTTATGAAAGGGGTCAGTGGAGATATGAATGGCGGGGAAAGATGGAGAGCTTCAAATTTAATTTTGTTTTTTCTTTTGAGTTGTTTGATATTTTGGGGTAGGTTTTTGTTTAAATTTTTTTCAATGAAGAGAATGTGTTTTCTTATAATTCTACCTTTAAATGATTTTGCCACGTTCAAAACAATAACCTTTTTTTTTTTGAATTCTCTTTTTAGTTCTTTAGTAACTTTTTTTTAATGCAAAATAATCGTTTAAAATTAAAATCAATAGCGAAATAACGTACAATGAAATGAATGAAGTGAAATGAGTCAGTATTTATCGGAAAGGTACTGATAGGAGGGAGTGTACATTAAAATATTTAAATAAACCATCAAACGCAAAATAAAGCAAATATCTACGAAATCATTTTTGGCGAGAATTCAAAATCAACCCAGCAAAATGAAGTGGAAGTAGTGCTTTAAGAACCCCTGAAACTTGACTTCCAAAGCATTAGTATAAGTACACGTTGTGAGATCAATATCCGACTGGGGAGATAAATTTTTTTTAATTCTTATTTATTTTTTTACTATTTTTTTATTTAACTCAGTTTTTTCTGTGCATTTTAAAATAATTAAGTAATTTAAAACTACCAAATAATAAACATCTTGACTTTAATATAATAAAATAAATAAAAACAATTTAATTTAAATACTTATATCACTTTAATTTACATATAGAGTTTTTACCGACCTCTCTCTCTCTAGATCATTAGAAAAAAATACCGGAAACATTAAAAGATCTTACGTTCCAATTCACACTCGCTTCATTGCAGGCCACTTTTCCATACCTGTAGTGAAACTACTTCTCCAATACTTATTTTCATTGTCTAGTCTATTTTATCTTATTAAAGACACTTCTCGTCAAATTAATTATAAAAATAGAACATTTTAAAATATACAATGAATTCAAAATTGTTTTTTTATTTTTTAATATTTTTCTTTTGAGATATTGAGATATTATATTATTTTTAAAATATTTTTAAGTTTTAATTAGGATATTAAAACTTAAAAATATTTTTAAAATAATTTATATCTCAATGATACGAAATCACACAAAAAAAAGTGTTTTAAAAATCATTATTTTATCTTTTTTATTATATATTTGTGTAGAATATTTTTCTTGTTTTCATAAAAATATATCAATATTTTCAACTTAAGTTAGTTTTAAGTTTGTTGTACTGCATAAGTAACTTTGGTGTAAATGGTAGAGCGGTCTACTTTAATACAGCAGATCGTAACTCAGATTCGTGTGTTCAATACTCGCTGGCACCAAAAGATTTTTTTGTTTTTTTAATATTTAAAAAAACATTCCAAGAGTATGCTGCACATTTTTATTAAACAAAAATGTTAATACATATTTGAAAAAGACCTTCCATGAACTATTGAAAAATAGCATTCATGCACTGTTTAAAATGCTATTACAGAAGTTATATATTCACACCATCCGCCCAATGACACGACAATGTTAAAATCATTAATGATTCATCTAAGTTTGCACCACATCCGGATCAGTAAATGTGGTGTTTTTACTACTTCTTTCTCAGCTCTTATTTTGCTGGGAAACAATATCAATTATATTTTTGATTTTTATTTTAAAAATTAAAATAAAAGTTATGTAAAGATTTTTTTAAAATATCAATAAATAACAAAAATTATAAGATCACAAAATAAAAATCGAAAAAATTAAAGTTTTTGCGAAATTGTTTGTCTTTTTAATTTTAAATAATAAAATAACATTCGAGCAAATGCAAAATACAATTTTTATTTTCTATTTTTGGCGACTTTTTTTTTAAATTAACACTTATTTTGGGTCTCTGGTATTAACTAATGGTAAATTCCCATGTATGACATTTTAATAATTTAGCAAATACCGTTTTGTCTACTCTCAAGAATTCTTTTAGATAACGCGTGATACGTCCCATAATAAAGCCATATTTGAATAAAATAAAATGAATTAAATAAAAAAACAAAATTTTAAGACATTTTAAAATATTTTTCTTTTTTGTATATTTTTTTTTTGAAAGAAAAAAATATAAACAAAAATTTTCTATTATTTTTTATCATGAGGAATATTTTTAAGTATATATCTTTTATTTCCTTTTCTTTGTATTATTTTATATATATATTTTTTTTTTATATTTTTGCTACAATTATTTTTGATAAAAACAAAAAAAAAAAAAAAGTTTCCGGCCTTTGTTTAAATCCACTTAAGGGGGGACATTACATTCGAGGCAGACCTTTTATTAAAAATTCATACCTCAGTCAAAAACAAACAGTTTTCCAAAATTTTTTATTATTGTAGAGAATTGAACAAATTACAAGAAAAAAAATTAAAAAAAAATATATTTTTCACCCCAACATGGTTTTATAGTGCTCCCTACTGGAGGCAGAGAAAAAAACGGGGCCTCGTGGCTGCAGCGCTGGGAGCCGCAAAAATTGTCCGATCTGGAAAAAAATGACTTTTTTAAATCTTAACAAAATTGGTTATCGTATGAGACTTTTTTTTAATTTTTTTTTCAATTTTTGGTGATGTTTCAAATTTAAAAGTGTGTTTTTTTGAAAAAAATATTGACTTTAAAAATTAATAAAAAATCGAAAAAAAAAACAAAAAATTCGTCAAAAAATGAACACGCTAGTGCCGCAACCAGTTCGAAAAACATGGTTTCGAGATAAACGCGTTCAAAGTTTGTGAACAAAGAAAAAAAGGTTACCTTCAATCTGCCGTGCCTGCTTCGTACTGTATGCCTTCGTTATCTTGTGTTGTGCTGTTTCTTACAGTTTTTTTGCAATCGTTTAGCAATTCGGGCTTCTTTTGAAGCTTCATATGCCTTCACTCTGGCGCATTTAAAACGATTTTCATAATTTCCACCAAAAGTCAGGTAGCAAGTAAAACAAGATATACCAGCTGCCGTATGTAGGTAGAGCGAAAATTAAAAATGCGCTCTCACTAATCCGGCTGTAACTTTTGAACCCGTAGGAATTTTTCCTTGAAATTTGTTTTCTTAGAATCTTAAGAATATTTACTAAAATACAAAATTGTAAAAAAAAACGATTTCAAAAAACGGACAATGTCATGTTCCTCCTTAAGTGATTATGCGAAAATGACCCAGATATATCCATATTTAACGAACAACATTAGACCTAACTATAAAGTTTAATTTTTAAAACTGAAATTATTTTCTAAAAAAAAGTCACACATTGCAGATTGTTTTCATAATAATTTATCTTTGTATTTATTATTAATTTTCAAATTAAATATTAGCATTTATTATTTTATTTCATTGTTTGCTAAGATTTTTAAAGGTTTTTTTTCTCTTGGAATGATAATAATAAAATAATTTAACTTAACTTAATGTTCTTACTAAACTAAAAAATTAACTTTTAGAATGTACAACATTCCAAACCTCAACCTCACTAGACTATGACTACAAAATGTTCCTTTAATCTGGTAAAACATTTAATTCCCACACCACAAGTCTTAGGAATTATTTTTTTTAAATCACTTTAGCGGGTGTCTTTTTTAATAGCAGCCCAACGGTATTGTTTATCTTTTCATAAGCCATAAACATTAAAGCGGCTGTTAAAACAGTTTGTAAAATTTTAGCCTCCATGCCACGGAAAAGTCCTCTAAAGCCTTGATTCTTAAAAATATCCAACATCATTTGTATCATACCAATTTCTTTAGCTTGTTTTGAAGTGGATGGGACACTTTCTTGTTTTGTGCGATGCCTTTGTCTAGTTTGTACCAACTGTAGGGGATAGGTTAAAACTGTGGCAATGCTTTGGCAATGGCACCAATAAAAAAATAACCCAAACTGGAAATTTCCGTGCTGCCTCTATATTTTAAAACATTGCGTTTTAACAATTCATACATCATAAATTGTAATGATGGATTCGAGACCAAAATCAATGAAGGTATTGTGCCAGACCATAAACCTTTAATACCTTCGGTTTTAGCTACATATTGTAGGCCGGATATAAGACTTTTATAATATTTATTAACTTCATCTGAAGTGCCAGTCACATCACGCATACGGCATCTGGTATTTACTACCCAAAATGGTGTTGTACTAAAAACATTTATAATACCAGCTATGGCACCCAACATTAAATCCTTAAGAGCACTTTGTTGTGTCTTATCGCCACCACTGGTTATGGCTTTTAAAGTGTGGAATGTGTAGAAGTAAACAAAGTTAGAAATGCATAAACTTTGTAAAACTGGACCAAGACCACGATATAACGAATGGAAACCTTCACCCAAAACTATTTCTTTTATAACGTTCATGGTACTACGTGCCTCACCAGTTTTTTTCGGGATCTTCCACTGTAAAAAAAAGAATAAAATAACTATTTATTATATAACTGATATAGTTAGGAGATATCTATAGATATCTATAAATATATGAAAGAAAATCCTATAACTCTTTTTATCTTTTTTTGTTTATTAGTATTTAATTTTTTTTAATTTTATTTAATTTTTCTATTTTAAGATAAATGTTACACTTTTGCACACGGTTAATTTTTGATAGTTTTGTTAGGACTATTTTAATATTAACTTAAAACCCGTAAACTTATCTTATTGGAAGATACAATTGTTTGGAAGATATCGTTGCAATGAGAGTATTATACATAAAAAAAACAGGGATAGCTGGAAATACCGCTAAAATACGGTTATCGATTGAAAATTCTTTCAAACTGACTATCATTAAGAGCTTTAAAGAAATCATTCAATTTGGGAATCAATTCCCTAAAATTGAATTAAATTTTTTAATTCAAGGAATGAATTACGAATGAATCATTCCTGTGAATGATTTCAAAGAACTCAATTCCATGACTAAAACATTAAGCATTAAAATTAGTTAAAATTATGAGTCCCTGTAAGTTATGCTGAAAAATGCAAAAAAAAAAAATAATTTTCTCTTATATTTTTTCAAAAAAGTGCAGGAAAAAATGATTTTTTGCACATAAAATGTTTATAAAATTTGTTCAGTAGACTCTTCACTACATTATTGGCAAATATAGTTAAGCAATATCATCAAGTCTGAATTAGCTGTTGGCCAAAAACTGAGGACGCCTTTTTTTGAGAGGTGCACTGATTTTCAAAACCTTTTGAGGTCCAAAAAAAAAAATTGGTAGTCAAACTGGCCCACACCGAGTACAGGGTTTTACTAACCTTTGGTAGTACAATCGAACCTATACTGTCGAGTCCGTGCATTTTTTCACTGTTGCACTGTTTTATTTACACATTTGTTTCATAATTTTTATTTTGTCCAATAGGTTAGGTTAGGTTAGGTTAGGAAGGGTTATGTACCCAAGGGCACAACTCCACTCGGAGACCAATACGGTCCATTGTGAATCCCTTCAGAGAAAAAACGGTGAGAAAGAGTAGAAATAGACAGAAAACATAGCTTGAAAGATAAAAATAAAGAAAGGTAGAAAGTATATATTTACTCCCCAGAAACCGGATCCTAACGTCCCCTTACTAGAAACAGCCGTTCTATCTCCCTGACAAATCTCAGCAAATCAACTGGATTGTATCCAGCGACACACCCGAGTTCGTCGTGAAATCTATCTCCTAGCCATTTCTGTCTGAGACCCTGTAACCTAGGACAGTGGCACATTATATGCTCAACCGTCTCCAGTTCCTCAACGTCCTCGCACAGCCTGCAAAAATCCGGTATGTCCCTGTCCCATCTGCTTGTGAAAGCCCTGACAGCACAATGACCGGTCAGGAACCCCGTAAGGGTCCTGAGACCTTCCCTGTCCAGTCCCAGAAGAACCTTGGTTGCCCCTGCGTCCAAAGCGGGCCATAACGCCCTAGACACCCTGCAGTCCATTCTGTTCCTCCATGATTGGTTAACGGTTTCGCGGAATCCCTTCCGTATAACCTCAAAGTAGTAACATAAAGGGGGCTTTACCCCCCGTCTCTTACCGCCAAGTCCAGATTTGAACCCTCCCTCGCAAGTTCGTCCGCCAACTCATTGCCATCCACCTTACAGTGTCCGGGTACCCAACACAGCCTCACCGTGAATGCCTCCATGAGCTCCCTCAGAGCACACCTACACCGTGCGACCAGGCGCGAGCGCACCGTGTAGTTTGTCAGTGCTTTGAGTGCCGCCTGACTGTCGACATAGATTGTCACCCTAGATCCCCCAACGATGTGTCCCAGTATCACTTCCGTCGCCCTCCAGATCGCCAGGATCTCCGCTTGGAAGACACTGCACTCATCTGGGAGTCTGTATGATCTTTTCACGTCAGTGCCAGCAATATAAACACCGGCACCCGTGCCCGTGTCCATTTTGGATCCGTCCGTGAATACTGCCCACCCCTCAAACAGCACATTGGATCCACGCCAGACCTCCCTAATCGGGAAGTCCACCGGAGGTGTTCCACCGAAGTCTAAGGTCAATATCATATGATCCGATATTCCCTCGAGACTACTACCATGATCAAGCAGTCCTACTTCGTACAATATTTTTGTGTGGTCATCTCTCCTAGGTCTTACCAGCGCAGACTCGTAGAGCCTAAATAAGTTCCTAGCAGCCACACTCCTCACATAATGTTCAATTGGGGATAGATGCAGTATGATATCCAACGCTGCCTGTGGAGTACTTCTCCTCGCACCTGTGATACCAAGAGAGGCACTCCTTTGGGCCTTGTTGAGCAACTTCCTACAGCTATCCACTCTCAATGCATCCCACCAGACAGTACATCCATAAGTGAGAATAGGTCTAACTACCGACGTGTAAAATCCAGTTTACCATATCCGGTCTTAGTCCCCAATTCTTACCGATGGAGTTTCTGCATGTGTAGTAGGCATTGAGGCCTCTCTTCATCCTTTCCTGAGTATTTCTCTTCCAAGACAATTTGCTGTCTAGGAAGCACCCCAAATACTTCGCACAGTCCGATAGAGGCAACTCGACACCATCTAACACTGGCCTCCTAAACTCCTCTATTTTATATTTCCTGGTAAAAAGCACCAGTTCAGTCTTGTTGGGGTTTACCCCCAGTCCCCTATCTTTCGCCCATGCCGGGAGCTCGCCCAGCCTCACCTGCATAATCTCGCTGATCGTGGGCAAAATTTCCCCCTGACCAGCAGTACTATGTCATCCGCGTAGGCAACGACTTTCCCTCCCCTGGAGTCAAATGTCCTGAGAATTCCGTTAACCGCTAGCAGCCACAGAAGAGGAGATAAAACTCCCCCCTGAGGCGTCCCTCTGGTAACCCTTCTCCTTACGTTATGATCCCCCAGGCTCGAGTTGATGATCCTGCTGCTAAGCATACGGACTATCCACTCAACTAGAAAGCCCCCTAACACCCAGCCCCACCAGCGAATCCCTAATGGCCTCGATCCTAATGTTGTTAAAGGCCCCTTCTATATCCAGAAACGCAGCAAGAGTATACTCCTTGTATCTCAGGCCGTGCTCAATGTAGCCCACCACCTCGTGAAGCGCACTCTCAACTGATTTACCTTTCAGGTAAGCGTGTTGAGCGTTGCTGATGAGATGGGTATCAATTTTACTTCTAAGATACAGATCTATCAGTCTCTCAAGTGTCTTCAGCAAAAATGAAGACAGACTGATAGGTCTGTAATCTTCCAGTTTCGAGTGGCCCGCCCTACCAGCCTTGGGTATAAAAATTACCCTGACCTCTCTCCACCCCCTAGGCAGATGCCCGCCACTAAGGCATTTCCTGTATATGCTCACCAGCAGAAATAGTGCATCGTCCGGGATGTTGCAGAGCATAGCCGGAAAAATACCGTCCGGACCCGGTGATTTATATGGGTCGAAGTTATTGACCGCCCATCCTAGCTTCTCCCTTGTGACTATTTCCTCGATGAGGTCGGATGTATTGTCCAATGTCACAGACATTCCGTCCCCTTGACGATCGTCTATACATCCAATTTCCAAACACCCGGGGAAGTGGCGCCTCCATAAGCAAGGTTAGGTTTGTCCAATAACTAATTTTTAAATTTTTTAAGTTTTTTTTCGTTACAAAACCATATCAGTTGTTATTTTGAAAACAGTAACTATAAAATATTAAAATACAGATCCGGTTTTATTGTATTTAATTAACGAACAGCTTTTTCATTACTTTTATATTTATATAATTGGGCCCTGCATGCAGTACCTTCAGGAAATTAAACAAAAAAGTTAAGTTCCTGGGACTTAAAACAAAAAGTTAAGTTCCTAAGGAAATTACGCGAAAACGGAATTAATTCCTTAGAAATTAACTCCTAGCGAATGAACTCATTCCCTAGGGAATGAACTCCCTAACAAAAAGTTGAATTAACTGCTGAATAAATTCCAAAAATTTCGTGAAGGAATTTAAAAAAATGGGAATCAAGACAAATTGAATGAAAAAAAGGAATTCATTTAATTCCATAAAGTTGATCAGAGAATTCATTTCTAAAATTTAAATTCATGTCAAAAATGGAAATTAGAGAATGAATTCTTCAAAACTCTGCTATTATTATCCCTTAAATACCGTTACTAAAATAATTGAAACACCGTTGTCCGTAAAATAACGTTACCGATATAACTAAAATACCAATATCGTTAAAATACCGTTACCGAAATAACGAAAATGCCGTTATCGCCAAAATACCGTTGCTGAAATAACTTAAATAACGTTACCCTTTAAATACCGTTACCGAAATATCTGGAAAACCGTTATAATTAACCCCTCTGCAGCGTAAGACGTACATATACGTTAAATCAAAATTCTATTGTTTTGCGTAATACGTACATATATAAGTTTTTTATTTTGACTACGCAGTTAACTATTTCAATTAATGTAACAGAAATTACTAATAAAACGTTACCACTACCGAAATAAGTAAAATACCGTTAACGCTGAAATATCGTTATCCCTAAAAACTGTTACCGAAATAAAAGAAAATAGCGTTACGGAAAAAACGCTTCAGTAATAACAATTATTAACATAAAAAGTTAATATAGACTCAATCAAACAATAACAAATATTACAGTATTATCAGAATCACTGATGACGTTGAATACCAGAAACTGCAGTATAATTTAATTGAAAAATTTACAATATATGTAGTTATGATTTTTGGAAATGTGATTATTCTTCTCTACCACGCCTCTCACACAAATTATTATTGACTATTTTAAATTCTAGCGATTAAATGTGGTAACGTACCGAAATCAAGGTTGTCAATTTAGTAATTTTTCTGCTAGATCCAGTCATTTTATTTTTATCTAGCCATAAAAAAATGGCTAGATAATAAAAAAAATTGTCTAGCCACATAAAAATGGCTATGGCTTAAAATATTCCGATAGAAAACTAAATTTGCTTAATATTTTGCGAAGAAATTTTTCGTGTGCTGTCCACGGTTTGGAAGCGAGAAAGCTTCAAAATCAAAATTTCGTAAAATTTTAAAAACTAATTATTTTTAAAAAAATATAGTTTTCAAAAATCTAAAAAACCAATTTAAGTTGTCTAAAAACTCTTTATAATAAAATATAAGTAAGATTGAAGCTTTATATTTAATAATAAGGCCTTACTCTAGTCCAAGGACTCACAGGATTTTTATCAGGATTCCTAAAAAGGACATCGTCTTAACTTATAAACTAATAAACGGATTTTTATAAAATTTTGCAGAAAGAAGACATTAAGTATTAATAGCAAAGCGTTAAAGTTTGAACAATATAAATTGAAGTTTAGATACTTTTTCGCCTAATTTTGCTTTTTCCAAAAAGAGAAAATCGCGATATAGCAGCAGAAAAAAAATAGTTTTGGTTATATTTTGGTAAGAGAAATATTTTTTGTTCAAAACTTCTCTTTTATATGCTTTAGTTTCCAAAACGTACCCTAAAATATTTTGGCTCATATCGCCTAAATTAGGCAACGATAAACAATTTTGTTGAAGAACTTATTATTTGTTTTTTTCGAGTGGAGCACATGGTATGAATTTCGTTGCAAAACATCGTTTGCCAGTTAGATGGTTAAGTGTTTACGATTTTTGAAGGCCACATCGGTTACAAATTTCTACTAAATTATACAAAGTAAACAATAAAATTTGATATAAATAAAATAATAAGAAAGAGATAATAATTAAAATACAATAATACTAAAAATAAGCAAAAAATATAAAAAAAGGAGTGATAATAGTTTATTTATTTATTAAGTCCCCAAATTTACGAAAAAAAAAAACATGAACAAGCCTTAGTTAAAAAAACCCCCAAACCTAAAAAATTAAGTGTCTTCTGAAAATAATAGAAAAATTTTCATCCTATACGTATTAATAGAAAAATCGAACGATTTTAAAGTAAGTGGCAATTTGTTATATTCACGGGCAACTCTAACAAAAAAAGATCGCCCCAAAAGTGGTGTAAGTTTCGGAATAACCAATTGTCTATTCCTAGTAGATCTACCAAATTTAAAAATATTATACAAAAATTTTGTGGTTTGCAATTTATATATTTAAAAGAAAAATGTAAAATACACCTAACTTGAACAAAATTATCGAACGAACATCCCAAAAATTTTAAAACATAAGACGAAATGTGATGACGCAATCTAAGAGAGTATAAATATCTCATGACACGATTAAAAGCCAATCTTAGCTTCTTCATCACATAAGCTAAAGCTCCAGAATACACTTCTAAGCAATATAAAAATATTGGCATAATCAACCCATGAACAACCTTAAGCTTGACATTAAATGGTAGTATAACATCCAAGCTGTACAATTTTCTCAAATTAAAATTAACTTTAGACATGATCCTGAAAACTTAACTTGGAATCTATAGTCACATCAAGACATTTAAATTTTCTACAAATTCAACTGCATTACCATCTCAATTAATAGTAAAGTTATAAATATCACTAAAGTTATAAATATCACCAAATAACATAGCCTTAGATTTACTATAATTAACATAAAGATAATTGGAAGACATCCAATTACCAAGTAAATTAGCAGTATAATCAATCATATTCTGCATTACATCAGGGAATTGCCAATCTCCCTTAAATAAAATCTGAACATCATCTGCAAACGCAAAAGGAAAGCACATATTGTTAGACAAAATATCAAAAATATCATTAATAAACATAATAAAAAGTAGAGGCCCAAGAACAGATCCTTGGGGAACACCACTAAAAACAGGAAGCATTTCAGAACAAGTGCCATTACTAAACACATATTGCATTCTATCTAATAGATAAATAGAAGAAATTAATTTGCATGCAGATCCAGAAAAACTAAAGAGCCTATTCAGCTTTTAAACCAAAAGAGAATGATTAACCTTATCAAAAGCTTTTGCCAAGTCCAACGACAATAAAACACAAACCCCATTATCCGCAACCTTCTGCCTAATGTTGTCCGTCAAACCAATAAGCAATGATGTAGTACTACGATTACATCTAAAGCCAGACTGACAATCATGCAACAAAAGTTGATTATTAACGTGTTCCATCAATTGATCCTTCATGAGGTATTCAACCATTTTCGACAAAATGGGTAAAATAGAGATTGGTCGTAAATTATCAGTACCACCACTCCCACTATTTTTCCCTATAGGAAAAATCTTAGCAATTTTCCACAACATCGGAAAGACCGATGTTTTCAAAATAGTATTAAAAAGACACACATATCAACGGAATCAACAACTTGATAAACTTAAGCGCAAAGCCATCGTAACCAACAGATTTTGACTTAATCATGTTAAAAGCTAAAATCATTTCAAACCTATCCACTGATCTAAAAGAAAACCCACAATTATCTACATAAGGATTATCCTCAACACTATTACTATTCACAGTTTGATTCATAGAAAATAAATTGTTCAAGTTATCAGGATGAACTGCTTCATAATTGTCCTTATCGTTAACTGCTCCTTTCCTATTCAAAATTGACCATATCTCCTTATTAGTCTTTATTTTGAAAAATTAGTTCATGTGCTTCCCTTTTCTTTTTACGAATCACGTTCTTTGCACGATTTCTGCACCGGCAAAAAACTCTCCAACTGTCATCACTTCTATCATTTAAATAAGTTCTATATGCAAGATCCCTAAGTGATTGACAGTATTGTATCTCAGTGGCTTTGAACCAGCTGTCGCAACAATCTCGAATCAGACGCCTCTGAAAAGGGGGCAATACTATGCAAAAATTTGCATAATATTGTTCAAAATTAGCAACTGTTCATCTACATTATTAGTCAAAAACATATCACTAAAATTACACTCCATTACCGCAGCTTTCAAAGAGGAACTATTAACCGCATCATAATCAAAGAACTCAAAATTTTCAATTTTTGACCTGTAATTTTTACATTCGATTTTAAAATTGTTTTTTTTTTTTGTAAAATTTTACTGAAAACGTTTTAAGAAAACATTTAAATTCAAAGAGTACCTTTATCAAATTCGTTTCCAATTATTATTGAGTTTTAGTATCATTTCCGATTTAGAATTTACCACAAATGCGTCAAATGAGCGTTTTATACTTAGAAATTAAAATATTCCGATAGAAAACTAAATTTGCTAAATATTTTGCGAAGAAATTTTTCGTGTGCTGTCCACGGTTTGGAAGCGAGGAAACTTCAAAATCAAAATTTCGTAAAATTTCAAAAACTAATTATTTTTAAAAAATATAGTTCTCAAAAATCTAAAAAATCAATTTAAGTCGACTAAAAACTCTTTATAATAAAATTTAAGCTTTATATTTAATAATAAGGCCTTACACTTATTCCTTGGATTTTAGCTGGATTTGCAGAAAGATGACATTAAGTATTAATAGCAAAGCGTTGAAGTTTAAACAATATAAATTGAAGTTTAGATACTTTTCGCCTAATTTTGCTTTTTCCAAAAAGCGAAAATCGCGAAATAGGAGCAGAAAAAAAATATTTTTCGAGCGTGGTTATATCTTGGTAAGAGAAATATTTTTTGTTCAAAATTTCTCTTTTATATGCTTTAGTTTCCAAAATGCATCCTAAAATATTTTGGCTCATATCGCCTAAATTAGGCAACGATAAACAATTTTGTTGAAGAACTTATTATTTGTTTTTTCGAGTGGAGCACATGGTATGAATTTCGTTGCAAAACATCGTTTGCCAGTTAGATGGTTAAGTGTTTACGATTTTTAATTTAATTTATTTATTCATATTAATAACCTAGCCGGAATTTAGCCATTTTTTTTCCTGTAATCTAGCCATTTTATCTCTACAAGAGTTGGCAACCTTATATAAATTAAAGGTAATTTATTTAATTCAGAACGTTGATATTCTTTTTAAAAATAAACTTACGTTGTAATCTTGACCGTACAGTATCTAAAGGATAAAATGTTGACATGGCTATACAGCCACCCTGTAGAATTAAACAAAAAAAAAAAAAACAATTAATCAATAGTTGTGTACCCATAATTGTATAATACTTACAGCAGCTCCTGATACAGCATGAACCCATGATTCATATGTAAAAACTTGACTTAATTTGGAAGAAGCCACCATTTTAATAAATTTGCTTGAAATCAAATCGTACAAATGGAATTTAATTTACAATAAAATTCACCTTTGCACTTTTATTTTTAGATTTGTGTGGAGGCACTAAACAAACCCAAAGACAAATAAACAAAAGAAAGTTCTTGATATTAAACAACTTCAACGTTAGTTAATACTATAGTCCAGTGATGTGCTTCCTCTCAATTTCCAACCACACGGGGTTACAGAAGAAAATGCTGCTTACGCTGCGTCAACACACGTACACTATAAACATCTTCGTATGGCTTTCGATGTGCATATTCGGCTTTTGCTTTGTTCTCACTGAGTTAAAAGAAAACAAATCAATTGTAGTTGAACCATTGTTGAAGCAACACCACGCTGCGGAACACAAATAAAAATACACGTAGAAATATGTTTGATGATGAATGGGAAAATACTTTTTTTTTTTATAGAGAATATGGATGACGATGCACAATGCTTAATTTGTAATAAAATTATAAGTGAAAAATTTTTATTTATTTATTTTTTTATTTAAAAACCCTAAACAAACACCAGTGAAATATTCGTATTTTAAATAAAAATATTAATTGACCCAGCAATATCTTTATTTATAGAAATAAGTCTGTAGAAAAAGCATAAAAAGTAACTAAAAACTAGTTAAAAATGACCCCGCAGAAAAAACCAGTTGAATTAACAGATTTTTAAACTAAATATTTGTAGACTTAAAATAGCAAAAATAAACCTGATGAATAGTAACAAAGTAACAAAAACACCTGCTAACATTAGCAAAACTAATTACTAAATATCTGTACCCAAATAAAATCATAAACATTTTGAAAATTTTAAGTTTTTTTAATGCAATTAAAAATTTTCCGTTATTAAATCAGAAATTTACAATTATTTAGCAAAAATTTCAGTTGGTTTAACAATTTAACCTGTTATTTGCATTTTACAAAATTCGGGCTAAATTTAGCAAAAAAAAAAAATGTTAACACAACAGTTTTTGTTTGATATTTTAAGTCTGCAAATATTTAGTTAAAAAATCTCTTAATTCAACTGGTTTTTTCTGCAGAGTCACTTTTATCTAATTTTTAGTACCTTTTTTTTGCTATTTCTACAGACTTATTTCTAGGAGTGTACCAAAATTATATTTGAAATTAATTCTTGTACAGTCATAGAAATGAAAGCTATACTCATAGAAATAAGTCTGTAGAAATAGCAAAAAAAGTTACTAAAAATTAGTTAAAATGCCCTGCTAATTTTAGCCCGAATTTTGTAAAATTTCTATGAGCGCATTTGTACAGCTTTATTCTATGAGTGTAGCTTTCTTTCTATGCAAAAAATCTATTTTTTTAAATTGTAACAACATTTTTTTCACTTGAGTACACACACTAATATGATACAACGCTAAACTGTTTCTGAGCCATGGTGGTTCCCAGGAGCCCTTGTCCGCTTAAGCCCAAATAGAAAAAAATATATATTTTTTAGTTTCAAAGGGGTTCATATATTAAAAAATATATTTTTATGAAATTCACTTTTTTCAAAAAAAATCTTTTTTCTGCAATTGAAATTTATTATCAGTGTACCGTAGAATAAACTTCGTTTTTTCGCTGCTACACACACAAGTATAAATGCAATAGTATGCGTAAAGAACATCACTGCTATAGTCAGACGTTTAAACAATTATTTGAACATAAAGCAAACAAAAAATTAATTATAATCGTCAAATTATAATTGTCAGTGTCTGCCTGATTATATTTTTTTTAATGCATAGATTAGATTCGATTGCCTTCCAATACCTGGCATGAGCTTTATTCAGCCAGCCTGAACTTATGGCTAGAACACAACTAAACACTTTGATTCCAATAAGGTGTTTGAGTATGAGCATTTATTACAATTGAATTAAATTATATTAAACAATTTTTATGATAATTTTTAAATTTCTTTAATGATTGAAAAAAAAAAAATTTTAATAACTGAAGGCAAATTTTTACACTAACAATTTTCATGGCATAACTATAACGGTAAACTTATTAGGGAGAGTTGATATAAAGAGTGTTCTATTACTTTCCCAGTAAAGTCCAGTTAAAATTACTCAGTAACAAAACTACAGAGACTAAGACAAATTTACAAAAAAGTAAACGAACGGGAAATTTGTAACAATTGGTAAAATATATAAAACAGCTGATTTTAAATACCAAATATTAAAAAAAAAATCAAATCCATAGACAATTAAAATTTAATATTTTTTTTTGTTTATTAAAAATACACGCATATTTTTTCAATCATATGTTTTTTCCTTACAAATTCTTACTGGCAAAAATTTATCCAGTAAAAACTTGTAAGTTTTTTTGTCAACAACCTGTCACTTTACTCTCTCTTTTTACTATTTTTTACTGAGTATTTGTGTAAACGAACACCTTCCAGTAAAAACTTTTACAAATTTGTACAAATTTTTGCGTAAGCGAACAAACCTTCTTACTGGCAAAAAATTTATCCAGTAAAAACTTGTAAGTTTTTTGTCAACAACCTGTCACATTACTCTCTCTTCTTACTATTTTTTACTGAATATTTGTGTAAACGAAAACCTTCCAGTAAAAACTTTTACAAATTTGTACAAATTTTTGCGTAAGCGAACAAACTTAAGGGTGAATTAGCCAAGCGTAAACGTATCTCGGTGTACGAAATTTAATAAGTAAAATATGAATAGAAGATATTTTGTGTATCTTGTTGGTTCATTCATATTCATTAAACATATAGAATACGTAAAAACACAAGACAATCTAATCAAAATAGAATTTTGTTGTCCGTTTACGTTTTCTCTATGTTAAATGCATATGAATGAAACAACAAGATACACAAAATGTCTTCTATTCTTATTTGACTTATTAAATTTCGTACACCGAGATACGTTTACGCTTGGTTAATTCACCCTTTATAGTTGTACATTTTTTGACTCACCCCTGAATTTCAAAGAAAAACAAAACATCAAAGCATTTGTTTGAAAAAAACTGTTTACATTTCAAATGACATAACAAACAATATTTAAAAATAAATTCAAACAATAAAAAAATAAAACGAAACAACAAATAAATTATATTGCAACAAAAAATGATTTAACGCATTCACGGATTTATAACAACATCAGAATTTAATGATGGTAAATTACAAAAATATTGCAAATATTAAACAAATTGATTAGATTTCATAATAAATTTATTTTCGTTTTGGGTTTGACATTTTGGGGTATGTTTATATTTTAATTTTTTCAATGAAGAGAACGTGTTTTCTTATAAGTCTACCTGTAAATGATTTTGCCATGCCTAGTATAATGCTCTCTCTAAATTAATTTTCTCTTTGTTTACAAGTTGTCTTGACTAGCCACTGATTTGTTCACATAGCGAACAATTACATGTTCACACATGATTTGCCTGAAAAGTTGTTTCTTGGGGTTTACACGAGACATAATATCAATGTTAAAGCACAAAAACTAAATGCAAAACATAACAAAAAAATTTCGTCGTTCCAACTAAAACTATTGAATTATGTGACATCAGAGCTTTAAGGAATGCATTCCTTCATTTGATTTTTCAATTTC
Source organism: Delia radicum (assembly GCA_021234595.1). Taxonomy (NCBI): domain Eukaryota; kingdom Metazoa; phylum Arthropoda; class Insecta; order Diptera; family Anthomyiidae; genus Delia; species Delia radicum. The sequence continues at coordinate 70,876,317 of CM037853.1, forward strand.
GATTGACTGTGGAATGTACTATAAAATCACAATTTTATAAATCGAATTTATAAATAAATTTATAAACCCTTTGGTCTCTTTTGACTTATTTCAAGAGAATAATAATTTTTTCTCATTCGATTAATACTCAATTGATTTAATCATTCGATTCTGTTTCATCTGATTGCGTAATTTTGAAATGACATTAGATTTTCTTCATTTGAAAAATAAACAACAAGGCTTTTAGTTTAAATCAGGAAATTTAACAATTTTTACAAATACAAAAACAAATTTCCAAATGAAATTAAAAAGCAGCTAAAAATAAAAAAAAACTAAAAAATTTTATAAAAAAAAAACAAAAAATTATAAAATTTGGAAAAAAATCGCATCGACATATAAAAAAAAAAAAATTGCCAAAATTTGAAGAAAAAAATCTCCAAACATAAAAATTATGCCAAAATGAGGAGGAAACGCCAAAATTAGAAAATCGAGAAAAAATCTAGCCAATCAAGTCGAAAGGACCGGTATTGAGATTGCTTTTTGACCAATGGTGCATTTTTTTTTATTTTGACGATTTTTAAAATGTTTGTCGATTGCTTTTAAAATTTAGCGATTTTCTTATATTTTAAATCTTATATATTTTTTTTTTTAATTTTAGCGAATTTTTTTACAAGTTTGATATCATTTTTATTAAAAATAAAAATTATGTTTTTTCGACCTTTAATTGTGCAATGAAAATTATTCAAGTTCGAGGCCATACTCTATATTTCTTTATTAGGATATTGTCCTAACAAATAATCTATGGAGTTTTTGTTTTCAAATTTAGTAACTGACCACTTTCAGAAATGTGTTGATAGATATATTTCGGGAATTTTCTAGGTCCCCATCATCAGAACACGTTTTGAAAGAAGTGACAATCCCATGCAAACATCGAACATTCATATAACCTAGTTATCCCACTAAATGAGAACTAATATATGAGCTCGAAGTTAAGATTGAAGAATTTTTTTAACTTTTGGCATTTTTTTTTAATTTCTTCCATATTTGAAATTTTTTTCAATTTAACTTCAATTTAATTTAAATTATTAATTTATAACTTTTGGCATTTTTTTAAATTTTTAAATTTCTTTCATATTTGAAAAATTTTTCAATTTAACTGTTTTTTAGTTTGGGATTTTTTTTTAATTTAATCATTTTTTATATCAATTTTGTGATTTTCTTTAATTTCAAAGCTTTTTCAATTTTGAATATTGGTGATTTTTTTTAATTTAGCTATTTTTTTCTATTTTAGCGATTTTTTTTAAATTTTTGCATTTTTTATTTTATCGATATTATTTTTAAGTTTGACGATTTTCGTGATAAATACATTAATAAAAAATTGCAGCAGTATTGAAGAATAATTCATAATTAAACTATATTTTTTTTTTACATTTTAGTAAGCCAGGTTTTTGAAAACAGCGGTTTGAAGATAACTTAGGTATACCATTAAAAACACAATTTAAGTAGCTATAAAAAGCTTCGTGTTGAATGTTAAATGTTTTTGTTTTGTTTTTTTTTTTTTTTTTTTTTATGTTTAATAAAAAATAAAATAACATTAATTTAAATGTAATTAACAAAATATTTATGTTACTACGTCTCTTGAAAAAGTCAACAAATAATTGACGAAACGTCGAGAAAAACATGTAAAATAAATGCATTTTTATTTACATTAGAACAAATCATAGGTCTGATTAGCTTAACAAACCCAACAAGAAGATTATCCAAACTGACCAAATAATAACTAAATTGAAGATAAATGACTCTTGTATTTGATATTTTCAAAACCGTAAAAGCCATCATCAGCCCACAACTTGGGTGATGACATACTTATATTTCTTACCAAGTTTAGTTAAAATTAAAGGATGAAGAGGTCGAAAATTGGATATTTTTGATTTTCAAATATGAAAATTACGGCAAAAATAAAACGACAACATTTTAGTAAATCGTGAAAATGGTATTGGGGTTAATGTTTTACCAATGGTACAATTTTTTATTTTGGCGTTATTGAATTTTTGTCGATTTTTTTATATTAAAATTTTTTAATTTATTTTAATTTAAATTTTTTTTTAATTAAGGCGAGTTTTTTTTTAAATGTTTGCGTTTTTTTTTTTAATTTATGGGAGTTTTATTTTGGGAATATTTTTTTTTAATATTTTTTTTTCAATTTGGAGATTTGTTTAAATTTTCCATGTTTTTTTCTTTCAGTTTTAAAGATTTTAAACATTTCAGCGATTTTTTTAAATTTTGACATATTTTATTTGATCGATTTTTCCACTTTAATAGCGATTTTTGTGCAGCTCTTGCTTGCACATCAAATTTCTCACATTTAGTTTGTTAAAGTTAACTTTTTGTGTTTAATATTAGTAAATGTACTAAAAGTTTGAAAAAAAAAAAATTGAACTCAAAATGGCAATACATATTAATAAATTTGGGTCTTACCACAAATTAATAATATTTCTGTTATATTACAGACGTATATTTTTTTTTGCGAAAGTTAATCTGGTATGTGACGAATTTCACTTTCGATCGAAATATTTAAATTTATCACATTAAATATTATTTAAAATTACAAACTTGAAATATTGATTTAAATATTTTAATTTCAACCGAAAGTGAAATTAATCGCACACTAGAGCATGTACATTAAAATTTTTATTTATAGTTTGTTTACTTTTTATGTGTATCTATTGCAAACATTTTAATCATATAAAGGGTCCGCCAAATAACTTTTTTTTTTTGAAAATGCTATAAAAAAAAAAACTACTGAATATTTTCTCAAATTTCTTTTATTATTTTAAAATACAATCCTTCCGGTTAATAATGGAAAATAATTTCATTCAAATGGCTGCCTCGGCTGGCCATGCAGTAGCCTACACGATCGGTCCAATTTTTAAGCACATTATCGATTGTGTGCAGCTGTATTTCACCAATGGCTTCACGAATATTGTCCTTTAAAGCGTCAATTGCCTCTGGCTTGTTGGCGTAACACTTATCTTTGACGGCACCCCACAAATAATAGTCCAACGGTGTCAAATCGCAGTTTCGAGGTGGCCAAACGACATCAGCTCTGCGGCTGATAATGCGATCTTCAAAAACAGGGCGCAAAACATCGAGTGTGTGGCACGTAGCGCCGTCCTGTTGAAACCAAATGTTGCCAATATCCTCCTCTTCAGTTTTTGTGAACAAAAATTCGTTCAACATGGCCCGATAACGAACGAACGATGACTGTACCGGCCACTCCTTGCTCATTACCATGATTTTCAAAGTAATGTCGCAATATTTTCCAGCGTTGTTCAAGCGTATACACAACCATATTCGTTCAGCGGAAGGATAAAACTAATTATCTGTCAAATCAGACATGAGCTAAGTGTTACCATTCACAAAATAAGCACTAGTTGAAAAAAGAAAAACGTTAGATGGCGGACCCTTTATACCAAATAAATTCATGAAAACAACAACAGTTTAGTTTTATTTAATTAAAGAAATCAAAATAATATGGATAAATCATATACGGGTTTATATATAAAATATAAAAATAAATAAAATGTTATATAATTATAAATAATTAGATATAAAAAGATATACCAATTTTTCGGATATAATTATATCTAACTATATCAGAATTTATAGAATTATATCCAGTTATATCCACCAATTTCCGTAAATAATTACCAGGTAGAAATTGCCAAACTTTCACAAAAAATAGTACTGGCAAACCACAGATATTTTTGTAAAACAAACCGCGTTTAAAATTTCCTAAGATATAACTAATATTGTACTAGAAAATCACTATTTTGTTTGCAAAGCGTGTTTTGCCAGTATCTTGTTTATTGTATATTGTTTTTACCAATATTAAAACAAATTATATATATATATATATTTTATGTTTTTAATATTTTAATATATTTTACACATATAAATATGATGTAAAAGAACAAGACCGAACTCGAACAAACGGTTGGCCACTGCTATCAATCGGATAACAGGACATTACTGTCAAGATTGTTAGTCCCACGTTCTGCAAACGCATAACCGACCGTCGCCGACGCTTTGCCAACACCTTGCCAATTGTATTGTTCTGCATGGGTAGATATAATTATATATAATTTGATATGGGACTATATAAAATTATATATGGGACCAGGTAGAAATTGCCAACCGTACCAAAAAAATTGTACTGGCAAATCACTGCTATTTTTGTAAAACCTACCGTTCTAAAATTTACCAAAGGTACAACTAATATTGTACAATTAAAGCAATATTTTGTTTGTAAAGCATGTGTTTTGCCAGTACACACCGCAAAATTCTTTGCCAATATTGTTTTTATTAATATTACAACCAATTATTAGCATTTTATTTAAATATTTTATTATATTTCACACATTTAAATATGATGTATAAGACTCAGACCGAACTGTATTGATGATTTTTAAATGTGTTTTATTATACATATTTCTCAATTTTTTTTGAATTAGCAAGTTCGCTCAAACCAACTGTTGGACACTGTTATCAATCGGGTAACAAGACAATACTGTCAAGACGGTCAAATGTGCTGGCAACGCATAACCGACCGTCGCCGAAGCTTTGCCAACACTGAGCCGATTGTTTTTTTTCTGCCTGGGTATATATGGTTCCATATACATTTTTTTCAGTCGGGACTACAAAGAAGCAAGGAACAATATCCAATCTGCAGAATGGAGTAATGCATCATTGAGAATCAAGATACATTATTTAAGATTGATATAAAATGTAGACACATTTAAAACAATACATAAATATTTCAACGTCATTACCGCTACCACAGATGCAATTCGAAGCGAAATGGCCAAAAAAAGGCGCGTCGGTTTGCATCAATAAAGCTTTATATGAAATTCTAATAGATTAAGGTCTTAAATCTAATTGCCTTAAGTGACTTAAATCAGGTGTTGGTATGAAATACAGTTATTAAAATTTAAAAAAAAAACATAAATTTTCGTTTCAAACCAACGAAAGCTGGAATCACAATTTTTTCTTTCTTAATTCTTCTTATGCAACGGTAAAGGCGTTTAAGCTCTTCTGTGACTTTGAAAAGATGCTTTTGTCAAAAGTCTACTTATTTTGTTATAGTAAATTTTATTAAAATTTATATCTATATAATTAAATCATTGCATTTTAAAAATTACCTTAACATATTGTACGCATTTGTCATTTTTACAATAATTGATCAATAAAACATTTATCTCGGCGAGGTTCTATTCGCGGTTTTTTCATAAAATTAGTTCCATTTTCATTACTACTATTTAACAAATCATCCGCTTTACGTTTAATATTTTCATGTTCTTCTTCGGTTAATGTGGCAAAAACAAAATTTTTCGATTTAATACTTTTTATGGAAACAGTACCAGCTGTATTATCCATATCGGAAGCATTAACCGAAGTTTGACCTTTGGTTAGACCAGCTAACTTATTGAGAGTTTCTTTGTCACGTATCAAAAATGAACCACGTACACTTTTCTTATGCATTGTGCTAATGCCCTTGGAAATAAGAAAGGGAGATGATTTTTTTGAGTTAGATGTTGTAACTGAAGTCTTTTTGGCGGTGATTATTTGTAGCTTTTTTGAAGCAATTGTTGTATTATTAACTGTCGGCATTGTAGTATTAGGTAGCGTGGTTGACATATCTTGCGAGCCTGGCTTAAGACCTTGTTCCTTAAGAAAATTTTCTCTTTCAGAACGTATTTTACGCCACTGATGTTCACTCATTTCATCACCGCTATCACTATTCTGACCATCGGTATTTTCATCAAGTGGTCCATCATCTAAACTAAAACCAGATTCAGCATTTTTCCATTTAAATGTTCTTTGACGACCAACACCATCTTTTTCTTCATCTTCCAATAGCATGTCTTGTATTTTACGTACCTCACGTAAATCATCATCTAACATTTTGCGTCTAAAATAAAATGGATGTTAAATAAATAATATGGCGTATTACTTTAAAACTTACGCATGTATTTGTCCCAATTCAGCTTGTAGTTTTTCTCTATCAAATTCATCTTCATCACCCAATTCAATATCATATTTGTCCAGATTTTTTTCATCTTCATCAGCACTACCCCACTCAGATTCAGAAAGTTCAGCTTCTTTTTCAAAAAAGTTTGCTGCTTGTTTAACTTTATCTTTTTTAGTCATTTGTACTAAAATTTCATTTTCTTCAGAATCGTAATCTACGAAAGTTTCAGGCTCTTCAGCAGCAGATTCTAATACCTCATCTTCTTCTTCTTCATCGTCATCTTCTTGGATATTGTCATCCTCTTCTTCATCATCGTCATCTTCATCATCGGAGAAACCTAGTTTTGCTTTCTTTTTCTTGAGTGTTTTAGTTAGTTTCCTAACTCTTTGTGTATGGTCTTTATTAGGTTCCAATTCATCTTCCTCATCACTAGACAAAATTTTTTTGTTAGTTGGCTTTAAATTTTCTACATCTTCCAGTGTTTGAGTTTTCATCTGTGCCTCTAAAGAAGGTTGTGTATCAAATGTTCCTGAACACAATTCCATCAATTCTTCATCGTCTACACTTTTGCCAGCATTTTGTGTTAGCGGAATTTGTGACATTAATGCATTAGCTACCGATTTTTGTGTTTCAAATGTTCCCGAACAAAGGGCCATTAACTCATTTTCTTTATCTTCTAAAGACATTTTTTCTGGGGATTGTGTATCGAAGATAATGGGATGTGAAGGTGGTTGCTGTGTTTTTAGAAAATCTAAATCATCATCTGAATCATCAAAGGCTTTAATGATACGATTTTTACGTTTAGTTGTATCTGTAGTTTCTTCTACTTCCTCTTCATCGCTGTCCTCATCATTATATTCATCATCTTCATCATTCTTATTATCGTCTTCATTGTTAACTGTATCTGTATCATTTTCGTTTACAGGATTTTCATCGTCTTCATCTTCTTCATCTTCTTCGTCATCTTCGTCAACTTCCACGGCATTTTCTTCGTCGTCAACCTTAAATTTTAATAAATTTTCAAGCCTTTTAAATTCGTTTATCACTATGAAATTTTAATTTACAAGTTTATTTATTTTGAGCTCCAAAATAAGAGGCCTCATAAGAGCTTCATAACTTGTTCGCTGGAAAACTCATTTTTAAGGTCAATGTTTAATAAAATATTAAATAACTAAACATTTTTAATTCCATATTTTCAAACTTACCACAATAACTTTATTTTTAGGTTTAGCATCTGGTTCATATTCTTCAGCGTCTTCCTCCTCGTCTTCGTCATCATCGTCATCCGCTATACATTTACTATATTCCAATTCTTCTTCCTGTTTCTTGTGCATTTCCTCCATACGTTTCTTTTTGATAATCTCTTTAAGATTCTTTTTCAACTCGAAATAAGCAGCACGTGGCTTTGGCTCTTTATTGTTATCTTTAGTTTCCGTTAGATTTACATTTACTGTAGTCATTTCCAATTTACCATTTTCAGTTGACAATATATTACAGCTTTCACTAGTTTTGGATTTTCTAGCCTTTACCGACGACATCAAACGTTGCATAAGATTTTCGATTCCTGTTGGTTTTTTCTCTATTAAATCGCCAGTTTCTAAATCTATAAGTTTATTGGGATCCCCACTCAATGACGGACTTCCCGCAAGGTTTTTTACATTTAATAATTGTTTAATGTTTAGTGATGTCCGCGGTGTATGCTTTTTAACTGGACTAATTTTTACAGTATTCATATCCAGTTTCGGCAATTCAATTACTTCTGTTATTAAAACTTTTGAGCAGGTGGGTCTTTCTTGCATCTCATCTTTTTTCAGCTCTACTTGTTCTCCAGCTAAAAGTTCATCTAATTCAGCATCGGTTAGTTGAACACCAGCCAGATGATCTTTTACTTCATCAGTTATATTTGTGGTAGGTTTATTTGTAATATTCTCTATTTCCATGTGATTTCTAAATTCAGATGTTTCTTGAGGAATACTTTCATAATTTTCACTTTGTTGTTCTGTAGGCTTATCAAAAACACCCTCATTATCTTTAAATACCTCCTCTTCAAATTCTATTTTATTCTGTTCCGTTTGTTTGTCTAAAATACCTGGATTATCTTTAAAGATCTTATCTTCTTCATCTTCCGATTCAGATTTAAAGAATTCTTTCGCTTCTTTAGCACGTTCCTCCATAAGTTTTCTGAAGTGGGAAGCAAACATTTAAGTACTCAGGAAAGTAAGAAGGTAGAAATGACTAAAAATTACAGTTAAAATGACAACAAATGTAGTAAAAACGATGCGATGACTGTATTTGTCATAACAATTACTAACCATGTAGTCAATTTTATCTATTGATAAAACTACAATGTCAGTAAAAACGACTATCGAAGCTGTCAAAAACAACTAACCTTACATTAATGCATAATTCATAGACACGAACAACAAACCAATAAAAACAATGAACATAAAACGACTACATAAGTTGTAAAAACAACTGAAAAATAACGGTTTTTTTCGGAATTTTAAAAATATTTTTTAATAAATTTTTTTTTTTTTTTTAATTACAATATAAATTTGTAATCCTATTTAAAATTCAAAGTCAAAATTCCAAACGGTATTCCAGTAATGACGTTTTTATGCATTAGAGATACAATAATTATTATTTTCAAACTATGAACATATCAATGGCAATGAATAGAAACTAAACGAGAATTTTTAGAAACTCGACATAATCTTCTATTTTTATATAACTAACAAAAATTTACTGTTTACTGTACTTATTACTTATTTTGGTAGTTCTTTATTAAATTACTAAAATAACTACTCAAAACAACTGTTAGTTATGTTATTTTTTTAAATGACTTTCTAAATTAGTCGTTTTCTATTTTCTCATAGAAAAGTTACTGCAATAGCAGTTTAAAACAACTACTACTATTTACTACCCAAATGACCTACATGTAGTTACTGTAAGAATATTTTGAGTGAGTAAGCAATTTAATGTCGTTATACAGTAGTGGTCAAAACATTTGGAACTGAGATCGCATTTGTTGTTTTCATTGATTTATTTTCTTCAAATCACTCTAAGTTACTAAAATTTATTTTTTACATATTTTTCATACATTGTTTTATGTTAAACAAATAAAAAAAAATTAATTCCGTTAAATTAAAACAACAAAAAACTTAATAATAATAGATGTATTCAAAACATTTGCAACTCTCATTATTCTTACTCTTAACGAAACAATTTATACTAACAAATGCTAGGATATAACGGTAATTGCATTCCTTTTTAATATGAGATTCAGGCCGTTACATTTTTTAAACAAATTTATTATAATTATTGTTCTTTAACAGTTGTAATAAGATGTTGGAAGCATAAACATCGTAAGAATAATTTTTGTAAAAAAATGGCAGGAAATAAATACAATTCTGATTTTAAATCAAAAGTTTTAAATGATTTTCAAAATGGACTTTCCCAAAAAGAAATTTCTATAAAGTACTCCGTTCCAAAATCAACGATTTGCCGCATTGTTAATAGCGGTAACATCCACACAACTCATAAAGGTGGAAGACCCCGTATTACAACTGTAAGAGAAGATCGGAAAATCAAGAATTTGTTTACGAAATATCCCAAAGCAGTTCCCAAAGAAGCTAAAACTGAACTTTTAATAGATGCCAGTCTTCCCACCATTAAAAGAAGAGCCCGAGAATATGGTCTTAGAAGTTATAGATGTACAAAAAAAGCGTTTGTATCGGAAAAAACCGAAAAGCTCGGCTTGACTTTGCACGCACCCATTTGAACTGGACTCAACAGCAATGAAAAAAATGTATTGTGGTCAGATGAGTCTAAATTCAAACTCCGGGGATCAGATGGAAGAGCCAATGTTTGAAGACCACGAGGCGAAAAGTTTAATCCCAGATACACAACCGCCACAGTGAAGCACGGAGGTGGAAACATTATGGTGTGGAGGTGTTTTTCAGGAAATGGGATTGGCCCAATTCACCGCATTACTAGCACAATGACGGCCACAATCTTTAGAGATCTTTTGAGTTCAGTTATGCTTCCGTATGCTGAATGGGAAATGACACTCTCATGAACCTTCCAGCACGACAACGACCCAAAACACACGGCGGGGGTTCTAAAAGTTTGGCTGCAAGAAAATGAAATTAATATCATGTCGTGGCTGGCTCAATCTCCCGATCTCAACCCGATTGGGAACATGTGGATCATTGTAAAACGGAATATCTGCAATAAAGTATTCCGAAATGGTGATGAACGTTTCGTCGAGTTGGAGAAGCAGTGGAATGAAATTTCTGACGATTATATTAAAAAGCTCATTGCCTAAGAGGTGTTCAGAAGTTATAAAAAATAATGGCTACGCTACAAAATACTAAGCGTTGAAACCATTGTTTGTATTTCCTGTTAATTACTTTAAGAGTTTGCAAATGTTTTTAACACTTTTTTTTATTTTTAAGAAGTTATGAATAATTTTTTTGTATTTGTAAAATAATATGCTATAACTGAATTTAATAAAAAAAAACAAAAACTTATACCACAAATCTTTTTGATCAAAAAAATTATAATTACCTAAACCATGATTTAAGTTGCAAATGTTTTGAACACCACTGTATATCCAGATAATATAAAATTGATATAGACTAAATATTAATCCGAATCATAAAATTTAAATCAGAATGGCGTCGTAATGTAGTTAGTTGCATATTTTTGCATATTTTATGCTTTTTAATGCATATTTTGTCCTTTTTATAGTTTTTTTTTGAAAAAATTAAATTTGGATACATTTTTGTATTTAGTTTTAAGCAAAATCGTTTTTACATTTTAAAATCTTGCTGAACCGAAGCAAAGCGTAGGATTCTGTTCCTCTTGAAATGATAGACGCCATATAATTTTCTTTTCTATATTTTCTATGTTTTTAGGAATTAATTTTTGCAAAAAAAGTGCTCTTTTTTAAGTGTATATTTTTCATGTTTTTAGTGCGTATTTTTAGTTTTTAGCTGTATTTTATAAGCGACTTTTTTAGTTGCATGATACTCATTGCCCTATTTAATTAGTTATGTTCGCTTATATAGACTTTTTATCTCCAGCAAGAAAGTGACTAAATAATTAGCCCATATGTATGCTGATGTATTTGGATTTAATTTTTTTGATATAGTCCAAAAACCAAATGGTAGGGCCACATTAGAGAATATTTTCTTACCAGAATCAGTTTTTTTGCTTCTTCTAAAAAATGTGGTTTTGTTCACGAGGGTATTGAATATAAGCTCTCGATATATATACAAAATTTATGGTTCTAAAAAATTTTTTTTCGTACAATTTATGCAAATTTTGATTCTGGGGCAATTCACACGCTATCCACCCTCTGTCCGCCAATATCTACTATTTCCCAGTATTAATCGCACGAATTGTAAAATTATTGTAAATTCTCTTTTGAAAATGACATTTCGTATTATTAATACTGGTAAATTGTATATATGGGTGGACAGGGGTGGATAAATTGTTAATTAAGCTTATTTCTCAATGTATGTATGACCCATCTATTTATGGCTATATGCATAGAAATTTTATTGATTTCTATAAAAGTCTTATAATTCAAATTTGCATGTGAAACAACAAATTAAGCTTATAAGACTAATGTTATAAGAAACAACAACATGATTTTGCATATACCCATTAAGGTTTATTTAAAGACTTAACTCAAATGTTTAACTTACGCATATTCTTCCATTTCTTCAGCAGTCATTTTTATTCTTCTCATTTTACCGGCAGCAGATGCAGGACTTCCACTTTGTGGTGATAGTTGAGGTTGTATAACAGTACGTCTCTTAAGAAATTCTTGCAGTGTATGTTTTTTCGGTTTGTGATAAGGAATACTTTTAAAAAATATGGTAATAATAAACGAATTAAGAAATTTTAAAGTTTTTTAAAAAATTAATAAGCCAAAAGTCAAGCATGTCATATTTAGGTAATGCTTGTGAGTTTGGTAGTAATGTGGAAATTAAAAACAGCATCTTAAATTGCGTTGCTTTCATTACTTTGATCATACCTTATATGTGCTTCTCTATGTAATCTTTGCTGTTCACTTTGTATAGCTTGCATTTCATCCAGGGCTTTTTTGGCAGAGGCCTAAACAAATGGCATACACATTAATGTAAATAAAAATATCAACAATAAGTCATTCCAAAAAATTTCGATTCGATTGAAAGTAAGCACATCCATATTCAACGTTTTGATATACATACATACATATATATTAGGGCGGGTCGATTTAAAAATCGCTCAACGTTCAAGGAAAATCGTATTCTAGGGATCAAAATAAGAAACATTGCCGAAGGAACCATACCTCTAAAACGAATTCTGATGTCCCGACTTTTGACCCATAGGGTCAAATTTTAAAAAAGCCCACTTTGATATTTCAGAAAGTAGGAGGAATCTCTCCAAGATTATGTGAGCTACTTCTTCTCCGGGAGACGCACTAGCAGATTTATGCATAAATCATCATTCTAGGTGACCGTTAAGAGGTTATAATTTAATTTGAAAGTGGACCTTTTTAGCCGTGTTTTTATAGCAAAATGTACAAATCTCGCGATAGAGATATTTCAGAAAGTATGAGTCTTTCCAAGATTAGGGTCTCTATTTCTTCTCCGAAAGACGCTCTAGCAGATGAATGTATAAATTATATTCGATTGGGGCACTCTAAATGGGTCAAAGTGGGATTTTTCAAAATTTGACCCTACGGAGTCGTGACATCAGAATTCGTTTTAGAGGTATGGTTCCTTCGGCAAAGTTTCTTATTTTGATCCGTAGAATACGATTTTCCTTGAACGTTGAGCGATTTTTTTGCCTCCATACAAATCGACCCGGCCTAATATGTATGTGTTGTATAAAGTTTTTCGAAATTCGGTGTAGTTTGCGTTGCATCGCCGCTCGAAGTTCCACATTTTTAGCTGAACTAAGAAAAATATCTAATGTTTAAATTGCTCTAACTTTTTAAGTAATTATCAGATTTTTATAAATCTTAGCTTATTTGAAACCTTATATCTTCTTCTTTCATATACTATATACAAAAATATACAGTCTCTTTACCGAAAGATTCTAAAAATGCAAGCATTTTTTTTATTCGCGTGTTTTTCAAAAACTACATCTTTGATTTTTTGTAGTGATAGATCATATTGCCCTGTATAACATATCCAAAATTCAGAGTAGGTTCTTCTTAAGAGTTAAAAAATATTTAGATTTAAGTAAGAAATTCTCTTATTATTTTCTAAAAAGAATTAAATTTTTAATTTTCTTCAATACACAAAAATTTCAAATTTCGCAAAACAAGAGACCCATAGTTCAGAATATACTTTTTAAATGGCCTTTGGAGCTCCGAACTTCTCCAAGTCATCAAGTGTTTGTGATATTGTATACTTATAATTCAAAAACACAGTTTTTCGTGATATTCGAGACGTTACTACACTTGAATATGTTTTTTTATATAAAACTCGTTATGTCAGTAGTTAACACTTTTAATCTACTTCTGGAGCTGATAGGCGCAATAACGAAGTGTTTGCTGGACAAAGTGTAAATTGATATTGTTTAAAAATTTTAAAATCAAAATTCTGTTTTTTTGTCCTGTAAGTACTGATAAACTTAAAGTTTTTAGCGAAAATTTAAGGTGAATATTATTGCTGTGTTTATTTTACATTCAATTTACACAATACAGGCAGAATTCCAAACATTGCAATTTATTTCTTTTTATTAATTCCAAAACTCCATCAGAATGCAGTTTGCCAAGTTAGAAGGCTTCCAGGTTGCCTCTCTCAAATTTTTCTCTTATTTATACTGATTTCAACTATTTTTCAACAAACAATGCTATTTTAGACCCAAGAGCCGCAGAAAAACCACTACATTTTTAAGCAAGGGAAAAGTTTACCGATTTTTTCGCCCGATTAACAAAAAAAAAAAATGTTAAACAAAACCATTTTTTCAAGGTCTTTTAGCTCGAAAACATATTTAAGATGTTATAAAAAGGATACTTAAACTTAATGAAGTGTTCGCCCAAATAAACGTTAACATATACTTTTCCGTATAATTTTTTTGCGATTGATTTAAATATTTTTTATTCATTTTTTGATTTGTCAAAAATATTTGTATATTTGTATATCATTAATAATAGGACAGTGGGAAATTTCGTCCATTTTCTGATCATAAATTTGTAACTTTGTTGTTTTTATAGCTTACCACAAGCAATCTTGCATATATTTTCCATAAAATGTCAAAAACTAAGCAAAATAAGGACAACGGTCATTGAGAAAAACCATTTCAAACTTCGCATTTCTAGTTTTTTATTATTTATGATCATTTTGGTTACGATTCAAAGTTGCTGAAGTGGCTAGATTAGTTTGTTCTTATATTATGTTTTATATATACTTTAATATTTTTAATTTATTTTCCTTTTGTAACCAAAAAGCCTAGTGACCAAAACTGATTACTGAGTTTAATCTTAACACAATAATATTAATATAATATAACAACATAATATAATGCATTTTAAATATTTCAAAAAACATTTCTTAAAAAATTGCAATTCCTAAGCACGAATATGGGGAACAATAAAAAAAATAAACAAAAATTTAATAAAATTGGTGGTCAAAAACGGTTCCTTTTTTTTAGATTTTTAAATAAGATCCATCACCATTTTCTTTAATGATTTGACAGAATAGGAAAAATTTCTATTTCGATATGGTATAACACTATTCCATAAACGTATAACTCTTATCTGGATTTTCAAGCGAAGAAGTATGTGTTGAATTACTAAATGTAAATTTTCTTGCAAGATATGAAGGCGCGTATCAAACTTAACTGTTCTATAAAACAGAGTGAAAAGCTTTACACTTACAAAATCATCAAAACTGCATCCTAAAAATTCAAAATCATATCGTGATAAGCGCTCCCTAGGGCGTAAACGATATACATGCCGAATAATTCTTTTAAGACATTTCCTCAATTTATCAAAATTAGTAGCACTTGTTCCGGAAAGTATTTCCAACACATACAAAATTATGGGCATACGAAGTGTGTGCGCAATCTGTTTTCTAATTTTAATTGATAAACTGTAACATGAAGTATGAATTCTCCTTAATGTGAAAACTATTCTTGAATTTAGGAAACTAATATATTGAAGAAATGAAAACTTTTTGTCAACATAAATCCCCAATAATTTAAAATGGCAAACAATAGATAACACACCTCGACAAGCTTCCTTGGTTTGAATGCCGATACCTGATTTAAATACTCTTTAATGCCCCGATTCCAAAAATGACAAACACATTTTTGCGACACGACACAATTTTGAGAAAACCGCGGATAAAGTTGCCAAAAATGGCTATTTTGGCTCTTTTTGGTGCCTTATATAAGATTATAAGATTGACGCTTGCTAATGATTCAGAATAAAGATAAGTAATTAGAATACACTTAACTCTTGAAGATACCAAAATGAAATTTTCTAAAAATGATTGTTACTGTGTGGAGATATATTCTGGCACTTGGGATTATAACATAAATGACATTCGATTGCTCTTTAATAGAGTAATAAGATATATATATATATTCGGTGCGAATCCGTGAACATATTACAGAACATGTTTATAGTTTTCTGGGAACATTTAAATCATTTTCATTTGTAACGTCAATTTTAATATTTTTGATAATTTTATTACAACAAGGTTAATAGAAATGATGTATATTTTTGCGTTCTGTTCTAATTGGGTTAGCAAACAAGAAGAAAAAAGAGTTATTGTGATTTTTATTTAGTAATAAAATAATATTTATAATTATTTTAGAGTAGCTAATTAATTGTTATCAGGGTTTATTTAATTCTAATTTTAGTTTAAAGTTAACTTAAGTGAGTGGAATTATTGTAATTTATTAATTGGCCAAAAAGGCTTTCAAATTACAAAATGAAGAATAAAAAATAAAAAAAAAAAAAGTGTAAAGATACATTTATCAAATGCCTTCTACACAAAAATATAATTGTATGAAATTAAAAAATAATAATTATAATTTCATACAATTTTCAAGATAACTTATATTTGAAATGCATTTTAAACAAAGTTGATGTAATAATTTGAGCGTTTTTAGCCCACATTAAAAAAAATGAAAGTTCAAAGTTTATATCGTGACCCTAAAATAAAATGGCATTTTTTTTTGAACTTTAAAAGAGCGTTTGAGACAATAGATAGAAAAATAATGTTTGAAAAACTTCATATGTACGGAATACAGAATATAGAACTTAAATAGTTAATATTTTACTTAACAAATAGAAAACAAATAACTACAGTTAATGGTGTACAATAGGGCGGGTCAGTTTAAAAATCGCTCAACGTTCAAAGAAAATCGTATTCTAGGGATCAAAATACGAAACTTTGCCGAAGGAACCATACCTCTAAAAATAATTCTGATGTCCCGACTTTTGACCCCTAGCGTCAAATTTTGAAAAAGCCCACTTTGATATTTCAGAAGATAGGAGGAATCTCTCCAAGATTATGGGAGCTACTTCTTCTCCGGGAGACGCGCTAGCAGATTAATGCATAAATCATCATTCTAGGTGACCGTTAAGGGGTTAAAATTTAAGTTGAAAGAGGGGCTTTTTAGCCGTGTTTTTATAGCAAAATGTACAAATCTCGCGATAGAGATATTTCAGAAAGTAGGAGGAGTCTTTCCAAGATAAGGGTCTCTATTTCTTCTAGCAGATGAATGTATAAATTATATTCGATTGGGTTGGATTCGATTGGGGCACTCTAAATGGATCAAAGTTGGATTTTTCAAAATTTGACCCTACGTGTCAAAAGTCGGGACATCAGAATTCGTTTTAGAGGTATGGTTCCTTCGGCAAAGTTTCTTATTTTGATCCCTAGAATACGATTTTCCTTGAACGTTGAGCGATTTTTTTGCCTCCATACAAATCGACCCGGCCTAGTGTACAATCTGATTTAATTGAAAATGAATTTGGTGTTCCACAAGGATCAATCTTAGGTGCACTATTGTTAAGTATTTACATAAATGATATGCCGAACATTTTGACAAAAAGTGAAATAATTTTATATGCGGATGATACTCTGATATTTACAGAAGGAAATAATGAAGAAGACTGTCACAATAATATGATGAAAGACATAAACAATATAATTATTTGGTTAAACATGAACAAATTAAAATTAAATGAAACAAAAACGAAAACGAAAATAATAGAAATAAACATGACTAGTAACAGAAACTTTATAATTAATAACGAAATAATTGAAAAAGTCGAACAAATAAAATATCTTGGCTTTATAATTGATAAAGAACTTAAATTTTATAGAACACATGGACTATTTTTGTAGAAAAATTGGTAAAAAAAATTGGATTTTTTAAAAGAGTTAGAAATAAAGTATCAACAATAACAGCAATTAATATATATAATACGATTACACAGTGCAACACAAAAATTCCAAACAAAAACACACTTATCCCAGCCGAAAGTACTCGATGAGAGGAGAAAAGTAATTTCTGGATTTTGCTAGATTGGTTGCCGTTCTATTTTTATGAGCCTCTATAGTTTCTTCGCCAAATTCGATTTTGAGCCATAGCTCGAAAAATGCTGTGAATTTTTTTTTGCAGTCTTCAGCTAAGTTGTAGCTCTTGACTCGGCCAACAAAAATTCTGAATATATTAAGTCGGAAAAATTTCATCTTCATGCTCAAACCCCAAAAATGTCGAAAAAATTACCACTTTTTTCACCGATTTTTTATGTTTTTCGACTACAACTCTTGAACTATTGAAAATTTTACCAAACAATCAAGGGAAGAAATGTAGCCTATAAAATTATGAACAACTTTCCGGTACATACTAACTTCATACGACCACTCCTTGATACGGATTTTGCCATACAAATGTGATTAATTTTCATTTTTTTTTTTTTTTTTTGATTTTATTGTTTTTATTGAGCAAAAGTTTAAGAAAGGCACACGGAAAAAATCGGTGAAAAAAGTGGTAATTTTTTCGACATTTTTGGGGGTTTGAGCATGAAGATGAAATTTTTCCGACTTAATATATTCAGCATTTTTGTTGGCCGATTCAAGAGCTACAACTTTGCTGAAGACTGCACAGCATTTTTTCGAGCTATGGCCATGCGAAAAAGAGAAGAAAATTGCAAAAAAAGTGCTCAAAATCGAATTTGGCGAAAAAACTATAGAGGCTCATAAAAAACGAACGGCAACCAATCTAGCAAAATCCAGAAATTACTTTTCTCCTCTCATCGAGTACTTTCGGCTGGGATAATTGCTTTTTTGTTTGGAGTCAAAAAGTTGAATATTGCGTCACTGTGTTATTAAACCACATTTTGAATTTGGTTCAACAATTATTTATACATGTTGTACAAAAACAGAAATCGAAAGACTACAAAAACTACAAAATAAAGCAATGAGAACAATTTTGAAATGTAAAATTTATACTCCAATTGAGTTAATGTTAAATACCCTTAAATGGTTAAAAATAAATCAGAGATTAGAATTAAATACCATACTTTTTATACAAAAGATGAAAATGGGAAAGGCACCAGAATATCTATGTGAACAAATTAATTATGTAATGCCAAATGTATAAATTTTGTAAGAAACAATGTACATAACTTAGACTCTTAGAGAAAAAAAAAAAAAAAACAAAAAATTGTAAAATTTTGTAACCAAAGTGAAATTAAAAGTATAATAATAGGTCTGTCTGGGTACTTTTCTAGTAGCAAATACTCAGTAAATTTTTTGGGAGAGTAAGACCAATTTTACTCTGTCGGCTGAAAATATCTCAAAAAGTACGCAGACAGTATCCAGTGAAATCTTGCAAGAAAACAGCTGATCGGTGTGTAAACAATTGAAATAACAAAGCAAAAGAATTTTAGCATATGTGGTATTAATCTGGTAGAGAATCTTCTAAAAAAGAGATTGATACCAAAAACTTGGATAAGCTCCTCCTACTTCCTTAGATATGTCCATCCCATACATTGTTACTTTCGCAAAATAGGGCTATTTTGAAATTAAAAATTAACCCCTTAAATCCCACCCACAATTATGATTGATGCATTAATCTGCTAGAGAATCTTCCAAAGAAGAGATTGATACCATAATCGTGGATAAGCTCCTCCTATTTCCTTAGATATGTCCATCCCACACATAGTTACTTTCACAAAATACGGCAAAAAAGGCCTATTTTGATATTAAAAATTAACCCCTTAAACCCCACCCACAAATATGATTGTGGTATTAATCTGGTAGAGAATCTTCCAAGAAGAGACTGTTACCAACATCTTGGATAAGCTCCTCCTACTTCCTTAGATATGTCCATCCAACACATTGTTACTTTCGCAAAATAGGCCTATTTTGAAATTAAAAATTAACCACTTAAATCCCAATTATGATTGATGCATTAATCTGCTAGAGAATCTTCCAAAGAAGAGATTGATACCATATTTTCATTTCACAAAAATTATTTCATTCAAACAGTAAATAAAAACAGCTGTTCAAACTAGTTGCAAAATCTTGCAAGAAGAAATTTCTCCAGCAACATTTTGCAAGTTCTCAACTTCCAACTGTCAAAAAAATCTCTTTTTGGCTCTCTCGCTGCAAGAGATTTGGAGTACGCAGACAACATTTTGCAAGATTTTGCAACATTTTGCACAAAATGATGCAAAATATGTGTACGCAGACAGAGCTAATACTAATAAATAAATAATAATAATAATAATAAAATAAATTACAGTTGGTCGGCTGCATGGTGTAGGCTTCTTCTAAGTTAGCAGGTTTTAATAAAAATAAAAAATGAGTAGTATTTTTTAAATTTATTTTATATACTTTCAAACAGAGTTCGAAAATGTATGTACCACTAACATAACGTTGCTATCAAAAAAACCAATACAACGATCTCTATTGTTTCGTTCGTATTTATAAACACAACACAAGTGCTGAAATCGTTTTTTGTAATATAACAAACGGAACAAAACGAAAATGTTTCTTTCGTCAAACATTATTATTTCGTAGTGGTTATTTTTTAGTGTTTATTCAACTTAAACATTAAAACGCGTTTTTAACGTTGTGGTTGGCAGAATAAAGAAATAATTTTTCAGCATGTTATCAATGTTTTTTTGCATTAGTTTTATAAAAATTTCACTGGAACTCCTCCGTTGAAACTTTTTATTAAACTAATGCAATTATTCATAAAATTAAAGGAAATTTTTTTCACTTGTAATATGACATAAACACTAAGAACGGTTAACGAATAGTTTTGTTCCATTCCATAAACACAACAAAATCAAACTGTTTGAAATATTGGCCAAACAGAACAAAATCGTTTAGTTCGGTCTCTCATCGAAAACTGGTTTGTGAAAGTGTTTGTGTTCTGTTTAGAAATCAAAATGAAAATAAAGAAATGTTCGGTTTATGTTTACTGTGCACAACAAAATGATTGTGTTGAGTTTCAGCAAAAAGCAAAACAGAACGATAGAAAAACGTTTGATAGTGTTTAAATTCGAACTCTGCTTTCAAATTTAATTCTTTTTTCTCTTTTTCAAATCTTAAATGAATTTAAAATCAACTAACCATAAGCAGTACGCCGCTAGTTGCCGAAGAGATAAGTTATCTCGTCACTCGCATTAATTATTAATGGAGAATAACGGTTAATTCTATTCTTTTTTGCAATACTATAAAGCGTGTCTCAGCATGCCGTTAGACTGTTGAGTCTAGCCATATGCAAACCGTTCGGATTCCTTTGGAGACATCGTTTACTCCTCCATTTAGGGTTGCCATTCGTACTGTTTTAAACAGTACATGTACTGTTTTTTGAAAAATGTACTGTTTTATTCACAACACCTAAAACAGTACGCAAAAGTACTG
Organism: Delia radicum; assembly: GCA_021234595.1. Classification (NCBI taxonomy): domain Eukaryota; kingdom Metazoa; phylum Arthropoda; class Insecta; order Diptera; family Anthomyiidae; genus Delia; species Delia radicum. The sequence continues at coordinate 70,897,233 of CM037853.1, forward strand.
TTTTTTTTGGATTTGTACTGTTTTTGTACTGTTTTTTTTTGTATATTTACATATTTTTATATAAACAAGTTTTTTTGCGTGTACAAAGAATATATATTTTTTTAACCATGTTTTTTTTTCGTGTGTACAATAGTTTTTTATATAAATTTTTTGAATCTCCCTGTATAAATTCCACTTCGTTTCTTTGTACATATATAAGTTTGGTTTGTTTACTTTTCAAGCAATGGATGTTTGTAAACACAATTTTTTTTCATGACACTACCCAATGCAAAAAGTAATGGCGTCCAAACTAATAATTTTAGCCAATTTGACGAAATTTAGTCAATTTGATGAAATTTAGTCATTTTACTTCTTTAGAGGATGTAAACTTGAGGAAATTTTGTTGATTTGAATAAAATTTGTTAAATCTTAGAAAAAAAATTGACAAAATTTCGTTAGAGACCTACAAACATTTTTTTGTTGATTTTACCTACGCTATTTGGTTCGGTGTATTAACTTATTTTAAGTAAATATGTGATGTATTGAAGTAAAAGTTATGTTAACAATAAATACAAAAATGTACTGTTTTGTTTTGAAAAGTACTGTTTTTTTTTCATCAATGTACTTTTTTTTCACTTTTCAAATATGGCAACCCTACCTCCATTGCAAAGGCAATGGTTGTTTTGTGCACGTGTTGGTCTGATGGAATTAGTTCTTTTTATGGCGAATTGGGGCCTCATCTCGCTGAGCCTCCATTGCGAAGGCAATGGTTGTTTATGTGTTGCTGATGTTCCTGTTCGTCTGATTTTAATCATCTTATATATATCATGCGTTTCGTGTTAAACGCTTACTATAACTTGGCAATTTGTGTATTGATTATACCGCCATTAACATTTAATAACTCAAAAAAAAAAACTAACCATATTCAAATCAAATTCATACACTAACAAAAAGTCTATAAAGTCAGCAGCATTTTTGCTTAAAGGTTCCTTGTAGAAAAATTACTAATTTAGCAAATTTTTTGCTGATATTAGCAATTTTTCTGCAAGTATCCTCCCAGCAAAAATGATGCTGACTTTACTGACTTTTTTTTTTGAGTGTATAATAAGTATTAACTCAAATCGTATTTGAAAACTTTGCTAATCTATACCTTTATTAAATTACAAGATTGGAAAAATTTAAAACTAAATTGCAATTTATGATTTGAAGTTAAGAAAATTAAGGTCTCCTATTATAGTCAGCACGAAGTATAGTTTTTTGTACTAAAATTTTACTTAAGAAATTTATTTTCAAATTTCTTTCTTTAGTAAAATTGTAGTAAAAAAATCGTGCTAACTTATCACAAAACTAATTTGATAACAAAAATATTCAGTTATTTTTTAATTAACTTAGCTTAATTAACAAGTCTTTACTGAAGTGAATTACAAAGTAGGACTTTACTGGTTTGTTATACCAATGATTTGCCAACGTTTTAAAATTATGATTTTGGTACTGGAAAAGCGTTTTAAAAAAGGAACGGCCAAGCCCTGCCCGGTGTTCTCATTACGGGGTTAGCAAAACACTTTTTTTTCATTAAAAAAGCACTTTATTGGTTGTTCTACCAATGCTTTGCCAACGTTTTAAAAGTATGATTTTGGTACTGGCAAAGCGCTTATTGCCAGTGCTTTGTAAACGTTTTAAAAAAGAAACGGCCAAGCCCTGCCTGTTGTTATGATTTTGGGGTTGGCAAAGCACTTAAAACTTCAGAAATACAACGCTCTGCCAACGCTAATACCACCGTTGAAAGCACTGGGCCAATGCTTTGCCGTTCGTATTTTTCTGGCTGAAAATAATCCTTTTCCTGAGTCATTTAAGAATCATAAAATTTGTGGAATCCGAAATTTGCTGGCTGGGTTTTTAATTTAATAACATTTATGCATTTTTTTTTTTTAATATTTAGTACAAGTCAGAAGAAATTATTTGTTCACTTTTAATTTTTCGGTCATGGTTGACCTTTCTATGGAAATGGCCATATGAAAGAAGATATAAGCTTTCAAATGAGCTAAATTTTTGAAATATTCGCGAACAAAATAGCGTTTTTACATTTCTGCATACTTTTTGGGAAGAAATTGCAAAATTTTCTAACAATTATCAAAAGTAGAGATCCAATCTTTTATATGAGATAAGATTTGTAAAAATCGGATTAAAGCTTAAAAAGTCAGACCAGTTTAAACACGCGATATTTCTCTGTTTTGAAAAAAATATCGAACTTTGAACCGCTATTTAACGTGAACAGCGCCGAATTTTAAAAAACTTAATACAGCATGTATATCATAGGAACGTTAAATATCGATGAGTTTGTTTTCAATGAAATCCAAAGTCACATAACTGAAGACTGCATCGAACATTTTTGGAATGACTCGTAATATTATATTTAAAAATTACTTACTCTCATAACTTTTGGTTTTTTATCTTTTCCTTTAGGATCGTCATCATTATTATTGCCTTCAAAATTTGCTGCTCGAGCAGCGGCTTCTAAATCAATTTCACTATCATTACCAGATCGTGAATCCGCCTCTGATTCACTATCTACTAATGTGGAAATCTTTTTGTTTGGTGCTTTGTCATCCTCGCTGCTTTCAGAATTTGAATAATCTTTTCTAATAGATTTTTTGGATTTCTTTTGTGTTTTCTTAGATTTTTCTTCAGAATCTGAGTTATTTGCATCTGAATCTTCGTTTAGAGTCGATTTCTTAAGCATTTTAGATTTTTTCTGCAACTTTTTTGATTTCTTTTGATTTTTGGAATCAGAATTATCTTTTTGGGGGTTTCCTGTTGAATCTTTATCATTTTCAGATTCAGAATCTATTAATCCCTTTAACGTATTTTTGGGTTTAATAAAAGTTTCTATCTTTTTTTCTGTTTCATCATTTTCAGAATCTGAATCTATTAAGGACGATATTTTCTGTTTTGTTGGTTTTTTAACTACCACCTCTTCCTCATCCTGCTCATTTTCAATCTCTGTTTTGTCGTCTTCTTGAACTTTATGTTGTTCTTCTTTGTTAGCTTCACCTTCATCGCTATCCACTATACGTTTACTTCGTTTAGGACTTATTTTCTTTAATGGACTTTTATTAGAATTTTTCGATGTATTTCCTTCATCATCCGATTCGGACATTAGCAAACTTTGTGCTCCCAATATATCTTCTTCCATAGAGGTTTCTTTTATGTTTTCATCTTCATCCATTTTCAATGCTTCCATACTGGTGTTTGGTTCTGTAGACGTTTCTTGTACTACTTCCATAGTTAATTTAACACTTTTCCAAAATATTTTTATATAATATTGTTTACTAAACACTTTTTTGTAATTGTTTTTTTTTTATTAAAATAATGCTGATATAAAATTCACTTTTTCTTTTGTTTTTATATACGTACGGTCTATACTAGCAATAAATATGCGGAAATATATTGCAGTATATGTCAAAATGATGTTATCTCTAGTGTGGACCACTCTATTGCTTACATATTTATTGCCGTACATATATGTTGCAATAAGTTTTTGGCAATATTCGGCAACACTTATTGCCAACATATTACGTCAAAATTAGTTGTCATTTTAGTTTGACGTTTATAGAAAAGGAGAAAAGGAAATAATTATAAAATAATTTTTGGAAAAACACTTGTAACAATGTGTACACAGTTTTCTTGTAATTTAACAAACAAGATTCTTTAAAAAAAACTTAATTTTTTTCTTATTATTTATGAATACACAAAATGGCCACGCTCTTAATGTTTTGTTTTTATAACCTTTCTCTTTGAAATTTTCTAAAATATGAGTTACCATAAATACGTGTTCACCACCCTAAACATAAGCTTAGCAATAATAATTTTTTTACTGTTATTCTGCCGACGTATTTCGAATATTGTCAACATATTTATTGCTAGTATAGACCGTACGATAGAACACTACGAAATAAGGCGCGAAATAAAACAATAAACGTCATCAGTTGGTACGTAAAAGCTGAATGTTATGAAAGCTCTACTGAAAAATTAAGGTGACATGTTACCACAGATGTTACGCGGTGTCCACACTAGATAATAACTTGAATATTTTTCTGTCAGCAAACTTCAATCACATATGAATCACACACAATCTGTTTAGTCTTTAAATTTGACATTCCGTTTTGTTTTTAAAAACCTTTTTTAGAAAAACTCTGCAAAAAAGCAGGTGTCATACAGGCTTCATTATGGCGAGACCCATGAGCAGCATAGTTTCTCCAAAAAGTATATATATCCATACTTTTTGCACCTCTTCTTTTAACGCGAAGAGTATACATGATATTATCAGGAGCGGATCAAGGGGAAGCGTAAAAGAGTTAATCAAAAATACTCAACTTTCCCTCCCCAAAACCTTTTTCTGAATACGCGTCTGTACTTATATGAAATATTTACACAATATTAAACATGATTAAACATAAAATAAATCTGCATCTCATAAATGGTACGTCATAGATTCGTTGGACATTTTCCAACTAAACTTTGCAGAACCATACTTCATTAAAAAGTTTTTGGTTCCTTAAAACGCCCTCTAGTGAAAATATTGGCAACCAATATTAAAACTTTGATAAGGTATAAATCCTAGACAGTTGAAGATATTTAAAAAAAATTAATTTTATATAATTCTGTGAACAAATCTTTATTAAAAAATATACAAAAAAAAAACGTTTTTTTAGGTTATTTGATTTTTAATTTTTTTTTTAATAAGTCGCAGTTTTTGACCAATTTTTAAATTGTAATCTAGCAACACTGACTCTAAAGTTTTTATAAGTGTAGTATAATTTAAATAAAAACCAGCCATTATATATATTGTAAGTGAAAACGGAATACAATTTGGAATATTATAGACTTTGTGTATATAAAATTTTCATGGTCCCATCGGTCAAAACTTTTGTAATAGATTAATGAGAACAAATACGTGTTATGACAAAACCCATGTTTAGCATTTAGGTGTGAACGTTGCTCAATAGTGATGTCACTGTGGCAACGTTTTGACATTCGTGCGATCTGGTACACCCATGGCTTAAAAAAAAAAACATGTGCTCGTTCAGAAAATAAACAAATAGAGGTATTTTCCAACAGGAAAAATTTTATTAAAATGGCCCGTAAACGAGCAGTAAAAAAGAAAGTTGAAATTATTTTTGACCCTCAAAAAAGGAAGTAAGTAAATATATTTTAATATTTAAGCATTGGCGCAATTATTGTACGTTTTCTTTCAGAGAATTTCTCACTGGTTTTCGTAAGCGCAAAAATGAAAGACGCAAGCGTGCCAAGGAACAATTGGAACGCAATCTGAAAGAGGAACGCATACGTATACGTCAGGAAATCAAGGACGGCGTTAAACATATGAAGAAGTCATATGAACCCTTAAAAGAACTAACCGAGGCCGATAAGATTGAAAAAGAAGCCGAATATGAAGATGATGACGTTAAAGTAAAAATTGTTGAATTGTCAACGGGAGACTTAGCCGCACAACGTAATATGTTGGGTGAAAATCGTGCACACGACTCCGATGAAAGTGATGTAGAAGAAAATTCAACTGAAGACGATGAACCAAATACAAATTGTATACCCGGTATGGATTTTGATGTTAATGTCAAACGTAAACGTAATTCCGCCGCAAAATCAGATTCGGAAAATGAAGATGATGATCAAAAAAAATCTACAAAGAAACCGAAAGTGGTAACTCAAAATATAGATATTAAATCCAAAAAAGATTTAGATCATTTTAAGAAAACCAAAACTTTAAAAAAACTTAAGAAAAGTAAAGTTTTCAAAATGAAAGAACGTCTGGATAAAACGGTCAATCAAAAGAAGGCACGTAAAGATAAAAATAATACCCTGAAAAGTTTGCCCAAGCATTTACGAAAAAAGAAGAAATACGAAAAGAATCCTTATAGCAAAGGACGTATGATGAATAAAAAAGCAATAAGGAAAAAATATGAAAGATAATAGTAATTGTAATTTAAAAAAAAAAAAATAAAATCCTTTTTTTTATTTTAATATGGCAGATGTTCTTCTTCACAGGCTCATGAGTCTCCTTAATCGAGTTCATTATAATAATTTAGTTGTTTCATATTGATGTACTTTAACTCATTAATGGCACGTCATAGATCCGCTGGACATTTTCCAACAAACTTTCCAGATATCTGGCTAAAAGCGGCCTTCAGTAGAAATAATGGCAACCAAAGTTGAAACTTTGACAGCATATAAATCCTAGACGGGTGAAGATATTTTAGAAATATTAATTTTGTATAATTCTGTGAACAAATCTTTATTCTAAAAAATATAAATAATGATTTCTTTAATCTAGAACTAGTTGTGCTAGGCCTTTTAGACTTACTTATATGCGTTTTTGATCGCTTGCTATAAACTTCAAGTTGTTTTACTATGTTTAAAGACAATTAGGCGCTCTTAAAAATGGCGTCAGTATTTGTTTTTGTCGAACTTTGGTGTAATTTTTTAGGCTAAAAAAAGGACCAAAAATAAGATTAACTTTCTAGAGTTAAGCTTGATTCACACGCTATCCACCTATCCATGCATATCTACTATTTCCCAGTATTTTGTCATTTTCAAAACAAAATTTACAATAATTTGACAATACGTATCACCAATAATGGGAAACAGTAAATATGGATGGATAGTAGGGCGGGTCGATTTAAAAATCGCTCAACGTTCAAGGAAAATCGTATTCTAGGGATCAAAATAAGAAACTTTGCCGACAAAACCATACCTCTAAAACAAATTCTGATGTCCCGACTTTATTTATTTATTTGTATTTATTATCAAATTGCTTTTCTAATACAACAAGACACAATATCTTATAAATTACAGTACTAGAATCAGACAAGTTATAATAACAATGAAAAGTAATAAAAAAAAAAAAATTTTTTTAAAAAAAAATATAAAAAAATAATAATAAACAAAAAAAAAAAAAAAAAATATATATGAAAAATAAATAATATAAAAAAAGAAAGATACATTTTATGAAAAATATTCTATAAGTAATTTCCTAAACCTTGTTGCGTTTGAAGTGGTCTGTAAATTATTTGGAAGTTGGTTCCAGAGACGTATGGTAAATATAAAGAATTGACATTCGGAAGCATGATCACGATGCCGAAATTGGGTTATTGCTTTGCCTCTTAGAGATCTTGAAAACTGCAAACGATCATAAAGATATGTTGGCTGCTTTGTCATAATAATTTTATGAATAAAAATAATGTTTTTAAACTTAAGGTAGTCGAAAAAAGACATGTTAAATATACGACATGAATACTGGGTTACATGATCGAATTTTCTTAAACCATAAATGAAACGTATGATATTGTTATAGGTTGTGGTAAGTTTTCTCATATCCTTAGAGTTGCAACCAGTAAAAATTTCCGATGAATATAGGAGTGTCGGCAAAAGATATGTTTTTGCAAGCAGGATTCTAACTTTCAAAGGGGTAAAGTGTTGGGTGACCCAAAGATTTCGCAGCATACTATATGTTCTGCCACTGGCCTGGTTAATATGATCGGACCATGTTAACGTGTTGTTAAATGTAACACCTAAGTTTTTAGCAGTGCCTACAATATCAATTTTTGTACCACCAAGAAAAATATTTATTTCATCATCAACTTGTACTTTTTTTTCGCTATTATTACGCATTTTGATTTATTCGGATTGAGTCGCAAACCATTTACTGAAGCCCATGTGAAAATTTTATCCAGATCATAATTTAATTCCCGAGTTTTCGAACAAATTAACTCCCTGGAGCAACTAAGATAAAGTTGAGCGTCATCAGCATACATTTGTATGCTAGAATAACGAAGTTGTTGTGGAAGATCATTAGCATATAATGAGTACAGCAGTGGTCCAAGAACGGAGCCCTGTGGGACACCTCTAGTCACTTGTAAGGGACGTGAAATAGATCCACCACTAGTAACAGATTGGGATCTGTTTGAGAGGTACGAGGACAGCAACCTCACAGCAAATGGCGAGAAGTTAAACAATTTGGATAGCTTCAAGCATAACATTGAATGGTGCACTGTATCAAAAGCCTTAGAGTGGTCTAATAATACTAAAAAAGTTAATTTTCTCTCTTCCAAGTTACTTCGAATATCTTCTATTACATCAGATAGTGCTGTTATACAACCCCGTTGAGGTCTGAATCCTGATTGACGATCTGTAAGAAGGTGGTTATCATTAACATACTTATATATCTGCCTATGCAGTAAATGCTCAAAAACTTTAGAAAAATAAGGAAGGATTGCAATGGGACGATATTCATTTCCTGATTTTGGCACCGGGACAATTTTGGCATGTTTCCATTGCATTGGAAAAATGTTGGTGGTAATTATTGTATTAAAAACATGCGTAATGGTTCGAATTATCCATGGCAAGATAATTTTAACAAACTTGGGGTTTATATCATCTAGCCCTACTGAGTTAGACTTCACTGCCTTGAAACCTTCAACAACATCCAGTACATTCAGGCAATGAAAATTGAATTCTTCAGTTTCACACTGTGAGTGTTGGTCGTAAAAGTCAGGCTGAACCGTTGGCATAGAAATATTAACAAAATTTTCATTAAGCAAGTCTACATCAGCGACAATTGTATGATCAGCTGTCCTACCAATGCCAATATCACGTATTTGCTTCCAAGTTTTTTTACTGCCTATTGCCTCCCCAAATTTGCCAGAATAATAGGACAATTTATCGTGTTTTATTTTTGAAACAACAGCTCTTCTAGCCAAACGGTATTCATTATGTAATTCAGGTGTTTTATAACGCCTCCACATATGGTATATCCTATCACGATGCAATATTAACTGTTTAGTTTCATTTGTGAACCATGGTCTTGCCCGTTTTCCGACTGTTTTCCGTTTAATTGGTACATGTTTATTATAAATGTTCAATATTGAGGTATTCAAATAGTTAAGCTGTTCGTCAACCGTTAATAAGTAGAAGATGTGATTCCACCTATTGTTCTCAAGATCTCGCTTCAAGTCAATAGCATTAATATTGTTAAAATCACGAAAGCTGTACGTTTGAACACAATCTCCAATTGAAAAATTATAAGAAATAAAAATTAAATCATGTTTCGAGAATGAAGAAACTGCTAACTGATCATAATGTAATACTTTTTGTTCATCGCTTACAAAAAAGAGGTCAAGTAATGTGCTGTTTGTGGATGAAAAATGTGTAGGACTAGAAGTATTGACAGCAGATAAGTTAAAGACAGACATTACAGTTGTCAGACTTGTATTTACGAGTAAATTGCAATTGAAATCACCAGTAATAATTACCTCAGAGTATTTTACTGAATAAAGTTCCAATTTCTCAATGAGAGTATCAAATTTCATATTATTATCTGGTCTGTAAACACATCCAAGCAGCATCTTGGCACCAAGAGAATTGACATCGATGAAGACGAACTCAATGTCATCAGGCTTGTTACACGAACAAACAAGTTTGCATGATATATTATTTCTTATGTATATTGCAACACCTCCAGCATGACTGACTCTATCAGATCGAAAGATACGGTAACCATCTAGCCTGTATATGTTGTCACTTATTTCCGGTATAAACCATGTCTCTGATACGCATATCGCATCAATGCCAGAACATTAAAAAAGAAAACGGAATTCATCAATTTTTGGTAGTAAGCTCTGTGCATTTATATGACAGATATTAAAACCCTCTTGCCGTTTAGCCAAGATTCGAATCAAGTTAAAGTTAACATCTCTAGAACCAAGTTGATCAATAGATACATTTGTCATCTTCACAATAAGTGTGTTCGATAACACAGAAATTTTTAAAAATTTGTAAAAGTTTTTACTGGAAGGTGTTCGTTTACACAAATACTCAGTAAAAAATAGTAAGAAGAGAGAGAAAAATGACAGGTTGTTGACAAAAAACTTACAAGTTTTTACTGGAGAAATTTTTACCAGTAAGAATTTGTAAGAAGAAAAAAACATATGATTGAAAAAATATGCTTGTATTTTTAGTAAACAAAAAAAATATTAAATTCAATTTTAATTGTCTATGGATTCAAAGTGCAAAATATTAAAGAATTAACTATGGAAGAAATTAAAAAACATTCTAAATTATTTCTGGTCGACAATTTCAATTAACTTTTATCTTTTTCATAATGACCAGTTGATTTTTTTTTAATATTTGTTATTTAAAATCAGCTGTTTTATATATTTTACCAATTGTTACAAATTTTCCGTTCGTTTACTTTTTTGTAAATTTGTCTTACTCTCTGTAATTTTGTTACTGAGTAATTTTTACTGGACTTTACTGGGAAAGTAATCGAACACACTTAATATAACGCAAAGCAACAAGATTTATGGGTAAATAACATATTTAAAAATTTGAAGTTTAAGAGACAAAAAATAAATAAAAAAATAAAAAATTTAAAAAATTTTTAAAATTTTATGTTATATTGATAGAAAGTAAAAATATAAATAATAATAAAAATTTTGTTATTGGTAGTAGGATTGCAGGTAGTCTTCCATATATTATTCACGAAAAAGATTTGTAAGGTCATCAGAAAATTCCAACAGGACAGGGTCATCAGAATCAAATTTTCTTACATAAATAAGACCACGAAGTGTAAATGCGGATTTAATTTTGTTGCCTTTTTTATAAACAAGTGCTTCTTTAAAAATTTTATGGTTATGAGGGGTTAGGTTCTCATTAACATAAATGGGTTCATCACTATCAAAGCCAGCTTGTCGTAAACTTAATGTGTATTGATTATCACGGCGGTATTTAGAAATTGTTTTCAAAAGAAAATTTTTCTCAAACGGAGAGTGAAACTTGGCAACTATCACTTCATCCGTAGGTTTGTACGGTTTATTGTTTTTATAGATCTTTTTAAGCCGGTATATATTTTCTATTTGAGGTGTTCTCATGTTTAAACTATTGCAGATATTTTCCATTATTGTATTTAGGTTTTCATTTTCATAGTAGGGTATACCAGAAATTCGTATACTACCAGCCACGACACTGTTTTCTTGCTTTAATATTTTTCGCTTTAATTCAATTATTTCCCCAACTACATTCACATCTTCCAAGCTCTTCTTTTCTAATTTATTTACTCTTTCAGTTATTATTGTTATTTCATTTGAAAGATTTTTTATTTTCTCTTCAATAACGGAAAGTATTCTGTCTTCACTTTCCTTTAGCATATTTTTTATAAATTCAAAGTGTTTAGCTTCGCTTTCTTTAATTGACTTTTTAATAACTTCACCCATTATGAATTCACTCTCTCTTAATAGGTTTTCCTCACTTTCTTTAATTGAGTTTTTAATAACTCCACCCATTATATATTCACTCTCTCTTATTAGCTCTCTAAGAAAAAGTTTATCATGATTTGAAAAACGCGGCAATTTTGAATAATTCTCTAAAGAGTCTTGTTGTTGTTCTCTAGATCTCTTAGCCGATTCTCTTGTTGTTGTCATGTTTTTAATTTAATTTTGTTGATTCCTTTTTCAGTTTGTTTAGATGTTTAAATATTAATATTGTTGTTATTAATGTAATGCGTTTATTTATGTTCACAATTGTTTTTATTATGTGTTTTAACAAAGTTTTGATTTAAAAGACAATGATTTAACGAAATTAACACTGTGATAAATCCAGTTTTTATTTTATTGGTATTTAAATGTACAATTTTACTATTATTTTATTATTTATACAACCAAGTCACAGAGCACGAGAAAAAGACGTCCGTTCTCTTCAAAGGTACGTGAAGATTTTTTTTTTTTTTGACCCGTAGGGTCAAATTTTGAAAAAGCCCACTTTGATATTTCAGAAAGTAGGAGGAATCTCTCCAAGATTATGGGAGATACTTCTTCTCCGGGAGACGCGCTAGCAGATTAATGCATAAATAAGCATTCTAGGGGTTAAAATTTAAGTTAAAAGAGGGCATTTTTAGCCGTGTTTTTTTTTACAAAATGTACAAATCTCGGGATAGAGATATTTCATAAAGTAGGAGGAGTCTTTCCAAGATTAGGGTCTCTATTTCTTCTCCGGAAAAATAGAGTATAAATATATTCGATTAGGTTGGATTCGATTGGGGCACTCTAAATGGGTCAAAGTGGGATTTTTCAAAATTTCACCCTACGGGTCAAAAGTTGGGACATCAGAATTCGTTTTAGAGGTATGGTTCCTTCGGCAAAGTTTCTTATTTTGATCCCTAGAATACGATTTTCCTTGAACGTTGAGCGATTTTTTTGCCTCCATACAAATCGACCCGGCCTAATGGATAGTGTGTGAATTGCCCCCCTTAATTACGCCGATAATTAATATTTTTTGGAAACAGATCGTGGATTTTGGCGATATAATTTTTATGTTCAGTAGTATTTTTAAAAAACCATACATTATTTATGCTTAGAGTGACAACGGAATAAATTTTGGAATATTTTAGATTTTGTTTATTTGAAAAGTTCATCGTTCGATCGGTCAGATTTTCAAAAATTATATGAGGGGCTTAAAGCACAAAGGGTTCAAGTGCCCTTTTTTCTATAATTGAGTTTACACGTGGAATTAGTAGATGAAGTTCATAGAAGTTTGGAGCACAAGAGGTCAATGTGAAGTTCAACTCCTGCAGCGAGATATGGTGACCAATTCTAGCACTTCTCCTTAAAATACCTGTTTCGCTTGAAGCAGAAGGGGCATATGATCACTTAAAGCCCTTGTGCTCTAAGCAAATATTAAAATTCATTTTCCAAATGGACTGAACTCAGAGAAGATCTGAGCTAAAATCTGGCGAATAATTGTAACATCAATAAAAAATGAGGACTTTATATCTCTAGAGTCCATCCAAAGATTTTTTAGAAATAATTTACCGGGTATCCGAAATATACAATGGTTCCACTATGAGAAGGATGAACCTTGGAACTTCTCATACAAAGAGGACAACTTCTTAAAAGCATTTTACTTTCCATATGTTTTTTATTTTCCATAAAACCATATGTTTTTGGCACTTCGATAATAATTTCGAAAAAAATTCGAGTTTTCGAAAGCTTTTAGGATTTGAGAACACCAAATTTCAATTTCGTGTGATTTCACAAATTCGTTCTAATTGCAAAACGTTCTAAAGTATGAACATGGGCGATAATATTAAAAAAAAAAGAAATAAAAATGTATTATAGTAATAGTAAAAACATTAAAAGTTAAAAGAAAAAACAATATAAATTCACTGTAAACCAATGAATAATTACAATCACACGTTCCATTAAAATGTCAAAAATATTATAACTCATTAACTTGAGCATAGATCAAAATTTTGCGTTTAAAAGTGTATCCATACACCAAAAAGAAAACATTTGATTCGTTACGGCACGGTACGGCAAGACTAATTGAGCCTTCAATATCAATTGCAAATTTCTCAATTACCGGTGTAAAACTTATCTTCAGTTCGAATTTTTTAAATTTCATTTATAATTTTATCAATTACAAAAAAAATCTCTGTTTTATTTGAAAATTTACCAATTTTAAATCTGAATTTCACACAGAATTTTCTTAATTGCAAATAGAAATTCTCAATTTCATATGAATTGTAATTAAGTTGAAATGTTAAAATTTTAAATTCATTTAAAAACTCTCATTTTCAATTGGAAAGCCTTAATTTAACATTTAACAGTTACTACATGACAGTTGACTGTGTAGTAATTGATTTTAATTGCATTAACAGTGTTTTTTCTATGAAATAATAAACAACAACTATTATGACAGTTATAAAAAAAAAAAAACAATTGAAGAAAATTACTGTATTTGTTAACAGTTGTTTGAAACAGTCATTTGAGTATTTTTATAAATATATTTTTAAAATACCGAAAAAATAACTGTTAAAAACAGTAGTTTTTACCAAATCTATACAGTTGTTTCAAAATTTTTGTAGTAACAAATGGTTAGTTGTTTTTACTACATTTGTTAGTTGTTTTCAACAGTTAAAAACAACTAAACTTTTAGCTATTTTAACGGTAATTGCCTTTGTCGCCTTTTTAACCGAAATTACAGTTGCTTTAACTGTACAACAGTTATGCCTGATTTTGTTTATAGGTTATGTGACTTTACGTGAAAGTAATAGAACTTGACACTTTTTACCGTTTTAGATTTTTTATGAATTAAAAAAAAAAAAAAATTTAATTTTTTTAAAACATTTTTTTTTTTTTTTTGTTTCATACATTTATTTATAACTGCGAAACTGTTGCTTATGTAGCGAAACGTCAAAATAACAGATGAAAGTAATTGTAATTCTTGATTTTTCTAAATTTGTTTCAGCAAAATCCGACTAGTGGTTTTATGTCAAACAAAAGAGCCTAAAACGTGACAAATTCCCCTATACGATACTTGCTAACTTCAAAAAATTTGATGTAACTTGACCAAACGAATGATGCAGAAGTTCTTATTTTTGGGGCTACTTTCCCAAAAAATTGTCAGAATTGAGTCCCGAAATCATGTGTCGTACTGTGTTATACTAGGGTGGTCTTTCGTTGTATGGGCGAAAAATAAAAACGAGATTTTGACTGTACTCCCCTCTTAAAATATTTGTTTGTGTACAAAAATTCACCATGCAAAAAATTAGAGTTCTAGCCTAACGGGAAGATGTCCCGCATCGCCCTAGAAGATCGGGCATAATTTAAAAAAAAATTACAAATTTTTTTTCTTCAAAATTTAAAAAATATAAAATAATTTTTGTGTTGGGTTTAATCATAACTACTCAGATAAAAAATATTACTTTCCCAGAAAATTGCTAACTTACCCTAACTTTGTGTCAAAAAAATTAATAAATATTTTGGGGGTACCTCAAAGTGACTTTTTTGCATTTTTGAAAATTTTATTCAACAAAAATCAAAAACCTAGTGTTTGCTGTCAAGTATTTCATTAAGCACATTTCAAGTATTAAATAAGCCAGGTATTACGCATATCCGTTGGGAAATTTTTTTTTTAGGGCATTTTGATTCTCGGGGATTTCAAGGTTTTTTTTTATTTTTATACATTTTTATTTTAAAACAAGGTTTTAATAATATTTCATCAATATTTTTGTATATGCCTTTTTATATGATTGTAATAACTTTATTTAAAAATACTATATTTTCTGTTGATAGTTAACCCATGTTAACCAGGGGTCAAATATGACCCACGTAAGAAAAATGCAGCTTTGTGGCAAAATTTATAAATAAAATAAAGAAAGGAATAATTCAATTTATATTTATTCTAAAAAAAATTTCGTTAACCGTTTCTAGTCTTCGAGTAGGTCAATTAAGTAAAAATTAGAACTTAAAACTTTTCCATAATAATAATTTTGAGGGAAAAAAATTTACACTATTAAATTAAAAATACGTTTTTCGAAAATACTCCTGAATATGTACAAAAAAATCAATTTTAATATGAATACAAATGTCTGAATTTATACTAAATAATTAATTTTAAAATGTAAATAAATTACAATTAGAAACATAAAAAAAATTTATTTTATGTCATCTTTGTGATTTTTGACTCTTTAAAATACGAGGGTCAATTGTGACCCCATGAAAACACAGGTTAACTATGAACACGAAAAATTATACTTTATAATAAAGTTATTACAATTATATAAAATAGCATACACAATAACATTGATAAAATATTACAAAAATCTTATTAAAAAAAGATAAAATTCACTATTAAACCACTCACCAGGTACAGTGCAAAAATCATTTAATGTATATGCTCGTCATATGTATTAATAAAAAATCTTTAATGATTGTTGATATGCTTTGCTAATGTAAAAGGATAGTATATGATGACATTAGAGAAAAAAACTGCCATTTAAAGTTTTAACTAAAAGTTAAACTGGCAACTATGATAATGACTAGAGAAAACAAACAATCTATAAATAGAAATCGTTCGTGGTAAATTTCATTCTAACTCAACACACAGAGTAATGTGGGATTTAAAAGTTACCCAATTTCTTTAACATGTGAGTTAAATAGATGATATTTACGATTAACACTAAAATGGCACGAAGAATGTTGATGAAGACCGTAGTGGGTCAGAAAATGCATTCCATTCATGCTAGTGTCTAATAACTTTTTCTGTGTTTTTTTCTAATAGTCAAAGTAAATTATCATATAAAAATTATAATTTTTCTGTTAATTTAGAGAAAAATTTGTCATGATCTAAAACCGAACAAATAAAATCTCACAGTCTATACAAATTTAAAAAAACGTTGAAATCCGCTAGAATCAAAATGCTCTAACAAAAATTTTTGACAACGGATATCCGTAATACTTGGCTTATTTAATACTTGAGATGTGTTTAATAAAATACTTGACAGCAAACATCAGGTTTTTGATTTTTGTTGAATAAAATTTTCAAAAATGCAAAAGTCACTTTGAGGTACCCCCAAAATATTTATTAATTTTTTTGACACAAAGTTAGGGTAAGTTAGCGATTTTCTGGGAAAGTAATATTTTTTATCTGAGTAGTTATGATTAAACCCAACACAAAAACTATTTTATATTTTTTTAATTTTGAAGAAAAAAAATTAGAATTTTTTTTTTAATTATGACCATTTTTCCAAGGGGCCCGATTTTCAAGGGCGATGCGGGACATCTTCCCGTTATGCTAGAACTCTAATTTTTTGCATGGTGAATTTTTGTACCCAAACAAATATTTTAAGAGGGGGGCAGCCCCAAAAATCGCAAGTTGAAAAATAAGGACCACCCTAGTGTTATACAGGTTAATAATTATAATCATGATTTGGTAGATTATAAAGGTAATATAAATTTGTGATAGACAAATAATTTTTCTCTCGATGCGCTGTTTTTTTTTACACATTTTAATAAAAAAACTACATTTTTTTTGTTTTTAAAATATACATTTATATATTTTATGTAATCATTTTTTTTTTTATTCATATATATTTTTAAATTTTATCATTTTAATTATTTATTTCTGTTTATTTAATAATCAAATCGAATAATATTTTATGTTTATAATCATTATATATTAATAATTTAGTTACTTTTTCTTTAATAACATAATCAGCAAATAAGATTTTTGCGTTTTTGTTTTTCTGTTACGATTTACACTCTTTGTTTATATAACTGTGTCAATTTCGCCTAATCGCTTAAGTCTAGTTAAGCGTTAACCGAGTTTATTGATTATTATTAATGTTTTAGGACACATTTCAAAATTCCGTATATTCAAAAATTTATAAACAAAATCGTTATAGCTTATTTTGTTTTTTCTGTTTTTAAGCATAAATTATTAAAACAAATATTTTAAGTAATGATAAGCCATTTTATCAAATATAAATATTTTTTTAAAATAAACTTATAAGTTTTTAATTAAGACAAAAACCCGTAATATCTCAAAATAACAAAAATATCGACTTAAGCGATTATGCAAAAATGACAGTTTTATAAATAATTTTGTTGTTGCATTTTTTAGTATTTTTTAATTATATAATTTACATTTAATTATTACGTTTGTGTTTTTTTTTTTACTCAAATTTTATAATTTTTTCTACAATTGCAAATTTTTGTTAACTTTTTGTATTAACAATTCACGGTTGTAGTAAAAATAGTAAACTGTAGTAAGTAAACTAACAGGACATATAGTATTATTCAATTTTAAAAATATTTTTTTTTTTTTATATTTTATGTTCAAATTTGTTTTTTTTTATACTAAAATAATGTTACTTAAATATTAAATACTTAATTAAAAAAAAAAAAATTCAACAAAAAGATGAAAAATAAAAATTTGAATAAAAAAAATTAAAATGCATTCAATGCCTTAAAATTACTTTTATAATTATTTATATATTTAAAAATTATATTATTTGGAGGGGAAATTATGTCGTTTTTTAAGAAAAAAAAAAAAAAAACTTGATTGTTCTAGTTCATTTTATTTTGAATTTTTATAAAATTAAAATACATACTTATTTTGTAAATCATTAATAAATTTTAAAGATCTTATTTTCATATATAAAATAGTAATACAAAGACTTTTCACAATTATAAAAGAAGTATTTGCTTGCCTTTTTATTTTAAAAAATAATTCGAAATAAAAATTCTCAGATAAAACGAGTTAGTATTTATTTTGGCTGTGCCGAATTTTTATAAACCTTTCACAATGTATTTAACAAAAATTTGTTTTAGCCAGAGAAGACAAATTTGCGTTTTGTTTTGCCACTTTTACTTATATTTTATTTTTAAAAAATAATTCCAAATAAAACTTGTCAGCTAAAACAAGTTGTGCCGAATTTTTATAAACCTTAGACTAGGTTCACACACGGCAATTATACTTGCGCAATTCTTGAGTTTATAGAAGAGGGAGGAAAAGAGAATGGAAGGGGGTACAGACTTGCCCGTACTCCAATTCCGTTTTGTTTTATCATCCGCAATTTTCAACACTGCAGGTTGATATACGAAAATTGCTGAAACAAACTTTTCCTGTGTGAACACAAAAGCAATTTCAAAGGAGAATTGAAGAAAATTGCGCAATTATAATTGCCGTGTGTGAACCATGACTTAGACAATGTAATCCACAAAAATATGTTTTAACCAGGGACCGGAAATTCATGCATGTTTTTTTCCTTAAATCTGAGAATAGCGTAAACAAAGTATATTTGCGAATCAAAGAGTTTGCATTAAAATGGCATCAATTTGTTAGTGCATATTTTGTTATAAATGCATAATTTGCGTATTTCGCTTTAAATGCATGTTTTTATAGCATTTTACTTTAAATGCATATTTTTACTTATTTTACATATTTTTATGGAATTTTTGTTAGGTATTCGTAAAAAAATCACTTTTAATATTATTTGATATTTTACCCTCGAGCATATAGACTAAAGAGTATCCAATCTACTTTTAAGAGTTCTATTAAATTTTGTATGCAAAATGGGATTAATAGAAACAGGGTTTTTCCAAATATTTAAAATGTTGTGTTAATTGTACAAAACGTTGTGTTAATTAAATAATACAAATTAGCTTTAAATAAAATTGCTTAAAAACACAAAAATAATTAATTTAAAATAAATTTAAGTTAATATTTTTAATTTTTGTGCATATTTTAAGATTTTGCATGCATATTTTAGGCGCCTAAAGCACTATTTTTTAGTGCATGAAGTTTCTGCCAGTGAAGACAAATTTGCAATATTTTTTTTGTTTGCCATTTTTGGATTTTCCAATTTTTAGCTTAAAGCCAGCTTTTTTTAGATATTCTTAGCTTAAAGTGCTTTTTTAATTATAAAAATATTTTATTTCTTAAAATCACTTTTTATTTTTGTAACTACAATTTTTGATTCTTTTTAGGTTTTGCTATATTTTTTACCTTTTTTAAAAAGTTTTTTTTTTCTTGCAATAAACACAATGTATTTGCAATTTTTGAC
The DNA here is from genome assembly GCA_021234595.1 of Delia radicum. NCBI lineage: Eukaryota > Metazoa > Arthropoda > Insecta > Diptera > Anthomyiidae > Delia > Delia radicum. The sequence goes on from CM037853.1 coordinate 70,916,629, forward strand.
TTCTCTGGTTATAACACAAAATGTTAGCTTCCTGAAATATACCACATATTGACTTTACAAACGTGTCTTTAAAGACACGTCTTTTTCGTAAAAATCACATTAAAGTTTGAAGCCTTGGCTACAAACAAACTTAAAAAACTTGTAATTTTAGTTTAGACTTTTTTTAAATCACGTTTTCAAAAAATAGTTCAAAATATTTGAAAGATCGCTGCGAGATATGCTGATTTTAATGAATACTTATGAGAAAATATTTGGAAAAACAAAAATTTTTCGTTCGCATGATCTTTAAAAAAAAATTATTTATCGAATTATGAGAAAAAATTATGCGTTTTTGTTTTTTATGTATTATTTTAAACGAACTGGCAAAAGAAACATAAAAAATTTGGGCAATTAATTAGAGCTGCCAAATATCAATTTTTTTTAAATGCCTGAAAATACCAAAATTTTTAAACAATTCTTAAGGCAAGGCAATACGCGATCAATATTATTTATCCATCTATCAAAAATCAACAAATCAGAATATTTTATTTTTAAATACTTTGTTCTGATTGGTTGAATTTGAAAATATTTATCAATAATATAGATCGATTTTTTAAACCCATTAACGCCCACTGTCCCCAATATTGGGACAACTCGATTTTTGCGATTTTCTCTGACACTATTTTTCCTATTATTTAAACAAAATAATTCTACGACAGCCAAACAAATTAAAAAATAAAAGCATTTTTATATATTTTTATTGCTTAAATTCATATCCAGGAAATTTTGACAAAAATTTTTCTCAAAGGAAAAATTTTAATTTTTAAAATTTCTAATAAAAGTTTAGGAACTAATTTAATATGTCGAATCAAGATTTACAATACCGTATTTTCAAACAGTTCGTTTTGGAGGGCTAGTTCTGAACAATTAAGCCAATTTTTTGAGAAATTGAAGAATTTTTTGTCCTCACTTTTAGTTCATATTCTGATGACTTTAAAAGATAACTTGATCAAAAAAAGTTCACTTCACAAAAAAGTTATGTGTCGGAAATTTCTCAATCTCACTTCTTAAATATATAAACGCATATTAAGCAAACAATAATTTTTCTTCAATGATTGATTATGTATTCAAAAGTGACTCAACTCAAAATTTTTAATTTTTCAGAAATAAAAAAAAAAAAAAATTTTTGCAACTTTATACCAATTGAAACATAAACAATTTTTTTTTATTTTATTAATTAATATTCATATAATTACAAATTATATACTATTACCCTAACCGATCCCTAGCTGCTATGGCCTTCGGCGCGTTGTAGCGAAAACAGACCAGTGCCTCTGGTGGGAATCGAACCCACAACCCCCACACTGATAAGGCAGCACGCTACCAACTAGCCTACCGGCGCGCACACATAAAGAAAGACATAACTGCTTTTGGCAATAGTTAACAACAACAAAATACACTGATATTTTTTTTTATAGATAAACAAGTGTATTGTGCATAGTTTAAGCATATAAACCCGAACAGTTAATATTTTGAGTTGAGTCACTTTTGAACTGGGTGTGCAATATGTGGTTTTTTTAAAGAACTTTTTTGGACCAGAAGGAGAACATTTTTTTCTGAAAAGAAATTTAACAATTTTGTTTTGGATATTTTAAGATTCTAAGATATCTTTTAAAAAATATTTAGATCCTAAAACATTTTCCTTATAGAAAAGTTTTATTTTTCACTAATTTTGGTTTAGTTTTTTTTTTTTTTTTTGTTATTTACAACTGTCAGAAATTTAATATTGTCAAAAAAGATTTCATTTCACGCAGCAAAAGTTTGAAAGTTTTTTACGATAAGAAAAATATTTTTACCATGGCACTACCGTTTCACACATGCCCTTACTATTTAATAACTCAAATAGTTTTTCAACTTTTTTCTTTAAACTTTTCACGTTTAATTTTTTTCTTTTAGCAGGGTTGTGTTTTAATGCCAATTATTTTATCGGCGTATCATTTTCAATTGTTTTACTGTCCAAAATAGAACTCTGAGCATATCGAGTGATTACTTTAAAGTATTAAGTACCCAATAAATAAGACAAATACTTGAGAGCCATTACTCATTTTTTACCAGCATTATTTTGCTCACCATCAATTCCGTTAAAATTTTATTACGAGATTTGGTAGATATATATTTTGACTCAGACGTGGATCCAGGAATTTGTTTTAGAGAGGAAACAGTATTTCTGATCATTTTTTTTGAATATTTTTAAATGTTTGCATAGACAAAGTTTGTTTTGGGAGAGGAAATGCTACTAAATATTTTTTTGTTAAAGTTTTTGTGCTTTTATGGCGAACTTTTGTATTAAGACAAATCCAAAAAAATTTAAAAAAGCAAAAACGATAAATTCTTCTTCTCTGCAGATGATATTTAAAAAAAAAAATTGTTCCGAATTTTAAAAGATTGCCCCAGAAAAATTCTTTAAAAAATATGCAATAAAGGTGCCACGCGACACTTTATTACAACAAAATATGTCTGTTTTTGGCACGCAACAAAAACGTCTTGACAACGCTGCACTAGCTGTTAAATTTTTAAAGAACATAGCTCATAATTATAACCATAAATATTTATAAGTTCGGAAAGTTTTTGATCTGGCTCGTTAATTCTGCATAAAAACCATATTATACAAAATTTTTTTTTTATTTAAAAAATGTTTCAATATGTTCTTAGTCAAATCAGAATATCACCTTTATAACACAGATCTTTTAATACATAAAAATTATTTTTCAAAAAATGTGCTATACAGTGCACTCGCGAAAATATGAACAGCTTATTTTTGTATTTTTAACTGATTTTATCAATCAGTGTTTAAATCTAAATCAACAGGGTAGTGGTTAAATTTTTATTCAACTACATTATAATTTGGGGATTTCCCTAGCAGTTTGCTTTTAAATTGTCTTCACCTGTCAATCAAAATTTCTAACATACACGTTTTAGCTAGAATTCCTTATTCGTTTTGTGAATATAAATTTAACGTCAAAAGTTCTTAAATATGCGTAAAAAAGCATGTTTTTAACTTTAAAAGAAAAAGCAGAAATTTTAGAACATTTGTAAAAATTTGCAAGTGTAACTTTTAAACTGTCACTTTTTTAAACAAGTAACTTTTAAATTTTGTTTATTTTTCAAAAATTAATTGTTTTTTTTTTTAATCCAATAAACAATAAATAAAAAATTTAACATAAGAAACTTTTATTTTTATTGGAAAAACGTTTTAAAAGGTAAATTAGATGCCATTCGCAAATATGAACAATCTTGCACAAGTGAACTGGCTTGGTTTTAATTAGTTCATATTATCGCGAGTGCACTGTATGTATCAGTTTTTTCTAAAATAATTATATTGCAACTCTGGTCCATCCTTGGTTTTTTTTTTAATTATTTTTATAGCACAGATTTCAAACTATCACATGGTTTTTACTGTGTTTTTATATTGCTCTCCTTTCTAAAGTTATCGGACCGTTTTGCATTACATTAACTCAAAAGTTTAGGCAGGAACTTTTTTTCAAACTCGCGAAAAATAATAAATTTTTTAGTTAAAATTTGATATTTGAATATAAAACATCAAAAGTTCAAAACAGAGAAGACAAATTATATTTTTGTTCGCATTTTTTTTTAACCATTTCTGATTTTCGGATTAACCGTTTTTGACCTTTAAATATTTATTTCTGAAGATTTTTACGCTCGTATTCATAATAAAAAATTGTTTCAAATACATTTTAGTTAAAACACATTTTAAGCCTTAAAACTATGTATTCATAAACGAATAATTAGTTTAAAATACCTATTATAAACCTTGTGTAAAAGGCTTAAAATGTGTTTTAACTAAAAATGTGTTAGAAATGCTGTTTAATATTTTTATGAATACGTGGGTTAAACTTTTAATTGCTTTTTCAAAGACTTTCTAACATAAAATAACTTTTCTTCGTAAAGTTGTTATTTAAATTTTCTTAACCCATTTTATACCACTCATCGATGCCGTGGGAATGTCTCAATAAGCGTTTCTGAAGTTTTTGTACACTTATTACGCCCTCTAGCGGTGGTAATCGCGATTTAAATTTAATATTTTACGCTCTGTATGTACTTAACGGGTTAAGATTTTTTTAAACTATAATTTTTATTTTTTGTTAAAGGAAATATCTATCCAAACGTTATATATAATTAGATCTATCGGGGTTTCAGGATTTTTTTATTTTAAATATCGTTGTTTTTAGACAATTTTTCAAAATTGTAATTTCGCGAATAAATCTTTAAAAAATTTTTGTATGTTGGAAAAAAAAATTGTTAATTCTTCAGATTAAAGAACAAAATTAAGTAATTTTCTAATTATTAAAGTTTTTACAAGTTCGGAAATTTCTTTATTCAATATTTTAATTTCACATTCAAAAAATTTTCTCATATATCTTTTACCTAATCAGCATATAACTTTTATAGCCCCGGTCTTCCTTCTATAAATTAATAATTTTTAAAAAAGTGCTATAAAAAAATTTTCCAAAATTGTATTTTTTAATTAATTATATGGCAGCCCCGAAACAATAATTTTTTAGTTATTTTTATAGTAAAGACCTCAAATTTTCACATACTTTTTACTGCGTTATTACAACTTCATCCTATCCAAAATTATTGGACCTTAAGTGTATTTGTTGCTTTAAAGCAACGGCAGTGTGAAAATAAATGAGTTAATTTAGATTTTTTGTCTTCTCTGATTATAAAATTGCTACGCTAGGAGTCCTATTAAGTTACAAAAACATTATTCGGGATAGCTATATTTTCCCACATATACATACACTGCTAGAGAAAACTCGATGCTTAAGGGGGGACATGACATTGGCGGTTTTTTGAAATCGACTTTTTTATAATTTTGTATTTTAGTAAATATTCTTAAGATTCTAAGAAAAAAATTTCATGCATAAATTCCTACGGGTTCAAAAGTTACAGCCGGATAAGTGAGAGCGCTACCTACGTACGGCAGCTGGTATATACTTGTTTTACTTGCTATCTGACTTTTGTTGGTTGTTATTTCGTACCTAATTGAAGGGTGGGTTTTTTGTGTTTTTGAATTTCTTGAAAAAAGGCATCTTTATACCTCATATAGTGGAATTTTCATTTTATATGCTCAGTTATTTGGCATCTTTTGCAGCGTGAAGTCGTGGTTTTTTTTTCTTTGTTCACAAACTTTGAACGCGTACTGGTTGCGGCACTAGCGGGTTCATTTTTGACGAATTTTTTTTTTGTGTATTTTTTTAAACTTGAATCGCTATCGTATTTTTTATGAATTTTTAAAGTCAATATTTTTTTCGAAAAAAACACACTTTTAAATTTGGAACATTACCAAAAATTGAAAAAAAGCTCGTGTCATACGATAACCAATTTTGTTAAGATTTAATAAAGTATTTTTGTTTCCAGATCGGACAATTTTTGCGACTCCCAGCGCTGCAAACACGAGGCCCCGTTTTTTCTCTGCCGCCAGTTTGGAGCTCTATAAAACCATGTTGGAGTGAAAAATATATTTTTTTGAATTTTTTCTTGTAATTTGTTCAATTCTCTAAAATAAAAAAAAAATTTGGAAAAATGTTTGTTTTTGAGTAATGAATTTTTTAAAAAAAGGTCTGTTTTCTCTGCCGCGAATGTAATGTCCCCCTTAAGCGTTTAATTTTAGGACGCGAATTTTTCAAGAATTTTTTTTTCAAAATAATTACTATTTTAATTTTATGTGTTTCTATAATTCATTCATAATCGTATTTTAACAAAATTTTTATATTTTTATAGAAAATAAAAAGGGAGGGAGGTTGTGATTGGTTTAATTTTTTTGAACTAACGTAATTTATTTCTTTTTCTAATTTAAATTTCTATTATATATTATATAAATCTTGTTTTCTTGTGTTTTCTATTAAATATTAATATGTACAAAACTTACAAACTAAACTTATAAAATATTTTTATAAAAAAAAAAAATATATATATGTATATAGATTTATATATATTCATAAAGCGCAATTTACGCAATTTTTTTTTATTTGAAATTAAAAAAAAAAAAATCTTTTTGTTAGGAAACTCACAAATGTGTAAATAAAAAGTATTAAAAGTTTATATAAAAGAAGTAAACATGCTTTTTTATTAAAGTTTATTTTTGATTTTTGTTTTTTTTTTTACTATATATAGTTTTATTTATTATTCATTATTTCATAAATTTTCATATTTATAGGAAAATAAGTAAAGTTCATATTAAACAAAGTAATTAAAAAGAAAGTTTGTCATCATTTCAATAAAGATAAATATTATAAAAGACAGAACTAGAACACAGCAAGTATTTGAAAATGTCACAACAAAACCCCCGGACACGTAAACTTAATTTTGGGGCGTATAATCCAGTGGTATACTCGTTTTAATAGGTTAAGTCAAAATAAAAAGATATTTCAATTTTAAGTTTGCATTGTCTCAAGCGATTTGGCCGTCCATTTTGTGGAGGATACGATTCATTTATATACAATCCGAAACGTCAGGATAATAACCTTTGAATTATACTGAAATTTGTTAGTTCACATGTACATATGGTTCGAATCATTAAATTTCATTAGAAAACATCGTCTCAAAATGGATGGCCATCTTTTTCGATATATTAACAATAAATAAAGTAATTTCACAAGTGATTTCGATGTATTTTACATAGATCGCAAACTCTTCTTCTTTTAATTACAAATACTTTTTTTTCATACACATTTAAATGTTTTTGTATAGGTATACGTTGTCCATATGTTCAACACATACTCATGAGTTACGTGCACTGACAGCTAATGTCAAAGAGTTGGATATCTATGGTCTTTTACATAAAATGTACTCAAAAACTCGCTTAAGTCAATGCATAATTAAAATATCTATTTATTTTGACTTAACCTATTAAAATGAAGTATGCCACTGGATTATACGACCCAAAATTTAGTTTACGTGTCCCGGGGTTTTGGTGTGTCATTTCAAAAGCTAAAATTTTACTTACAGTGTAATTTTCGAAAGCCGTACACAGGATCTTGCACAAAAAGAAAACATTTTGAGTGATAAAAAAAAACACCTTTTTCAAAAATTTTAAAACATATTTACTCAAATCGTTAGTGCAGACCATAAGGTTTTAATTGATATATACATATATATATATATATATATATATATATATATATATATTTCATTAAAATTTGTTGTAGTTTAAGACAAATATTTTCACTGTTTTTACGATTTTTTTAAAACAATTGGTTAATTCATCTCTTGCTGAACGATTTGTATAATAGAAACAATTTATTAGAAAGAAAATTATGAAGGTTTTTACAATGTGTGCTAAAAGTTATATTGTCCTAACCATTTGAAGGTAATTTTTTGTAAGGTTTTCTCTTTATTACCACATTAAACATACATACATGCGTAAAAAATGTTGTATCGAATTATTTTTTATTTATTTATTTATTTTATTTATTTAATATCAACAATCAATAATAATCAAATGTTGCAAAGTGGGGAATTTGAAAAAAATAATTGTAATAAATAGAGAACTTTTAAACTACTGATCCAAACGGTATGAATCAATTTGGAAATTGTTAATCTTTTGAAATATTGAGCTTTTTGTCACACTGTTGTCACTTGCCAATGTTGACTAGCTCGTGTATAAAAATCATTTGGGTCGTGTAACTTTTGTAAATGTGGACCGAACTTTAAAATTGTTGGTTTACGAAAAAACCTGTAGGTTTAAGAAAAAACCTGTGTATGGTGATAGGTTATCTCCTCTACTTTAAAAGTTATTTAAAAATTAAAATTTTGTTTTTTTAACATAAATTTTTTTTGTTTATCCACTAAAAAAAAACTTAATTATGAAATTACTTTAAAAATAAAACGATTCTCTGTGTTGATATCGCTAAAAGACGTTAGCGTTAATTCCTATAGGACAAACTACAGTTCGTGACAGCAAATTGTCGTTTACGTCTTTTTTTCTTTAACGAATAACTCAAAATCTTGGACACGCTTGAGCTTGTATTATGCAGCGTTTGATTCTCAATTCAAAGGACTTTTTATTGATATCCAATATGTATATATTTTATTTGGACCAAATAAGAAATAACGGAAAAAACAAAAATGGAGTCTGATTAGACCCCATAACTCCTAAAAATGAGATTTGGCAGCTAATATAAAGTTTAATTTGCATTATGTTTTGGTCTTTTATACCGTATTTATTGGCGATTATATCTTTTTGGCGGTTAAGGCTCGATATTACATACAGATAGCTATTTAAATTAGCTTGTCGTGAAAAATCCGTAAAATTAAAAAAAAAAAAATGTATGAAAAATTTAATTTTTGGCCTAAAAGTATATTTCTTTCATTACTTTAATATTTTCTGAAAGCTAGACTTTGAAAAAAATTTAAATATAATTTCACTAGTTTTTGGACATTGGTCGAAAATGACAAACTTTTAATAAAAAAAAAAAATTACTGAGATTGTGTTAAAAAATTGCACTTTGATTTCAGAACTTTTTTTGATAACGAAACAAAGTGTTCTTAATATTTGATATGAAAATCTTTCAGAAAATATTAAAAGTTGTGTTGATTTTTTAACAAAGTTCAAAGAAAATTGTAAAGAAAGAAATATACTTTTTAGGCAAAAATTTAAATTTTTCATATATTTTTGAAAATTTTGAACTTTAAAAAACTTTGCTCTCTTATTTCGTGAAATATTATCAGTACGTAGAATTTTTGGTTTTTAAATAAATTATATAATATAAAAAAATTTTTGGTAGATAAACCAAATAGAGTCATGGCAAAAAAAAGTATTTTTTTTAAATACAAATAACTTTTAAATTATAGAAGATAATCTATCACTATAAGCTGGTTTTTTTCTTAAACTTACGTACATTACTCAGAGCAAAAATTTAAGAAATTTGTCCACATTTACAAAAGTTACACGACCCAAAAGATATTTTATACACGAGGTAGTCAACTTTGCTAACCTGTTAGTACACCCTGTACTAAAACAGGGTGACCAAATCACAATATATCAAAAGATTGACACATCTTTTACAATTTCCAATTTTATTCATACCGATCGGATCAGCAGTTTAGAAGTTTTATTTGGGCATTTCCATAGAAAGGTCAACCGTGCCGAAATGTTTAAAGTGGACAAATAATTCGCTCTGACTTGTATTATTAAAGAAAAATACTAAAATTTTATAAATTAAAAAGTCCAAAGCATATTTTAGTTGCCTTGATGATAAAACGGACTGCAAAGTTGAATTCAATTTTTTTGGTCCACTTTTTTGCATTTTTAACACTTTCTCCTATCTCAAAATATTTCTTATAACAACAATTAACTCCAACAAATGCAAACGAAGTAAATAAAGATCAGGAAACGGTAAATTTTTGATTTGCTTCCATTGACGCTCTAATGTCACGTTCGTCACCTCAAAACAACATTTATTATCATTACTTCTGCGTTGCTGCTGGTAGCTGGTGTTTAAAACTTTAAATTTTAATCAAGTTTGTTGTGCATAATTTAATATAAAAAAAAAAAAACTGTAACATTTCTAGCAGTGTTAATTTTTTATAAATTCCAAACTTTGTCACGTCACATTGAGTAATAAAATATTAATATTTAAAATTATATATGTTTTGGAATAAAAACTCACGACGTTATAGTGCAAACCTAAAAACAGACCCATTTAATAATAAAATTTTATATATTCTACTAAAAATACATGCAAACAAAATCAAGATCCTGGGACTAAAAATCCGAATCTGAATTTCTCCAACATATCTTAACCAAAAGTTTTAAAAACTCGGTTTTTCGCTATATACGGGACGTTATAACATTGCGAATTCAGCTTTTATTCACAAAATTGTGTATTTTATCCAAAAGTACTTTCTGTTCAGATTTAGCTCACATCAAAACTTTTAAAAATTATACTCTAGTATCAGGGTTGGAAAATTTGTTGGCCTGTGTAATTGAATCAATTTAATTTACATGTTATCCATTGTAATTCTCAAAAATAAATTTACTACATAAAATTTATAATATTTTTTAATTTTATAAATTAACATTTTTTTTTTTAATTTTAAATATTTTCGAACATTTACCTAATGGCAAATTTATGTCACATTACGGTACGTAGCGCCACGTTTAACTCTATGGGCTATAAAAAAATAAAAAAAAGTTTAAGTAATTCATCAAGTTGTAAAACAAACTTGAACCATTTCAAATCATATTAAAAAAAGTTTTATTAAAACAGTCCGGCGCAATTCGCAGATTTTTGCGTTATTGTAAAGAGAAAAAAAAACAACTTATATTTGTTGTCACATCACGTCACCATTTTAAACTGCTTATTTTTTAGGACCATTCAGTTCGATTGTTTTCTTATTTTTACTAAATATAGAGCTCCTTACGTTATACACAAAAATATAAAGAAGTACAAGAAAAACTATGTTATTTGTTTTCCACCTCATTGAACCGTACGACTGTAACGTATGTGACTATGGAAATGCCCCTATTTATAACCATTATTTTTATTTTTCACTGTGTGTTGTATATTTTAAAATCAAGTTTAAACTGCTCTGTTTTTGTTAGGACAATACAAAGGACACTTTTAGTGAACAACATACATAATTTCATAATCATAACTGTTATTTTATGTTTCGAAAATGTAACTTGAGTAAATTATTATACTACCCCTTAGAAAATAATAAAACAATGTTACATAAAAAAAAAAAAAATGTTAAATTAAATAAAAAAAAAGATAAAATCTTTACTGTAACAAAGAAATCTGCAGAATTAAACAGAAATAAAATGTATAAATACACATTTATATAACGGTCGTTTTTTGTTAACAATAATCGTAAAGTTTGAGTTTTTAAGAAGGTAAATTTTTATAAAAAAAATTATTTTTTCATAAAATTCTCCTTTTTCAAATACTTAGGGCTAGTAACTTTTCTAAAAATACTATTATTTTTTTTAAATAGCCAGAATTAAACTTTAACCACGGATATTTTCATATAAGCCCTGCTAACTTATCTCACAATAACGAAAATTTGAGGGTTAACCATAGTTATAAATGTCAACTTTGTATGGAAATATATATATGGATAAAGTTATACTCTGGTTATTTTTCGAAAAGTTACTTGCCCTAAATATGACATTAACAACTACGGTTAAGCCTTAAACTAAGGTTTATATAAGATAAGTTAGCAGGTCCTCATAATTTTTTCTACATAATTTGGGAAATTAGGAGTTTCATTGTTTTTATTTCCTATTTCATAAAAATTTGCTATAATAGCCATAGTATGCTGGTTAAGAATCATTACGTCTATTTGGCATACCACCACCGTTCACATTTTTCTTGGAAAATTTATGTTGAAACTTTTGAAATTTAAATTTATTACGCTGAAAATTATGCCGAAAACCACCTCCATTTCCTCCGACATGATGATAACGTTTCCAACGTTTTTGATTCTCTTGTTCTTGGAATGGATTGTAGCCGGGTGTTCGTATTTGATTAGCGTATGGATCCTTTGGCGTTTTAATCTTTCTCTGACGACCACGATCCATTTCATTTTCTTCTTCATCTTCCCAGTCGCGTTGTCGTTGCTCGCGAGCTTCACTTATGATCTGAAATTAAAAGAAAAAAAAAAAATTTTTTTGTGGCAAGACTATTAAAAAAAAAAGAATTCGTAATAGGCCAAAAATGAACATCATCTATGAAATTTAAAATTATGGAAGCACATCCTCTTGCAATACATAATTTTCGCACGCTGTTTACAAAAAATCGTTGTTTAAAATCGCACGGTTAGTTTTCGAGATATTTAAAATTTTTTGATTTTCGATACAGTAAAGTTTGCCAGATACCCCGATGTCTCATATTTTTATATAATGCGGGAATACTTCCAAAGTCCTATGTACCACATTTCAGTAAATAGTTAATATTTGCGAAAACTTATTCATAAAAAAGTTTTTATCGGATTTCGCCTAAAAGAACGAATAATAAATATTTTTTTTTTTTTTGCAAATTATATTTCTCAGTGTTGCCTTTTTGGTAAAATATGAAAAAAATTTAAGAAACAAAAGTAATGAAATTTGCCAATTAAGTTAAAATATAAAAAACCGCGATTTTTGTAGATATTGCTCGACAATTTTTAAATAATTTTGTGGCAGAAATATTGTCTCAAGTCAAGTTTTTAGGATGTAGATTATCTTTAATCGTAGTTTAACGCAGTTTGTAATTGGAATACTGCAATTGGAATTTAGTTTATTTTGCTTTACTTCTGTAAAGACCGAAATTCTGAACTAGAAAAAGTTGTTCCGACAAATGTTGGTTAATAAAATTGGAAATGGTAGACAAAATTCGTTGTCGGTTTAGCTAAATGAAGTTTAACTGACATTCCAAAAACTAGGCCTAAGTGTTTTTAACGAAAAAATGTTTAAACAAATTTGGTATCGATGGAAAAGAATTTTTAAATGCTTTGTGCTGGCACATTTTTGAATTTTTTTTTTCTTATATCAAGTTTATTTATAGGGAGTTTACACAGAAAGTTCATTTACTATAAATGGGATTAACTGCTTAATAAATACTGAATGTCCATATAAAATTTAACAAACAGTTAAATTTAAAATTTATATGGGAAACAACAACAAATGTGTCCGTTAAAGTGCCACTTAGTAGCTAACGGGGACATTGTGAAAATGAGGCTTAACCATTTTTGATCTTAACAGTTGATTCAACTTTTCCTCTGCTTAATATTTCTAAACAATTATGCATTCATACTACTAATTGTCAGCAACTCTGTGTTTTAATATAATTTCGTTTGGCAACGCTGAAAAACATACATATAAAGTAAGATAAAAATCAACGTTAAGACGCCGCAGCAAAATAATGTTCGCGCTGTTGTTAAAATTTTTGCTAACGCCGACATTTTCCTTGTTCCTCCTATATCGGATCCCTATAGGTGCCACCTTGTTATTTTAAACTGATAAAGTTAATATTTTATCTGTCAAGTTAAACTTTTAACTGTCAAAAATTGCATATGTAAACGATGAAGATTTAAAAGATGCATTAACGTTGATCAAGTAAATTAATTAAGCTGTCTAAACTCCCTAGTACACATCCAAATTATCCGGATAGCCAAGCGGCTATCCGGGCTTTATCTACGGACTCTGTGGGATCAATGACGATACTCAGGCGTAAAGGGGAAATTAACGATTTCTCTGCACGGGTACGCATTGAGATTATATGGGTGCCGGGACACTGTGGTATAGCGGGGAACGAAGTGGCTAATGATGTGGCTAGGGAAGGATCTTCCCCGAAATTAGTCACTTTGGGGAACGCTAAACCTTTTCGAGCTCTCAAGGCGGAGCTGGTGGACTGGGCTGACACCATGCATAGGACCATCTGGGAAAATGCGGGTGTTGGCAGGACTACGAGTATTCTCTGGGGCAACCCGGACACGGACAACACGAGGGAAATTCTGAATCTCAGTAGGAAGGAACTGAGTCTTTGGATGTAAATCCGCACGGGACACTCGACACCTAGGGCCCATCTCCACCGTATTGGTAGGGCGGACTCGGAAGTGTGCAGGGCCTGTGGGGAGGACGAGGAGACCTTGGAACACTATCTCTGTGAATGTCCGGCATTTGCCGGGATCCGGGTCGAAATACTATCCAGTGACCCAATATCCACATTGGGGGATCTTAGGGGCATAGGATGGAAGAAGTTGAGGAGTTTCGCCAGTGCGACGGAGTTCCTGGGGTAGAAAGGTGACATAGGACCGACTGTTTAGAGAGATTAAAATATAGTATGCCAAACATCAAACATTCATATGAACTAGTTTACTCACTACATGAGAACTAATATACATTTGAGCTTGAAGTTAAAGATTATACATAAAGGTCGTAAAAACATAATTTTTATTTTTAATAAAAATTATATCAAACTTGTATAAAAGACAAAGTACCGTTGGGTTTACTTCCCCTGTTTTGTTTACAAACTAAACAAAATATAAAAAGGAGAGAAAAACAAAAAACGTGTATTGAATATCCACCAGAGGTGGACCTTGCACATCAAACAAGTTTTCAATTTATTTTTTGGTCAATAGTTATAATCTTTAACTTCAAACTCATATGTATATTAGTTCTCATGTAGTGAGTAAACTAGTTCATATGAATGTTTGATGTTTGGCATGGGATTGTTACCGCTTTCAAAACGTGTTCTGATGATGGGAACCTAGAAAATTCCCGAAATAGATCTATCAACACATTCCTGAAAGGGTCAAATAATAACTTTGAAAACAAAAAACTCTATAGATTATTTGTTAGGACAATATCCTAATGAAGAAATATACAGTATGGCCTCAAACTTGAATAATTTTCATTTTCATTCCAAAATTAAAGGTCGAAAAAACATAATTTTTATTTTTAATAAAAATTATGTCAAACTTAAATTATGTTTTATTTAAGCCGTTTTCAATAATTAATGTTCATTTAATGAATTGTTTGATTAAAAAAATTCAAAATGCGTTTCTCAGGCAACAACTTTGGAGCGCTTATTAATAAAATTTTTAAAATGATTATTGTTTTTTTAAACCCGGTTAACAATTTTTTTTTTCAAATTTCAGAAACCGTACCGGATTTATTTAAAATTCCAACTATTCGGAAAAATAGAAAACCGGATTCAAAAAACGCCGAAAATCAATCACCCTGCTATAATATACTTGTTTTTTTTATATTTTAACTTTAACCAGACTGGTGTAGGGTATCTTTTCTTTTAGCGGCATACCCAAACTTAACTTTTTTTTTGTCGTTATAATCGTTAGTTTATGTTAAAAAAAAAAAAAATAAAATGTAAATTGATTAATGTTTATTATTTATTTTCACTAAATTATTAATTTTAAAACTATTTAAAATATACTGATTTTTTTTGCACAATTTTTTTTTTTGGATTTTTAGTAAAGCAATAAAGTATTGAATTTTAAGTTTTATAAAAAAAAAAATTATTTTTTTTAAATACTGTATTTTATGACTTGTCGACGCTTTGCCAAACAGCAAAAAGTAGAGTCGTTTTACCGTTTAATGGTGTTATCATTTCGACATTGAAAGACCACCGTTAACTTTGAAATTCAGTCGTTTCGCCAACGTATGCACTACCGTTTACAACGCTTTGCCAACGTTCAGCCCATTGTATTTTTTCTGACTGGGTATAATATATATTATTGATCCTTAGGCAATTTTAGTCGATTCGGAGATGTCCGTCTGTCTGTTGAAATGATGATCACGGTGCGAAAACATCCTCCTGAGAAGTATTGTAACTTTGGGAATATTGGTTGTTTGAAACATTGTTGTAACATAGTAGCGTATAAAATATTATGGCATATTTAAATTGACCTCAATTTTTTTTTTTACCACAAAAGTTTTGCTTTTGCCCAAAAATTGTTTTCAACTCAAAAAAGTTTTTTTCACCACTAACATTTTTTTTTTTACATCCAACACGTTTTTCACCTCAAAATTCTTTTTTGAGGTCCGCTGAATGCGAATCTGACTTCAGAGTTCTCCATCACATCACAAATAATAAAAAAAATTAGAGATGAAAGCGTGACACAAAATTTTGGAGGAATTTCACTCAAAAGCTGAATTAAATCGTGTGAACGTAAACGAGTGCGAATTTGTATTTAAATTTTGTTCTATCGTTAGCGTTAGTCAATATTTAATCACGCTTTCATCTCTAAATACAAAATTCAAATAAATAAATTAAATAAAAATAAAATTACCTATGATAGCCCACTAATTTTAAGTTTGTTGTTTTATTTAAAACGTTTTGTGTAAACAACTGAATGCAGCATTAATCAAAAGACGTATGTATATGTACATTATATTAAGCCATAATAAAACGATTGTGCAGTGGAGAGTTGAATCATTATATGTATTTAAAAAAAATCAATAATTGAGTTTAGTTATGTGCAAAACAAAAACTTGGCCTTTATTTTCAAGGCCCCCAAAAAGAAATTAAGTTTTTGTTATTGTGGTCTTTTTAGATTTCGTCAAGTTTGTTTTAAAAAAGAAGTTTTTTTTTAATAGTCTATCCAATACCATCATAATATCATAAAGAAAAGCAATCTTTTTAAATATTCTTGTTATAGATGACTATCCAAAGAATCGTCTGGGAGTTGCAAAGGATTATAAGTTTGTAACGCATAAGATGATAATGAAAGACTTGTAGAATTGGTGATTGCAGAATTTGGTGATAGACAATATGTATTTATTACTGTGGTAGCTGTGGTAGCCGAACTACAAGAATCTATAGTTTCCATTTCATCATTACCATCATCAGCATCATCCAATTGTAAACAAATTTCTTTTAGGCAGGAGTTTTCTAGTTGTGTATTAAAATCATTTGAATTATCATCAAAAGCTATTGATATGGTGTTGTTGATGGTGTTTTGAGACGTAGTGCTAATATTACAATCTGGCTGATCATCTTCCAAAGATGCATTTGTTTTCGTTGTAGTTATTATATTTGATTTGAGATCCTTTTCAGGATTGTCTTGTTGTTTGCTTATGATGACATTATCTATATTTGGGTTGCCATTATCGATGGTATGTTGATGATTTTGACCTGTTGGATTATGTTGTTCATCGCTATGATGGTTTAAACTTTCATTTTGTTTATCCTCATCAAGTTGATGATCATGGTCGATGTTGTACTTGCTGTCGTCTTCTATCCGTTTCTCATCAAACAAATAAAAATTCTAAATTGAAGGGAAGTGGAAAGGGAAGTTTTGTTTCAAATAGTACAATTTTTTACTTGGTATTTTGCTAGTTTTGTTTTTACAAAAAAAAAAATATAAACTAAAATGTTGTAAATTATAAGGGGATAAAACTAAAAAATTGTATATACCAAATAATAAAAAAATTATACCAAAAAAACATACGCAAGACTTTTGTTTAAATTAAGAAAGAAAAAACATTGCAAACATTTTAATTCACAAAGCCTGCAAGGCCGAATTTTTGGGATGTCAGTTAAACTTGGTTTATTGAAACTGAAACGAATTTTGTCAGCCATTTTCAAATTTATTAACAAACATTTGTCGGCACAACTTTTTCTCCTTCAGAAAAAAGTTTGTTCTTTATTGAAATAATACAAAATAAACTACATTCCTATAGCCGTATTCCATTCCAGTTATAGATTGCGTTAAACTAATTTTAAAGAAAATCTACACCCCAAAAACTGGACCTGAGACAAACAAAAAAAAAAGCATGTCAAATGAATTCGTTATTAGAAATTTAAATTAAAACTATATTGAAAAGAAACCAACAAAACGCGATTTTCTGGTTTTTTTAACATTTATTTTTACCCAGGTTGTTTGTTATTCCCATAAGCAGTCTTGTGATAAATATTATCAAGGATATCGATTTTGTGACCAAGTCTTTATCGTGACCTGAACAGAGTGAAATTGTACATTTTATATATTTCAGGGTCGCTGATTTACAAAAAAAAAAAAAAAAAATCAAAATTTAAAAATTCAAAATTGCATATCCTATATGGCGACAACATTTTTCAAAAGTGCATCGATATGGTCAAAAATTAGTTGTCAGGAATATATAAGAATATTAAATTTTGATTCTATATTTAGAATTTTACCTAATACCTTATCAAACCAAAGTCGCGTAAAGTATTAAATATTTAATTTTTGTGTTTTTAAAGAAATTAAGGGTATTAAAAATGGTGGAATTTTTTTTCTTGAAAAGTGCTTTGATTTGACCCAAAATTAGTTGTCAGGAATCTGTAGCAGAGAACAGAATGAGACGTTTTTGTTGTCCATTCATACATTCATTGCTTTTGCATTGTTTTTATTCAACAACAACCGCCTATGCTGTTGCTGTTTATTCCATTTATTGTTTTTGTTGAATGCCTTTTTAACATTCATTTTTATAATGCCGTTACATGTCAAGCAATGAAATGAAATGATGACACATTAATAACATGAAATCAATCACAACATTCGCGTAGTATTCGTTGACCTGTAGCAATAATAATAATTTTTTTACAGTTTTATTAAACATGAAATATGTATAAATTTTTTTTTTAAATTTATTTTCATCGGGATAAACATTAATTGCATTTATAGTAATTAAATGTGCTAAAGTCCCAAAACTTATTTAACAAATTGTGAAAAGCAATCTGTTGTAGGCGTGTCCCTATCCGGATTTCATTCCTGCCTAAGGAAATCTTCAGGGGACTTTGTTATTAGAATTTCTAGAGATATTTGTTATGTTAAATCACAAACTGAATGAGAATTTCTTGTCCTCGTCTAGGAATTTGTTTAATTTTATTAAACATGAAATATGTATACAATTTTTTAATTTTCTTAATACAGTAATATGTTTCACAAAAAAAATGGTTAACGTTTTATTCATTTAACATTGAGACCCTTCACACCAATCGTTGTGTATTCGTTGTGTTCGTGAGTGTGAAGTGTGGTTAACACTAGACAAGCAATGCAATGCATGTTTTTCGTTACACTCACTTTTCTCAATTCTGTCATTTGTTGCTTTATTGAAATGATGTGAGTCGACAACAATGTACTCATTTTTTGTGATTGCATTCAAAAGCATGAAATAAGGCATTCAAACCGTTCTCTGATCTGTAACAACATTAAATCCGATTTTGTATTTAGAATTTTAAAATTCAAAATAACGAAACAGATAATTAACCAAAAGTAGCTAACAGTATTACACAAAAGTATATAACGTCGTCTAAACTGATTGAAATTGAGTATAAAAAGAAATTCAGGGTCGGCGATTTCACACAATTAATAAAAAAAAATAAAAATAAATGTCGGATCCAATGTGGCGGTATTTTTTTTTATTTTTTTTTCAAAAGTGCCTAGGTTTGGCTCAAAATCAGTTGCCGGGAATCTGTAATAATATTATATCCGATTCTTTTTTCAGATTTTTAAAATTCAAAATAGCGGACCAGAGAATTCATCTGAAGTCGCTACAAGTATTAAATATATAGCGAAAAGTATATCACGTCGTCTAAACTGACTAAAATTGAAAAATGCGTATCGAACGTGACGCCAACATTTTAAAAAGTGTACCAATTTGTTTTAAGAATTTTACCACATATTTGGATTCAAAGATTCCTAAAACGATTGAGTAGAATTTTAAAATTTCGCGGCCATTTAATTCCGCCATCTTATCCAGTGCGCATGACATTTTTCGTAAACTTCATAATATAGTCCAAAAATTTGTATATTCATGAATTGCAAAGGCAGCAGAATCTGAAACAGACAAAAATTTTAGTCGCCATATTTAACCCGTCATTTATTTTTCTAATTTGTTTCACCACCCTAAGTATTAGTGTCCGGCCGAGTGTTCGGCTTCGGAGTTCGGCCAAAAAGTGAAGTTCGGCCAAGTTTGGTGTTCGACCAAATTTTGGCCGAACTACCGAACTTTTAAAAATAGTACAACTATTTTCCAAATATGAATTTTTAAAAAATTATACCTATAAATTTTTGTTTATGTTTAATAACTTTTAGGTTTATTGATCTAAAAAAAGTTCGGCTTCGCCTTCGGCCGAACATTGATATTATGGCCGCAGTTCGGCTTCGGCCGAAAAAAATGAGTTCGGTCGGACACTACTAAGTATACATCATTATACAATTTCGATCTGTTAAGATTGTAAATACACCTTTTGAAAAAAAAAAAATATTTTTTTTTTTATAAATGATTAAAAAAGAAAAAATAATAATGATCGTCACTATAAATGCACATAAAAACTCAATTTTTAATCTATATATTTACATCTATATATATCGAGCGGTGCAACTTAGTGCAACTCTTTGGCAAAAGGTAAATAGCAATAACATTGCGTTGTTTTCTACTAAAAATGTCCTACATTATTACGGAAATATTTTTGTTTATCCAAAGATAATCACCCCTATCGTGAATATTTTTTCCCTCGAATCGATTTCCCTTTTCACGATGCCAATTTTCACTTGAGGGGGAATGAAAATTACATGGGAACAAACATTTCCCTTTTTATTCACGACATGGGTGAATATGAATCTTTGCAAAATAAAAAATTTCAAAAAAGTATGTACACTTTTACATAATATTTTTTTTATAGATTTTTTGACTTTGGACCTCTGTGGTCAATTGAACGGTAGTCAATTATTCGTCAATTATATTACTGGCACTGTTTCAATAACTGCCAAACACACTGTCATTATTGATTTCTACCAATTCCAAAAAACGGCTTCTCTGACACTTTGTGTTGCGATTCAAAAGTTCGAAGTGAAAGTGTGAATAAAAATGAATGGTTGAAAAACAAAACAATCGCGCTTTGTTGGGTGTTGTTTAAACACTAACCGGGGTTCCCAGCTTATTGGTTTTTTTTAACTAGCACAGTACAATCAAATGGGTTGAATATACAGTTTGTCAATTGTTTTCAAAATAAAAATATTTAAAAAAAAAAAAGAATGGATAACATAAACAAATTGATGTTTATATGATTTTTTTTCTTCTTTATTTATATTGTTTGCACTTATGTTTAACTAGAATATTTAACGAAAAATACGATTTTTGTAATAAATTAAGAGAAAATGCGAATAAGGTAATTGTAAAATTGTAATTGTCAATTTATTCTTTGCATAATTTAGTAAATAAATTTTCACAGCGAGAAAAAGATGTTACATGTGTTCAAAATCTGCGGTTCTATTATGTTTCATATTAGTTTTATATAGAACTCGAGAAATCGAATGCCACTTATAAAAAAAAATTAATTACAGAGCTTTTCAGAGGCTTGTTTTTAGAAATTGTTTTGCATTTGTATACAGGTGGGGGAAAATCAACGCAGGCAGAAATAATGGGTGGTAATAAAAAACAAGCACTAAATGCAAATGCTTTGCCAACGTTTGAAATAGATATGCAGTGGAAACTCCATTTAACGAATGCAAAAGTTTTTATATTGAATTTATTAAAAAAAAAATCATAAATTTAGATAACAAATTAAATTTGAAAAAGAAATTCAAACAAATAAAATATGCTAAAACATAATAAACAATTACTAATAAGTATTTTAATTAATTAAGTACAAAAAAATACATTTGTATTCGTGTATATAGTTTTTTTAATTTTTTCGGACTTAAAGTCAGTGCAAAATGAAAAAATCTAAATTTTTTCAAATACCAATTTTAAAAATTCTATTGCCAAATTTTACTACTACTTGCAAAAACACCTCGGATCATTAAAAATTATAAATTGCATTTATAGTAATTAAATGTGCTAAAGTCCCAAAACTTATTTAACAAATTGTGAAAAGCAATCTGATGTAGGCGTGTCCCTCTCCGGATTTCATTCCTGCCTAAGGAAATCTTATAAATTTTTGTTTTGATTTTTTAGATATAATTTTTGTTTTACTCGCCAGACCGGCGATAAATATTTTAGCGAACTATTTTATTTAGTTAGTAGTTTTGATTAAAGAACTATACAATTAAAAAAAAAAAAAAGTTTCTTATAATCCTCTACCCCATTTTATTTTTTACACGTCACAAAAAGTGGAAAATTTAAAACATTTTTATGTGAATTTTGTTAATAAACCCCCCACTTTTATCGCAGAAGTCCAAAATTTTGTGTAGGCATTAAGTTTTGCCGTGGTTTTGCAATCTAATATTAATAAATGAAAATTTGAATGATTGCCTAAATGTTTATTAAATTGAAATTTATTGTGAGATGTTATTTTCGTTCAGTTAAATATCATGAAAAATTAATTGAAAAATTATAATTTATTTGTGATAATTTACCTTGACTAATAGATAAGTCATTAAATCAAGGCAAATATGCCTTGTACTAATAGATAAGTCATCAAATCAAGGCAAATATGCCTTGTTAATTTAATGTTTTTATCAATGATATTGCTAATTGTTTCAAAAACTCCAAGCTTCTTTTCTATGCTGATGATTTAAAAAGTTTTAAACAAATTTCTTGCCCCAAAGATATCTCTGATCTTCAGGAGGACTTGGATAGAGTTGTCCGTTGGTCTGATCGAAATTGTCTTCCTTTCAATGTAGGTAAATGTCTTTCTATGTCGTATCATAGGCGTCGTAATATTTTAATGTCTGAATATAGAATAAAGACTTATATTTTATCATTTGTTGATGAAATTTTAGATTTGGGAGTAGTATTTGATATCAGACTATCTTTTAATAATCATTTAAACTATATAATACCTAAAGCTTACTCAATATTTGCTTTTAACCGTCGTAATTCTGATAACTGTTTTGATCATTATACAAAAAAAAAGCGTTGTTTACTTCGTTTGTAAGATCTAAATTAGAATATGCCTCATTTATATGGGGACCTAATGCTGAAGTTCATATTAATAGAATTGAAAAAATTCAGAAAAAGTTCATAACATATGCTCTTTCTTTTTTAAACTTTTCCTCGCCAGTTCCTTCAAATGTAATTGCTTCTTATGCAGATAAATGTGCTTTACTCTCAATGAAAACTTTAGAGGTTAGGAGAAAAATCTTTTCGCTTAATTTTGTACATGGCAATATTTGGGGTTTAATTGATTGTCCGGCTTTATTACATGCTATCAAGATCTATGTACCTCCACGGTCACTTAGAAATAAAGTAACTTTTTTTCATATTGATATTCATAGAACTGACTACGCTATAAATGAACCATTATCAAGGGCTATGAGATTATTTAATAATCATTGTAATCAATTAGATTTAAGTTTTACTAACATAAATTTTAAAGTAATTTTAAATAATTTGTTAAAATAAGTTATTTACTTTGGATTTTAGTTGCTAGTCTGTAAGAATAATATTGTATCCATTGACTTAAATAAATAAATAAACATATATTTATTTACTTTTTTAAATTGAACACAAATTTTAGCCTTAAAATTGTATTCATAAATGAATATTAACTTTTACACAAGGTTTCAAATAGGCATTAAAAAATATGTATTCTAAATCTGAGTTAAGATTTTTTATGAATTACCAGAGTTGCCAGCCAATTCAACTTTTAGAGCGAGTTTTAATGACAAGTATTTTCCCCATGTTGTCGTATTCTATCCTTTTCATTGTAAGTGAATAATCTCAAACATCAAAGATTTTTCGTTTACATATGCTGAGAATATATTAAGCTATTTTTACACTGTACCTCGTGAGTGGTTTATAGTTTATTTTAAATAAAAATAAATTTTATTTTAAATTAAAATAAAAATCGAAGCTTTTATATGAGCTAAGACTTGTGAAAATAGATTTATTGGTTATTTTTCTTACTGTATATTTTAAGTAATGGCAAACTATCAAATTCCATTGCTGTGACAACATTGTAAAATAACTACGGCCAAGCGCATATTGGTGTTATCATTTCGACACTGAGTCAGTACTGTAAAAGTTAAAAATCCGACACTTTGCCAGTACATGTACTACTATCTCCAGCACCGCGTCATCACGGCCCGTTCGTATTTTTCTACCTGGGCAGTTTCATACAAAATTTGTAATTTTAATAATACATTTGAGTTCATTTCTGTGTCATTTTGGAGCTTGTTTGCTGGCCGAGATGTATTTAAATACTGCAATGTCACTGAAGTTTTTGTATTCAAAGTAATTTAGTTTTAGGTTGACCAGTGCTTTACCAGCACTGTAAAATACAGTCCGCCGAGCTTTGGCCAGTGTTACAATGGGAAAAATTATAACAATTGCTTCTTTTAGCATTTTCTCCTAATTCATCGCTACAATTATATTTTGCTTTGAGTATTCTAGATATATAAAGGTGCATAAAACATAAATAATTAAAAAAAAATCTAAAAAGCTTCCCAGCCAGAAAAAAAACGAACGGCAAAGCATTGGTCCAGTGCTTTCAACGGTGGTATGAGCGTTGACAGAGCGTTGGATATCTGAAGATTTAAGTGCTTTGCCAAACCCAAAAGATAGCACCGGGCAGGGCTTGGCCGTTCTTTTTTAAAACGTTGGCAAAGCACTGGCAATGAGCGCTTTGCCAGTACCAAAACCATAATTTTAAAACGTTGGCAAAGCATTGGCAGAACAATCAATAAAGTGCTATTTTAATATTATAATAAGTACTTTGCCAACCCCAAAATGATAACATCGGGCAGGGCTTGGCCGTTTCTTTTTTAAAAACGTTAGCAAAGCACTGGCAATAAGCGCTTTGCCAGTACCAAAACCAAAAACGACCAATAAAGTCCTACTTAGTAATTCACTTCAGCAAAGAGTTGTATTATTTCTTATTGAATGATTTTGGTAATTTGAATAGAAATAACAATACGCTTGCTTCAGCTAAGTTAATTACAAAATAACTGAATATTTTTTTTATTAAATTATTTTTGTGATAATTTAGCACGATGTTTACTACAATTTTACTATAGAAAGAAATTTGAATATAAATTTCTTAAGTAAAATTTTAGTACAAAAACTATACTTTGTGCTGATTATAATAGGAGACCTTAATAATCTTAACTTCAGTTAACGGTTGTAAATTTTGTAAATAAGTACTGGCAATGCACTTTTGCCAATGTTGGGAAAGCGTTCTAAGTCAGTACTGGGCCAGTGCTTTTTTATTTTTACGGTTGTAAATTTTGTAAATGAAGTACTGGCAAAGCACATTTTACAAACGTTGGCAGAGCGTTCTAAGCCAGAGCTTTGCCAGTGCTTTTATTATTTTTACTGTTGTAAATTTTGTTAATTAAGCACTGGCAAAGATCTTTTTACTAACGTTGGCAGAGCGTTGTAAATCAGTGCTTTGCCAGCACTTTATTTGTTGGATCATTGGCAAATAGTGCTCTGATAGTGCTTGATTTTTCAGACCATTGGCAATTTCTGGCTGGGTTCATTTGTTTTTGGTTTTTATTATTTTTTGAAATATTTTCATTTTGCAAAAAATTAATTGATAAACTGTAAATTGGGTTTGTAATATTCTTTTATTATTTATTTTTCTAAAGCCATAAAATACCAATAATATATTTATGATATTCTAGCAGATAATTTGTATTTACTTAATTCAAAAGTGCAAGCTCTACAATTTTTTCACTTAGTTGAATTTTTTATGAGAATTTTGTTTGACTTTTTATTTATTTTGCGTTTGAAAACATTTTGATAGAAGACGACACTATATACAACTTTTTAATTTATTCAAATAAAAAATTTGTTTTTTGTTAAAAAGGGGTTTAATTTTGTTTAAAACTAATTAATTGCTAAATATTTATATATATTAGGTTATACTTAAAATAAGTAAGATTGTTTTGAAAGGCATATACAAAATCTTAAATGTTCAATATATTATATTGACTTTTTTAAGTTAATTTTTTTTAAAGAGACGCAACACTCAGTAGATTCTTCCCACTTATTAATGTGTTGCTTTCTTTGGAAAGGGAATAGAGGAGAGATTAAAAAAGGTGGTAAAGATGAAGGGCTTCAAATATGCTGATCGCCACCTGATGGAGAATTGGAGAACTTATTTAAGTTCTGCCTTTTTTAGCAATCGCCTTTTGCCTTTTTTAGCAAACGCCCTGGTTACCTTTTCACAAATTGAAGGTTGACTACATACATAAATAAAAATCACCACAATCTTCTTGGACGTTGATGCGTCCCCAACACCTTGACGCTTATAGAACTTGAAGGTACGGTGGAATGTGTCCAACGTTCTTTTTTCCTTTCAGGTCATTCTTGACCAAATTTTTTCCTTTAAAAATTTTGAGTTGTGTCACTTTTGAACTAGGTGTGCGATATGTGAACTCCTTGCTAACTTTTACTTATGATTATTGGTGTAAGTCTCCAACGTAGAGACATTTTGGAATTTTTCCTTTTATTAATTTTTTAGTTTACTCTCGTATGATTTTAATACAAATCAAAAATTTAAAAATCCGCCTATGTCAGAGACTAGGAATTTATTTAAAGTATTCTTAGATGAGCACCCATGGTTGACAGTGGCACCCGATTTTGACCTTAAACATAATGGTCTAAGGGTTGCCATGTAAGTCAGAATTTTAAAATAGAATTTTTAGAATAATATTGTGTTTTTCTATCACAAAAAACAAAAAAAAAAATAAACCATTTCTTTATTTTTTATAATTGTTTAAATATTTCTCTTTATATTGATTTCTAAAGGGGGTTAATATTCTTCTTTCTATTTTTTTATGAATAAAAGTCGTTCAGAATTGTTCTTTTGAAAGTTAATCTTGCTATATACAAACTGGTTTATGTTGTTAGAAAATAGGATATTTAAGGTTTTATAGTTTCAAGTGACATAATGAAGTTGCTTGTTAATGTTGGTCTACCAACTATATATATCCCGAAGGGCTTGGTTGGTTTTGTTAAAATAAATTAAATATCTACAAATAAAAACGATTAAAGCTAATTTTCATTAATAAATTTAAAACATTTATCAAAATAAAAAAAGTTCTTTAAATCTTAGGTTACGAGGGCGGATCTATGTCCGTGACTTTTCGAACTTCCCTCGTAGTTATATCAAATGCAACACTGCTCCCATCAAGTACCACCTGTTAATAGACTACTGACAAATTTTGAGGAAGTTCCGTCATTTACTTTGCGTTTAACAGCTGTTCAAAACATACAACCTCGTGGATTTTTTTTAACAATGGAAAAAAGTGAATTTCGAGTGGTCATTAAACATTAAATAGTTAAGACCCCCTTCTTTCACACAGTTCTGGCTGAACAGATTTTTATGCTTTTTTAAATTTCGTGATATACAACTAAATAACAGTTACGTTACGACAAATTGGCTCCATAGACCCAATCCTTGCCTCTCATTCCGTTTGTCAAAAATGTTTAATTTTGTCCCTAAATAAAGAATATTTTTTTTTTTCAACTTTGAGGACTTCTGACGGGTAAATGAGATCAGATATATATTTACCGCCTCCACATTTTTATTGCCCCAACTTTCCCTTACAAATTACCTTTGGTCATATTTACTCTATCTTTTTGCCTGGACAATTATAAGTGTCAAAAACGCTTGGGCAAGCTTACTTGCCTGTCGTCGTCAAATAATTTAAAAAATATAATATAATTTAAAAAATATTTAAGATAAAAAAAATATCTACATATAAAAAAATCCTTGTGAGGACTGGATTAAGGTTACCTAATTAAGATCGGAAATGTGGTTCACTCCAATTTGTTATAGAGGGGACAGAAAAAAGTAGGTGAAAATTAGGGTTAAAAAATTACATTGTTTTTCGTTTTTTTAAATGAATTTTTTAAAGAAAACTATGCTATTTGGGATATAAATTAAACGTTTTAGAATCTATACAATGGAGCAAACAAATTTAAAAAAAAAGTCGAATAAATTGCAACTATCCAATTTGCAACTATCCAATTTGGACCCAACCGATAGAACAAATTATAGCCTGTGGCGAACAACAAAACAATTAAAATACCCCACAACATTATAATCACCAATTCGACTACCAAAAGGAAAATGGGCCAAAAGTAACCCAGAAAAAGCCGATGCATTTGCAAACCATTTCGAAAAAGTTTTCACACCCAATGCTTCTTCCAGTACAGACTGAGAGTTACAATCATTATGCAATTATCCACTTAACCCAATACATTTTAGACTCCCAGAATTAAAAATAATCACTAAAGAGCTAAATGTCAAAAAATCTGCCGACCATGACAAAATTACTGCCAAAATGATCCAAGAACACCCCGAATGTGCGTTAAAAGTACTTATGTACATATACAACGGTATAAATCGAACAGGGCAATTCCCCACAACCTGGAAAAAATCACAAATAATTATGATTCCCAAGCCTGGCAAAGACTTAACTCAAACGACATCATATAGACCAATTAGCTTGCTGTCAATACTATCAAAAGTATTTTAAAACTACTTCTAAGCCTCATTATTCCTTATGCCAACGAACATCGTATTATTCCTCAGCACCAGTTTGGATTCCCCGAAAAGTCACAACACAATAGAACAAGTGCATCGAATCGTCACACTAATAAGACAAACTTTCGAAGCAAAGCAATATTGTTCGGCTCTATTTATCGACATAGCTCAAGCCTTCGACAAAGTGTGGCACGAAGGGCTCATATCTAAAATCTCTCGCATTTTACCACCTTGTACACATTTAAATCTTAAAAATTACTTGTCAAATCGGTCATTTACAATCAAAGTAAAAGACACTGTATGCAGATCCTGTTCTGTAAAAGCTGGTGTACCCCAGGGCAGTATTCTTGGTCCTTTCTTATATGTCTTGTATACTGCAGATATGCCAACACAAATAAAAACCCAAACATTTACATTTGCCGATGATACTGCTATCATAAGTACCCATTCTTGCCCTGTAGAAGCATCGAAGTTATTGCAAAATCATAATAGCGAACTTGAAATCTGGCTCGATAAATGGAAAATTAATGTTAATCCCGTAAAGTGTGACCACATCACTTTTACCCTCAGAAAACATGACTGCACCCCAATTAAAATTAAAAATGTACAAATTCCTCAACAGAATCATGTTAAATACCTAGGAATACACCTAGATCGGCGACTCACGTGGAGCAGACACATTGAGGCAAAAATAACTCAAATCAAATTGAAGACTGTGCAACTAATGTGGTTCATAAACTCTAGATCCTCTCCTAGTTTGGATTATAAAGTTCTTATATACAACTCAATAATAAAACCAATTTGGACCTATGGAATCCAACTCTGGGGAACAGCATGCGCCACAAATATTGAAAAACTAAAAAGAAGACAATCGAAGATTTTAAGAATAATTACTGGTGCTCCCTGGTACGTAAAGAATGTTAACCTTAACAAGGACTTAAGTATTCCTACCGTCATCACAGTATCTCGAGAGAGTTGTATTAAATATGTTAATAAGCTGTTAGTGCATCCAAATTCCTTAGCACAAAATCTACTTTTTAGCGATGGACATAGGCGACTTAAAAGAAAAGACTGGCTAGATCTAAAAATGCATTGCCGCCGCTCATATCTAATTGGTAACTTGCATTGGCACGTTACCTCATAGAATAATTTAAAATTTTAAGATTTGAAAAACTTATTGTCAATTTCAGTTAAGAAAAGATTCAATAAATAAAATATGAAAAAAAAAATATATATAGACTTGGATCGATGCTTTTTAACTCCTGCACTCCCTAAGCCTTTTTTATACTATCACATATTTTTGAAGAGCTATTTTTTGTTTTCCACATTCACAATACAAGCACACAGAAAAAATACGTTGAAATCCAATTGTAAGCATATTAAGTTCTGTTTGCATAAATTATAGAAATAAAAGCAGAAAAAGCAAAAATGTGGCAAAACGTTACTAGTATTTGCATAATCTCTGCGAATAAACAATATTGGTTGATATGTTAACAAATACTTGGCCAGGCACGTAGCTAGGAATTCGTTTCGGGGGGGGGCTTTTCGATTTTTTATTTTGATTATATATATTTTTTTTTTATTGCACACTAGCGGTAACAGCTTTTTTTTTTTTTTTTTTTTTTTGTTTGCTAAATTTTTGTTAAATTTTTGCTAAAGTTTTGCTAAATTTTTACCGTAATGAGCAATCATGTATTAATAATAGAAATCGCTTTCTCAGGTCATTTTGAAACAAAAACCTCCCGCATAAAGTGCATATCCTTAAAATGCATTTTTTCATTTTTTACTTATTGTGTTCATTATTTTGCGAATTTTGATGTCTATATCGCGAAACAACGCTTTAATCTGTTTGATCACAGTCCGCGAAACACGTCAAATTTGAAAACGTTTGTGTACTTTAAGTTGGATATGCATCGTTAGTGTCTAATTACGTTAAATTTTTAGCTAAATATTAATTTTGAGTTTAATTAAATAAAAAAGAGGATTATGCGGAACACTTTTTGAAAACCGCGAAAAATAAAATTACTTGGTATTTTTATGTGCTAGTATACCTCTAGGGTAGCTAAAACTTGATAAATGTAAAAAAGTAAAAAAAGTTTCAACTTCTAATAACCCGATTAAAATTAATATGATGCTTTATATAATCATACGAAATTTAATATGAGTCGTAATATAGTTTTATCCGAGAAATGGGCATAATAATTAAATATCATCCGAATAATGACGCGATACAATTTAATACGATTTTATAAAGCGGTATAAATTTATATATATCCAGTTTTTGATTTTAAAACGTCATGAAAATTCAAAATATCTATTAATCTTTTTAGACTTTAGCCGCTTGCAAAAGGTTTACAACTTTATAATTTGTAACAAATTCTATAGCATTTGGAAATTTTATTTATAATAATATTGTGTTTTTTAAAATATGATATAATATCAAAATATATATTATTTTGCAATGTCTAGATATATAAATATAACGTAATTATTAATTGGATTAGTTTTAGCGTATTCTAAATGCAATATACTATTATACGCAACTATATATGACATCATATTAATTTTTTTCTACGAAATTAATTTTATATATGAATTTATATAATTATGTCCGGTTAAGTGCACTGGCAGACAAAACCTTATAAGTGCATATAAAATAATGTATTATTTTATGCAAACGTTTTAACTCGGGAAATTAAAGATTTATAACCGTCCAAAAAACAAATTAAAAGCAAATATCCTATATAATTTGCCTGACACTCATAAGGAAGCTTTTCCGATGGGTTCCCTTTGAAATTAATGAAATTCGGATAGGTGATACAGCAGCAAAAATATATGAAAAACGTATCTATTTTTAAAATTGGTGGTGAAATTTAACACATCTTTGTATGAAAATATGTTTAAAGTTTAGGAAATTTAGACTTATTTAAAAACAGCGTTAAAATGCTCGAGAAAACACACATTTTGAAAACCATTTTGACACTATGTCGTGGACCCCGGCTGCCACTTATTTGAATTATTTTAACAAATTATTATTTTCCCCTTTTTCATATATCCGACTCTTGTATTAAAAAAATCGCAAATTTTACAAGCAAGCGTGATTGTAGTCTGAAAGAAATAATAATAAAGAAAAATATAAAATTGGAAAATTTAAAAATTTAAAAATATACCTGACATCGCCTAGGTCTTATTTAAACTAAATTATGTATTTCCAATTCACTTTGATTTATATTCTGGACAATTTCAGACGCTTTTCAAATTGTCTTTAATCAATTTTTAAATAAAAACCCTTTAAAATGTCTAAAAAAAAACTACATCGTTATAACACAAAGACTGGTTTAGCTGCTTGATTTTAAAATGTCGCATTTCAAGGAGCGCCGATAGAAATTTGTTTACATTTAATTGAGAAAAATTGAGTCACATTGGACCACGTTAACACATTATGCATATCGATCAAAGTTTAAGGCTTAAATTTGTTTCGAAAAATTAAAAAAATATATGAGATATCGTAATATATATCGTAAAAAAAAAATACTGAAAACTATGTTACCGGATGTGTGCGTAGCAAACCAAATTTAAATAAAAAGATTGCACTGTACGTAAAGTAACGACTTTTACGGCACAAGTAAAATTAATTTTGAGTCTTAATGGTATCTCCATTTTAAAACATTATGTCAAAATACACAGAAAAAATTATTGTCAAAAAAATTTCAATTAAACTTTTGTTCGATTTCAAACTTACTTTCAATTAACTGTTTAATTGAAAATGAATTTGGTATCAAAAAAAAATTTTCAGTTTTTATAACGTATAATAAAAAATGCAAAAATTTTAAAAAGTCGCCAAAATTAAAAAAAATCGTTTAAAGTAGAAAATTCGGCGTTTCTTTAATTTGGTATTTTTTTTTAAATTTTTTTCGAATTTTGGCGTTTATTTTTGGAGTTTTTTTAAATTTCTGCAATTTTGAGGATTCTTTTTTAAATTTTGGCAATTTTTTTTCAAATTTTGCGATTTTTTCAATTGGTCTCGATTTTTTTAAATTTTGGCGATTTTTTTACAATTTTGGTGTTTTTTTTAAATTTTGTAATTTTTCCCAATAGTAAACAATATTCAATTAAATTCTTAATAGATGTGAATAAAACTATATGTAATTGAAAATAATATTAATTAAATAGATACAAATTATTTTAGTTGTTACTACAATTGCATCAACACGACCGAATTCAGTTAAACTTTTGCTGAATCAACAAATATTTTAATTAAAACTCAATTTTAGTTTTTTCTGTGTAGACATATTAATTTTAATTTGCATTGTTTCAAACAATTTTTTGATTATATTTTAAGTCAAAGACTTCGTAATCACTTATGGAGTGATTTTATTTATTGCTTTTAGTCGAAACTCAACTCTAACAATGATAGCCGCCCATTTGCAGGCGATGTTTTCTAACGAAATTTTAAGATTCGAACCATATAAAACTATTTCCTATTTGATCCAAGTCAAAAATAAATATTTTCATATTAAATTTATCAATAACATTGTTACTTTCTAACAAATTGAATTAAGTTTTTCAATTTGTCAAATCATTTCGGGGGGGGGGCTCTAGCCCCCAAGCCCCCCCCCCCTAGCTACGTGCCTGTACTTGGCAACCATTTTTTAAGTGTACTTCTATTGTGAATGTGAAAGAGGGATTTATGATTATTTTCTATACCCAAAAATTAAATAGCTGATTTTTTGAAATTTTTAACTATGACAAAAAAAATGTCAATATTAAAAAATCATTTTCGGCGATTTTATTCCAAATTGTGTATGTCTGATTTGTATAGAAACTTGATTATTTTTCCCAATAATTCTCATTGTTAGATGGAAGATAAACAATATTGATAGAAAAAGTTAATTCGACTCGACAAATACAGATTGATCAAAGTTAAACGCGAAATCCGAGACTACGATTTTAATTTGGATTTTATATTTGTTGTGTGCGCCAAAAAATATATCAGATTTTATGTGTAGCGATTATTATAATTATTTAACATTTTTTTTATCATTATTTAATTTAAATAAAATAATAGAACTAGTACAACTTTGATACTTCAATTTCAACCTGCGACCTCTAATTAAATTTTTTTTGAGATATTTTGCAGACTATATTTATGTTCATTATGTTGGGTTCTAGAGCTCGTAAATTACAACTATTTTTCAGGACCACCTTAATTTAATGCGACTTTACTGAAGTTAAAAAAAACTTAATATTCTTCTGAATATTTCTGTTACAAACCTAATTTCCACATTCAAATCAAACCCTTGGTTTGATTAACTCAAGTTGGAATTTAGCGGACAGTTA
Organism: Delia radicum; assembly: GCA_021234595.1. NCBI lineage: Eukaryota > Metazoa > Arthropoda > Insecta > Diptera > Anthomyiidae > Delia > Delia radicum. The sequence goes on from CM037853.1 coordinate 70,949,883, forward strand.
CGAGGTATCAAATATTATGACAATCGAAATGAATGTTTTAATTTACTAAAGATCTCAAGTTTTTTTTTTTTTTTTGTTAAATATGGTAAAAAGTTTTAAAATTTGAAAAGAATGTCTGGATGTCTTTTTGTAGGAAATAATTTAATCCGTTTTTTATTTCTTCGAGAATTACAAAGGAAAGGAAAAACATGTTATGTCATATGAAAGTCATATCTGTTGCCTTTTAAATTCAGGTTTAATATTTCTAACATTTTATTCCTTCTCGGAGAAATCGTTCGTTGAATTTCGTTTTATCAACTTAAAATTTCTTAAAAAAAAAAAACCCGTTGCCTTCCAAAACAATCTTACTTACTCATTTTCATTTATAGTTTAATAATATATTAGAAATAAAAGTCCATAATTACTTTGGCCAAAATAATAAATCTAAAACAAGAATTGGTAGAAAAAAAAACTTACCTCTTTATCTATTTCACTTTGTTGACCATTCCAGGTTAAGACTGGTGTACCATAGCCACGATGAGACTGTTTTAAAAGTTCCGAAACAGCCGATTCGTTGGTGTTGTCACGCTGATAACCATTACCATTATAAGATTTAGTATTTGTTGATTCTTTCCTAAAACGCTTACCATTATCTAATGCAATTAATGGTTTTGTAGCAAAAGGATTTTTATGATTTTTGGGTGTTGGTGGTAGTGTAGACGTAGGACTAACACTGGCTGTGATGGGCTGTAGAGATGTTACTTGCCAAATGCCAGAATTAGTTTTTACTACCGGTGGTGAGGGTGGAGTAGAATGGGATCTTTTAAACGTTGGCCTATTGGAGCCAGATTTTTTGTGGCAGTTATCTTCGGAATCTGAAGAAGAATCTGTTGTCGGTGTGGTTGAGGTAACGGTAAATTGTTGAGTTTGTGATTTTTTCTTAAGGGGTGAAATGCCATTGGTAGTGATGGTTGTTGTGGTGCTGTTAACACTATTGGAACGTTTAATGCTATTGAATATATCATCGATGGCATCTGATGATTTCTTTGTAGACACTATATTGTTATTGTGTAAAGAATCTGAAGATTTTGTAGGGGATTTTAAAATCACCCCAATTGTGTTAGAGGTTGTAGAGGCAGCCTTTTTAATTTTAATGCCATTAGTTGGTTTTGAATCTTTATCATCATCATTATCGGATGATGAATTTGACCAGGATGAAGAACTTTGTCTACGTTTCAAGGGATTGGGTAGTAAACGTTTATGTTGCTCATTTGTGTTTGGTGTTGCATCTGTTTCATCATCGGTCTCAGAACCATAAGGTACTAGACTTTTGATAGGAGTAGGTACTTTTTTAGCAAAACCATTTGTTAATGATCGATTTATTGATGAGGATGACGACGACGATGTTGGTGGTGGTGTTGTAGTTGAGGCGACAGAAGTAGAAGTTGTCGATTCTACTCCTAATTTAGGCATACTTGGCAGTGTTGCAGCTTGTTGTTTAGCATTTTGTAAAGATGTTGAAGAGCTTACAATCTCATTTTCTTCATTGTCGTCATCGGAGGAACTTTCGTTACGGTTTTTAACATAATTAGTTTGTCTTTTATTTGTTGAGCCACCCAATGGATACTTCGTGTTCGCAGACTCTTGAAATTTCCCGGTCCCCATAATGTGGAGACCGTTAGAATTGTTGTAATTTGTTGAATTGCTGCTATTTTTTAATTGATCAAAATTAGAATTGCTTGAAGTAGAAGTTGCCGAGGCACTTGTAATTGATGATGTTGCAGCACTTGTTTTTACTACTGAAGTTGTTGATGACGAGGACGATGATGCAGACGATAAATTGTTGTTGTTATTTCTAAAATGTATTATAATTTTACTACTACTATTTGCCGATGATGATGAGTTCAAATGTGTTGATGTCGAATTACGATTTATAGTTAATTTACTACCATTAGTTGTCAATGGTGGTGATATTGAAGAATTATTTGTAGAATTATAGCCTGGTGGTAATTGTGGTCCTATTATGCGTTGCGGCGGTGTTCCCGTACCAATTACATGACCATTAACCTTAACCATTTGTGTGGATGTTGCTGTTGAAGTGGATTGTAATTCACCACTTGTATGTGTACTTAAAACATTACGTGTTGGTTGTGTATCCACTTCATAAAATATTATATAACCATTTGTATTGCAAACATTTTGCATTGATATTGGTCTAACATAACTATCATCATAATTATAGTATGTTCCCGATTCAGTTAAACCAATTGCAGTATAATGTCCACAATGTTGTGAGGCTCCCAAGTGTGTTACCATTGCTACCAGACGATAAGTTAATTGTTCTCCAGAATTTTTGCGTGAAGCAAATTTTGTTAAATCAAGTTTTGGCTTAATAGTAATTTGTTTGTTCAATTTTGTTCCAAGCATTGAAAAACGTTTTAATTGTATACACAATACAATTGGTGCACGTTCTAAGGAGAATTGTTTAGTGGCTGAAACCTGAAAAAGAATATAAACGTTATTTAAAATATAAATACACAGAAAGAAATTATTTAAAAAATTTTATTAAAAAAAAAACAATAGTCTTTTAGATTTTTTATGGATTAGGTTTTCTTTAATTTTAGTATTTAAATTAGTTCTCGTATATCAGTCATTCTTTGAAAGAACTTGAAAATATTACTATTTTCTGATTTCATGTCGTCCGATTTTCTTTATATTAAAATCATATATTCTTCATGTTCAGTATTTTTAAAATAAAAAAAAAAAATCGCGACTTTTTCACAGTTTTAAATTTTAAGAAAATAAAAAATTCCAAATTATGTAATTTTTTAGAGTCATATATTCGAAAGTTGTTATCGGATTTCTTTAATTCAGAAAGCACTCGATTCCCAGGGTTGAATTCTTACACATACATATATGCAATAAAAAAATACATTGACAAAACTAATTTTTGATGCAAATGCTTTAGAAGCATTTTCTATATTGTTCTCTCCTTTCAACATTTTTTGAACAAACACATGACCATATTCAGTAGGGTAGCCCATTTTGATCTCAAATATTATGATAAAGGGCGTCATTTTACATACATTGGCCAAATTTCAACTCTCAAGTTTAGGGGTTAAAAAAAAAAATGTGGTTTCAAAAATATTTTTAAATATGTTTCTTATATAAGTTATTCAACTACAGTCAAATTGGGTATCAAATGAAATTTATTTTAAAGACGCATCCAATGGTATATAAAACATTTACGCACATGACCGACTATTTTTGTTCTTCAAACAACAAATTTTTCGAATACCACATTTGTATGGGAAGTTGTTGGTTTTAGTGTCTGGTCTTTTCAATTTTTGTCATCGTTCAGATTAAAGACGACTTTTCCCGAAGAGTTTTTATAGCCCATATTTTCAATATTTCAAATAAGTGGCAACTCTAGACCAACAGCATAGGCAATATGGTTACCAAATTTAGTAAATTTTAGACATGTTTTCATACAAAAAATTCGGTAATTTTTAACCCCCTTTCTAGTCCCTAAACGTGCGATTGCGCACATAAAAAAATACGATTCTATTATTTTTTTAAGATCAACAACATATCGAAATTTTATTAAAATCTGCGAAATAACGAAATTTTTCAATCTGGTAACATTTTGAAATAGAGACGGATTAGATTAGAAAAATAAACAAAAAAAATCTAAAATATAATATTTGTGTTGTTAGTGTTGTCACTTCTGAGTATAATATACAATAATAGAAAAAGCTAATAGGAAAGAAAACTGCAATTTAGCTGCATTAGATTCGAGGCCATACTTGAGCGTGATCGCACATTTCTCTATTTCAGACTTACTCAATTTGAACCATGGAGAGATACACAATCCAACAACGTGTTAAAGTTATCCAGACTTATTATGAAAATGGGCGTTCAAATCAAAATGCATATCGTGCACTTCGTGATTTTTTTGGTCAATTTGATCGTCCAAATGTGCGTACAATCGCAAAAATCGTGGAAAAATTCGAGCAAACCGGGTCTGTAGAAGATGTGAGAACACCAGTGCATGCTCGTACAGCTCGTACTGCAGAAAATATTGCTGCTGTTCGCGATAGTGTGGCTGAAGAGCCGTCCACCTCAACTCGTCGTCGTGCCCAACAATTGCACCTCTCACGCTCGTCGTTGATGAACATTATGCATAAAGACTTGCATTTACACGCTTACAAGGTGCAATTGGCTCAAGAACTAAAGCCTCTTGACCATTCCAAACGTCGTGAATGGACAGAATGGTGGCAAGAAATGGCAACAGTGGATGATCAATTTTCGAAGAAAATCATCTTCAGTGATGAGGCACATTTTCACCTCAGTGGATTCGTCAATAAACAGAATTGCCGCATTTGGGCGAATGAGAATCCAAGAGTGATTGTCGAAAAAAGCAATGCACCCACAAAGAGTGACTGTTTGGTGCGGTTTATGGGCTGGCGGCATCATCGGGCCGTATTTTTTCCAAAATGAGGCCGGTCAGGCAGTTACTGTGAATGGTGTTCGCTATCGTGAGATGATAACGAACTTTTTATGGCCCGAATTGGAAGATATGGATGTGGACGATGTGGTTTCAGCAGGACGGTGCCACTTGCCACACAGCTAACGAAACAATGGCTCTTTTGCGCAACAAATTCAATGGCCGTGTTATCTCACGTAATGGCGATGTCAATTGGCCGCCAAGATCATGTGATTGACACCGTTGGACTTTTTTCTTTGGGGTTATTTGAAAGAAAAGGTGTACGTCGATAAGCCAGCAACAATTCAAGAGCTAAAGGATGAGATAATTCGGCACATTAACGGCATAGAACCTCCATTATGCCTCAGCGTCATCGAAAATTTGGACCATCGGATGGAGGTGTGCCGCCGTGGTCGCGGAGCCCATTTGGCCGATATTTTGTTCCATACATAATTGAGTAATACCAATATATCATAATAAAATAAAATTACAATAATTTCCTAAATAGTTTGTGTTTTATTCAAAATCAACATCGGCCCTTGAAATTTAAACCACCCTTTATAACACTGTACGAAATTCTTCGTTTAATATAAAAAAAAAAAAATTTGGTATTTTTTCGAAAGATTTTTGTGGAGCGAAAATACGAAATATTTTGTACAATGTACGAGAGGTTTCGTGTATACTATGTACGGGTTTTTCAATCACACCAATTAGACTTGAACCTTCTAGTTTGTTTGAGTGAGCGCAATTTCTAGTTCAATTGATCTCAATGAAATAAGTCGCACTTCCAGTTGAATTTAATTTATAAAAATCACAAAGTAAATTTGATTTTGATTTTTTTTAAATTTGATTTTTGATTTTTTAGAATTACTGTTAAAAATAATAGATATTTTAATTTTTTTTTTTTTTTTTAAATTTATGTATGAAAAATCTACAAAATTAAAAAATCTTTAAAATTGTGGTGATATTCTTTAGTTATGACCAGTGTTATTAATATTTCATTTATTAATAATAATTTTAAACGTAATTACCTCGTTCTTTTGGATGTCAAATATTACTTTAAAAAATTAGATACCTATTGAAAATAAAAACTATTTAACAGAGATAAAATTGTTCCAAGTGTAATAAGAACGAAATGAACGATTGAACTAAAAGAGTGAATAATATTGAACTAGGTCACGTCTTACAATTGGGTGAGAAGTTCAATTGTTGGACTTTACGGCTAGGGTAGGTAACATTTTATATTAAAAAAAAAAAAAGAAGTTAAAAGTTATAAACCTAATGTACATTGTTTCTTCTCTGATAATAACATTGTAGGCTAGAACATATTTTGCTTAAAAAGAAGGTATTTATCCAGGGCACCCACCAATAACGGTGAGAGAGATTGAATAGTTAGATTTTGTATGCACAATTTTTTTCACATTCCCAAGTTAAAATCACATCGGGAGTGTCCTGGTAGAAGACCCTCCATATTAGCCAAAAATACTTTTACTACTCTAAGTTTGTTCAAAATTAGTTATTCGAAAAAGTCTAAGCTTAAATAAATTCGATTTATAGAACTCAATGATTCTTCAGACGTTGTATTATTTTTACTCACGCTGTATTTTGTAAATTTTTTGAATTTACGAGGAACAGACTTTTATATTTTATTAAGACTTCTTTTATTTTTATTTATTTACAATACTATAAGCCTTTAAGGCCAAATGTATTGCTAAAATATAACTTACAAATTCAAATTTATAGAAAATAACTAAAAATTATCTTAGAAAGGATCTGTTCTATAAGTCAACATTTAAATTTCTGGTTTTCAAATGGGTCGAATATATGACAACTCTTAATAAAATTGCAAATTATATGATTTTTTTACTGTAGCAAAAACTAAATTTTTCAATAGCAATACCCTCTATCAACCATAGCGTCGCGAACAACGTAACATATTATATTCTTTTATACGTAGGATTCAGCAGACATATTTAACAAATATTACACTGAGCAACTCAAAATATAAAACAAGAGTAAGGACCATTGATCTTAAATATTTCGGCCACGCTGATTTTGATGGAATACCTAGTTTTTTCACTTATGGGCCAGATTTTTTGCAAATTTGCATTAATGTTTTGCATCTTTTCACGAAGTTTTTTTATTAAAAAATCAAGACCTTCATTAACATTAGGGTACCAAATTTGTTTAATAAATGTGCAGCATTAACAAGTAATTCAGCGTCTTCCCAGTTTTTACCATTTTTGAACAATTTATCATTACATTTCGTAATCGATCAAAAAAAAATATAAAATTTAAAAAATCAAGACCTTCATTAACATTAGGGTACCAAATTTGTTTAATAAATGTGCAGCATTAACAAGTAATTCAGCGTCTTCCCAGTTTTTACCATTTTTGAACAATTTATCATTACATTTCGTAATCGATCAAAGAATTTTTGTGCAAAAGCAAAAAAGACGAATCTGACCAATTATTTCGATGCTCATTTATTAACAAAATCTATGTTGTTTTAGATGGGGTCTCATCAAACGAGTTTTAGCTAAATTCAGGTGTACCGCAATGTTCTGTCCTTTCTCCTACCCTTTTTCTTATTATTATTAATGACCTTCTTGGTCAGATCTTAAATCCTATCTACTCTTTTGCAGATGACAGCAACATTTGTCATTCATTTTCATATCACAGGCCAAGCTCTTTGAAGATAGAGTGCATGCGGCAGAACATGAATGACACACTCAATCAAGACCTTTCTACAATCTCCGAGTGGGGTCACGCGAATAAGGTCAATTTTAATGCACGCAAGACCCAATGTTGTATGTTAACCGACAGACAGGCTGTGGAATTAACATTATCGTTTGTAGCTATTAATGATATATGTAGTGAGGAATCGGATACTCTTGATGTTCTGGGAATGAGAATACAGTGTGATGTCCGTTGGAATAAGCAAGTATTTCAAGTGTCGAAAGAGGCATTCAAGTGTCTTGGTTTTCTGAAACGGTGCAAGACTTACTTCACTCCATCGGATCTCCTTACTATTTATTTATTTATTTCGTCTATGGATACAAAAATCCTTACAGACTAGCAAAATTATGACAATATTTATACCAGCTATATACGGCCGAAAATGGAATACAACTCTCATATATGGGCAGGGGCTTCAGTGTCTATTCTAAAGCTTCTTTACCGTGTTCACGGGAGGGCGGTAAAGCTTATCAATGACAGTAGTGTATCCAACTCTATTCTATTTCTATCGATATTGCCATGGGAGGGGCTCATCTGAGATAAGTGAACTTATTCCCCGAGCCCGAGTTTTTATTCGTAATAATAGAGCACACCCTTTTGTAGGTGATTGTCCTGTGTTTCGCACAACGCATTACTTAGAAAATTCGGTTTTTAGTCGAACGATTCCTATGTGGAACAAACTTCCTGCAGAAGTCTTCCCTGTTACTTACAATTTAGAAAAATTTAAATCAAATATCCACAAACACTACTCCCTCATTCCCATACCCTATTTCCTGATCAATACAATGCAATGCATGAGTAGTTGGCATCCCCTGAGTATTGATTAAATTAAAAAAAACAAAACATATTCGATTTTTTAAATTTCATGTGTAAAAAACTGCATTAAAACATGCAAAACTTTAATGCACAGTTGAGAAAAATCTGGTCCATAAGTGAAAAAACTGGGTACGCTATTAAAATCAGCTTGGCCGAAATATTTAGGATCAATTGTCGGTACTCTTGTTTTCGATTGTGGGTGTTAATTTTGTAGAGCTGTATTATTAAAGATAGATTGGCAATTTGGGCATAAATCAGTTTTATGCCTCTCCTGAAATAATGTGTTTTTTTGTATTGAATATAAGCTCTTGATATTATATTCTAAACAAAATTAAGCTCTTATCCTTAAAAAAAAAATCGTACTAGGAATAACTTTCGTTATGGTTTTAATTTTTTATATACATATTAAAATTTTAACTTACCTTTTTCTTACACGCCTCACATTTATAACCCATATCTTCAAGTCTTTCCCGGGAAAAATATCCCTCCATAGCTTCATCAACAGTATCCGCTTTACGAATGTCCAAAAGTAAATCTTGGAAATGTTGAAAAGTAACCGAAACATGATTGCATGTCAAACATCTAACGGACGATTTTAAATAACCACCTAAAATTTGATTCAATGGTGTTGTCTCCTTACTAAACTGATCCAATTCTTTGAAACCACGAAAACGTGACAAATAAGATTTTTCCATTGCCTCGACCAAATAACGTAAAAATTCATGGGCATCTTCTTGGCGACCCATTACTAAATGTTTGCATATTGATTTCAATTTGGAATAAACGAAATACGGTCGTATAGCTGATTGGCTGTCTTGAGATAATTTTAAAGTTTTTGCCATGGCACAGATGATACAACCAGCATCTGTAGATTCACAACTTTCCATGTGTGCACTGTCTGACATTAGCCAGTTTGCCATTGCAGGTACATGAAATAAAGCTTGTAAAGTCGAATTTAAATAACATGTATTGCCAACATTCATCATACCAACACCAACTTCCCATTTGCGACCGGTAGCTTTCCAACCAATGCGCACATTTTCTCGTGGATACAGTATCCGTTTAGGTGCAGGCAATTCATTTGAATTGTTTGATTTTTTATTTGCTGTTCCAAGATTTGTAGCTGTTGAAGAGTTATTACCATTGCCATCTATTGTTGGGGATTTTGATTCACAGATGCAGTCGTAAATGATGGAAGAACAGGAATAACATAATTCATAATCAGTATCATTAGCATTATTATGATAAATTTTATTACAAAAATAACAGTAAAGTTTCTTCAGTATATTAAATAATGGTTTAAATACAAAACGATAAAAAAGCCACAAAGTTAAATAATCTAATGCGATTACACGCAAAGTTTCCAATAACAAATAAGCACTCCAAACTTCCATCTATCTGTATGTTTTTAAATTCATTAAAACCATTAAAAAAACGTAAAACTTCAACTTTTTACACTTTCGCTTTTATTTTAAAGATTCAAAGTGTGGATTTTTTTTTAACAAATATTTTCTCATATAATTCTATAAATTTTTCTTGATTTTTCCATTTTCCATCCTTTGTTGCACACACACATTAATTTTTTATTTCTAGGGTAAATATCTATTTTTTTTTTTGGTGCTTATGACTATTTTTCTATTTATTTTTGTGTTAATTCTTCGTGTATTTTTGACGTGTAAAATTTACTTGTCAGTTTTTCCACTACTATTTTCTATGTTTTTATTCTTATTCACTGTTGTTGCTGTTGCTTATTCGCGTGATAAGCACATTTTGCAATTATGTGGACAAAAAAAAAAAAAAAAATACTTATACAGTGGAGTTTGGTTATAACGAATTCTAAGGGACCGAACAATTTTGTTAGTTATAAGCATTATTCTACTTCCTTCCATTTTCAATAGGTTATGGGCCTCTTGTCTCGCGTGTAAAATAAAGTTTCGCGGTATATTGTAAAAAGATTGTTGCGTATTAAAAAAAAAATTAAATTGTGCTGAAAATTAGTAAACTGAAATGGCGTCGAATTCGTTAAGTTCTCCATTCGAAAAATTTCGAGGTCGTGAGAATTTCGATGTTTGGTTAAGACATGCGAAGCAGAGAACGAAGCCGATGTTGTATTTCGGCTGGCGGCGGCTAAACAAGATAACAGTCGGCGGCGGCTAAAAGTCGACTAGAGCCAAACATTTTTCGGCGGAGCCGGCTGAACTAAAACAAAATCGGCGGCGACTAAAAGTCGACGATTCTTTGACAAAAATACACATTCTTGTAATTTAATTCTTATTTTTAAAAAAATATGCGGGTATATTAAAAAATAACAGGAACTAGCTTTTGCTTACAGCATTTAAGTATATTTATATATTTGTTTTAATTAGATAAAAATGGTGCTACTATTGCCCTGTTGTTATGAACGGACAACTGTTTTTTCACAGTAGCAGGATTAAGACAACTTTTTAGAATTAACGCAGTTTCCAACGACCCACTGAGTCAGAATCAGTAGGAATTTTTGGATTAGTTTGTGTAGTAGAGAAATAGTTTTTTATATTTTTTGCGACATTTTAAAATTTTTAATATTCACTTTTTCTTGCAGCGCGAAAAATATAACGGGACTTTTTTACAGACGCTATGGAATATTTTTGTGTTGCCATATATTGAAAACTTAATGTTACCAGGTGGTTGGCGGTGTTTAAAAGATAGAGGATTCTCATAAAATTCACCTTTCGTTTATAAAAAATTATAAACGCCGTTTTGTAAAAGCAATCAACCAACTTAGCTGATTGAGTCGGCTAACATTTCTAGCCGAAATTAGCCGCACAAGTCGGCGGCGGCTCAAGTGCCTAAAAAATAGTCGGCAGCGGCTAAGCCGCGCCTATGAGCCGATCGGCTTCGTTCTCTGATTCGAAGTCATATTTGGTAATTAAGAATTGTTGGAAAGTGGCGAATTTCGGTGTTACCAGTCAGCAAGACATTAAAGTTAATGAACGTGCGCTGGCCGAAATTACGCTTATGATTGAACCAAGCAATTTTTGTAGCACACATTGCTACAGCAAAAACAGCTAAAGAAGCCTAGGATGCTCTTGTTAATGCATATCAAGATAATGGACTAACAAGAAAGGTTGAATTGCTAAAAACTCTAGTGCAACTGAAGTTAGGTGATTTTGATTCCATGCAAGATTATGTAAGTGCTATGGTTATGACATCACTAAAGGTAAGAAATGCTGGTCTTAATATTGATGATTAGCTGACGACATCTCTAATGCTCGCTGGTCTCCCGGATAAATTTCGGTCTTTGGTAATGGCCGTAGAGAATTCAAAAACCAAGTTGACCGTAGATGCAGTCAAAAACATGTTGCTTCAAGATGCAAAATTTGACAACAAATGTAGCGAAAATGCGTTAGTGTCGAAAAATAAATTTAAAAACAAAAAATTTAAATGTCACTCGCGTAATGAAGTTGGTCATTTTAGTAAAAAATGTCCTAACAAAAATAATGTAAAATCAAACAACGAAAAATATAAAAACAGTTCTAAAAATAATGGTAACATGTTATATGCATCAGTATTTTCAAGTAAAAAAGATTCGGTCGAATGGTATGTAGATTCGGGCGCGACATCTCATATGACAAATAATGAAAATTTTCTGTGCAACAAAAAAGATACAAATAATAAACAAATTGTCGTGGCAAATAATAATACAGTGTCCGTGTCGTGTGTTGGCAATGTTAAAATCTTGCTTAAAACAAAAAATAATAATTATGATGCTGTTGTGGAATATGTTCCAGATTTGTGTACAAATTTACTTTCGGTCCATCAATTAACCAAAAAAAAAAGGAAATAAAGTTGTGTTTGAAAATGACATTTGTGAAATTTTTGACAATGATAAAAATTTAATAGGAAAAGCTTTTGTTGAAAATGATTTGTATCGGTTAAATTGTGATGTTTTAATTCCAAATGGACAAGTGTTAATCGCTAATGAAAACGCAAATTTGTGGCATCGTCGGATCGGTCACATTTGCAACAGTTATCTAAAAAATGTAAAACGATCGTGTGATGGTATAAACTGTGACGTTAATTCAAATCGAATACCCGGAATTTATTTTACTTCCACCATTTTTAATAATAAGCGATGTCAGCTTTAAATGTGTTAAACATTTGCAAAATGTAATAGTAAAATTTCATGATTTAAAAAATTTTATTTATAATATTGAAACAATTTATCCATTTAATAACGTTTCACAACACTAAAACACACCCAAAAAGATCTTCACTTGCGACACATAGTTTTTATATACATAGTTTCTGACAAAATTTTGAAATCGCACGGTTAGTTTTCGAGATATTTCAACTTTTAGATTTTCAGTGAACAGCCGGATTTTAAATAGTTTTGCTTTAATATCGTGGAATTGAATTTAAAATGTTAAAAAACCGTTTATAATTTTGAAATCTAAGGTAGTTAAGTTTTCATTTCAATATAATAATATTTTTTATGTTCAAGGATATTTTCGAAATTATATAAGGAACTGAAAAAAAAAAATCAAATTTTTTTAGCTTACTGCTTCCAGTAATTTCGATTTTTATTAATTCCACATAAACTACACACTTAAACAAACAATATTTTGTATTACAGTCACAAAACCATTGAATAATACCTGAAATATTTGCAAAACAAATAGAATTTTTTGGCAGAAATACCCAGGGAGAAATTACCAACCGTACAAAAAAAAAAGTATTGACAAAAAACTACTATTTTTGTATAACCAACAGTGTCAAAAATTTCCAAAGGTTCAACTAATATTGTACTGGGAAAATATAATTTTTTTTTTTTGCAAAGCATGTGTTTTGCTAGTACCACCAAAATTCTTTACTAATATTGTTTTTACCAATATTACAACCAATTAGAATCATTTGTTTTAACCCTCTTAACTGGCAAACGATGTTTTGCAACGAAATTCATACACTCATGATCCACTCGAAAAACAAATAAAAAGTTCTTCAACAAAATTGTTTATCGTTGCCGTATTTAGGCGATATGAGCCAAAATATTTTAGGGTGCATTTTGGAATCTAAAGCCTATAAAAGGGAAGGTTTGGACAAAAAATATTTCTCTTAGCAAAATATAACCACGCTCGAAAAATTATTTTTTTTCTGATCCTATTTAAGAAGATATCGCGATTTTCGCTTTGTGGAAAAAGCGAAATTAGGCGAAAATGTATATAAACTTCAATTTATATTGTTTAAACTTCAACGCATTGCTATTAATACTTAATGTCTTCTTTCTGCAAAATTTCATAAAAATTCGTCTATTAGTTTATAAGTTAAGACGATGTCCTTTTGAGGGATCCTGATAAAATCCTCTGAGTCCTTGGACTAAAGTAAGGACTTATTATTAAAGATAAAGCTTCAATCTTACTTATATTTTATTATTAAGAGTTTTTAGTCAACTTAAATTGTTTTTTTAGATTTTTGAAAACTATATTTTTTAAAAATAATTAGTTTATGAAATTTTACGAAATTTAGATTTTGAAGCTTTCTCGCTTCCAAACCGTGGACGGCACACGAAAAATTTATTCGCAAAATATTTAGCAAATTTAGTTTTCAATCGGAATATATTAATTTCTAAGTATAAAACGCTCATTTGACGCATTTGTGGTAAATTTTATGAAGACTGCCCTGAGGCAACCTTACCCGTTAGAGGGTTAACTATTTTATTATATTTCACACATTTAAATATAATGTACAAGACTAAGGCCGAACTTTATTGATGCTTTTTAAGTGTGTTTTATCATAAATATTTCTAAAAACTAATTTTATTAATTTTAAACTAATTTAAAAGCAACAACTTTTTTGAATTATCAATGTTATGCCAACGGTGACAAATTCGCTTAAACCAACGGTTGGCCACTGTCATCAATCGGGTAACAGGACAACACTATCAAGATTGTTAATCCAAAGTTCTGCCAACGCATAACCGACCGCCGCCAACGCTTAGCCAACACTGTGCCGATTGTAGTTTTCTGCCTGGGTATGCATATTTTATATTTATATGAAAATGTAGGGTTTTCAATTTTTAAAAAAATAATTTAATGTCAGTCCGTATGAAATAATTAAATGATTAAATTTTAAAAAATAAATTAATTTACTTTACAAATTTGTTTAATTTAAGGCTGAAACATAATTGGATAAAGTGACTTAAGTCATGTATTGGTATGAAACGCAAATAATTTTTTTTTGTATAATTCCCAGCTAACAGTTTTTTGAGCGTTTATTAATTATGAGTCTTAAAAGATTCAAAAACGCTCATAATTTTGTGTCCCAAATTATTCATATTTGTATCGTTTGTATGAGTCTTTCAAGATTTATACTCTGAAAATACACTTACTTCAGACTCTTTTTTATACATTCATATAAGATTCAAAAATGTTTCCAAAAACTGTAATTTTTTCAAAAGAAAATTTAAATGACAAAAACTAAAATAACAAATTTTTTGGAATGTTTTCTAAAGGATCTAAAATATGAATAAAAAATCTATATTTTCAAGAACATTTCCAGAACACTCTAAAAAGGCTCACAAATGATAGGGATTTTTTTACTTTATAATTTGTTATTGCATTTTTATTATTGATTTTCAAGTCAAATATATTTTAAATATTTTCTTCAAAGTTTTCTTTTCAATTTATTATAAAATACAGCCATAAAATATTTAAAGTACCTAGCCAAACATTTTTTGAGTGCTCATAAATAACGACTTTTTGAACGCTCATAATTTTCAATCATATATGATTCATATTTGATTGTTTTTTATGAGGTTTTCAAAAACTATGCTCTGAAAATTTAATCTAAAATAAGACGGACATTTTTTCAGAAGAAAATTTTAAATGACATGTTCATAAATTACACATTTTTTTTTGAGTACGCTATGAATGCTCAAATATTTGATTCAGAAATTGTAATCAAGAAGTATTTTTTAGATTTTATTTTTACGGGCTAATTATTTTATTTGAACACTACGAAATGGCTCACAAATCTTTAGGGGAAGGCTTGCAGATTGCCACCCCCATAGCTTTTTTGCCAATTACTCATTTAAAAATCAACGTATTGTTTTTATATTCATAGATTGGCAAAGAATATATCGCACACCAAGTTCAAAAGTGACTCAACTCAAAATTTTAATTTTTCGGGTTTATGTTCTTAAAATATGCACAATACACTTGTTTATCTATAAAAAAAATATCAGTGCATTTTGTTGTTGTTAACTTTTGCTAAAGAACAGTTATATCTTTCTTTATGTTCGAATTGGTATAAAGTTGCAAATATTTTTTTACGATTTCTGAAAAATGAAAAATTTTGAGTTGAGTCACAAATTATTATATTCATCCACTGATTTTAAAAGTATAAAAAGTTTTTAGCACGTAATGTTCGATTCCACATTATTGAGACAAAAGTGCTCAAAACGGGTGTTCAATGAAAATCAAAAAGTTTAAATATCTAGAAAATTAACAGTGCAATTCTTAAAGTTTTGTGCTCAGTGAAAAAAAAAATTATTCGAAAATTACGTACAGCAAGAGGAGGTCCTTCCAAAAATTTAAATTTGCCGGTTAGTGTAATTTTTATTTCTTTTTAGTAAATTTTCAAGTAGTTTCTCGATTTTTATATTTGAACATTTTAAGTGTAAAAATTTGTATGAAAATTCGTAAAAGGGTCCAAAAAATTAGTTCGTTATAAACAATGTTTGTTATACCGTACTTGACCAACCCTCCAGCCTTTCAAAAGATGATCTGGCCAACTTTTTTCAAGCCATTTAAACTAAAAAATTGTAAATTTTATAAACTGCATATTTTTAGAGAAAACATTTTAAATTTTCCGATTTTTGCACCAAAGTTCGTCTGCCGAGCCCGCTTTTTGGTCAAATACAGTTGGTCGCATTAGTCATACATATTTTGTATTTTGTATGAAATATGTTAGTAAATATGAAATATGTTAGTTAGGACCAGAAAAGTTGTTCGTTTTAAGCGAACTCCACTGTAAGATCAACTCAAGTGTGTGTACGTGATGTACAAAATATAAAAAAAAAAAACAGCAAATAGAAAACAAAGAATGTTGCCAACACATTCATATAATTTCTTTTTTAAAATTCTCACACGTGTGTAGTGATGCCAGATAAGGGGACTATGCTCTAAATTGGGATTTTAAATTCGATTTGGAGAAAATATTAATGAGAATATATATTTTTCTCGAGTCATTCAAATTTGATTTTTGTCCAAAAGCAGAGGGCTTTGTAAAGATAAAATATATAGGCTAAATGTGTTTTAGTCAGAAATCTGCGCTCGATGGCTCGATTTTATAATGATAAATAGTTAAAAAAGAATATGGATCCGGCTTTACGCAGTAAGTGAAAGAAAGCATGCTGCACAGCCTGCGACAATGATCGACATATGAACACTTCTTCAGGCCTGTTCCAATTTTTTTCGTGTCACTAAAAACCAAAGACCTGCATGAATAACTTGACCAACAGTTTTTGATAAAAAAAACCGGGACTCGGCAAACGAAAAAGTGGGATTTTGATGCAAAAATTTAAAACATTTTGTCCGGATTTTATCAAATAAGAATTTTTTTAATTTAAAATCGCTTGACAAATTAATAACAATTTATGTGGTCTATGCATCAGAACAGTCCCGGATCCAGCAAAAGATTTTGGGGAGGAAAGTTAGAGTATTTTTGAAAAATTTTCAAATCTTTTTGATTTTTTTTGCATTGAAAAGTTTAATTGTGGGGGAGGACATTTCCCGTTTTCCCTTCCCGTGGTACAACGCCTGCATCAAAACAATGTTTAATAAACGTTAAAATTATCAAAATAAGTAGCAAGGACGAAAAATATATAATGATTTTTTTACCAGATAACCAGATAAATCAAGAAGGAATTCAGTTAAAGTAATCAAGTAGTTTATATGTTAAAAAGGAATAGGAAACTATTTTAAGACTACTTGGCATACTTGTGGGCGTTGTGGTGTAATGGTTAGAGCGTTGGACTGTTACACAGATGGTTCCGGGTTCGATTCCCTGTGACGACAACATCAATTTAGAAAAAATAATATGTATGAGTTTTCTATCACTTATATGTATCGCTGCGCCCACCTTCGGTGTTTCCATAGAACTTAACCCCAGCGAAGTAAAATAATGAATCAGGGCTATGAAACAAAAAGCTTCAATAAATTCGCCAACCTTCATCAGGCGGCGAGCAACAACTGTTCTAAGACTTATCATCTCGAGCAATTACAGTGTTGCCATGTTTGAAGCCCTTCATCTTTCACCACCTTTCAACTCTCCACTATACCCTTTCCAAAGAAAACAACACATTAATTAATAGGAAGAATTTCCCGAGTGCTGCTTCTCTTAAAAAAAAAAAACATAGTTCCAAACTTGATAGACACGTACCAAAAAAAACGAGTGATCAAATATTGAAAGATGTATAATAGGAACATCAATCTGAAATAAAAGAAAATGTATTCACTAGAAGATGCGGTTGTTGAAATTTCATAATCTTATAAAATTTCTAAATATTAGTTATCGATACGTAAAGTTAAAAAATTAAAATAAAAATCGATTGAAACAAGCTAATTTTTTTTTGTTTGCGGTTTTTAACTTTTGGATTTCATTTGTTATAAATTCAACGCTCACTTTTTCACCTAAAAAATTAATACATTGTACTCGAAAATTAAAACCATTATTTTTTAGTTTTTAAATTTTTGGTGGTCTTAACATATAAAGTGTACGACCGTGACAAAAGTTGAAACACATGAGCGTAAATTTTGTTAAAAAGGCAGTTTTTCGCAAAGGCACATTCGCTGTTTAGTTTTAAATTTGCCAGTTTGCTGCAAGAACAGTGTTTTAAGTTATATTATAATATAAAATCAGAGGAGCATACAACAAAATTTAAGCGCTAAAAATATGTGGACATTTGCAAATTGTGCAAAAATTGCATTATCTGTTTTTACTTTTTTTTTTATATTGCAAACAATGATATTGAGAGATTTTAAAAATCTAAAAATAATAGTGGCAACGCATATCACAACTTTGCCTCAAAAGCCACTGTGTGCTTAAAAATTTACTCTTTTTATCCAAAAAATTATTTTTCCGGCACATAAATAATGATGCTTGAAATTTGTTAAAATTAACAATATTTGCACGTTTTGTCAATGCCTTAACACGGAAAACCGATGAGAAAATCTATTTTCAACAGAATTTACTTTCCGTTTTTGATGAAGGTATTATTTTTACACATAATAGGGAGTTACAAGCATTTTATGTAACGCATCCGCTCGAGTAATGAACATTAATACCAATATTTTTTTAACGCAAATACCTTCAATATACTTTTAATTCCTACTTGAGATAATATGAATTTATAATTAAATTATTTTTATATTGACTTAAACTTTTTTAAATTTTATCTTTAACTTTGTGCTATATACTTATTTCCTATGGATTTTACAAATTTCCTACATTTACAACAAGAAGCGGTAAATCTAAATCTAAAATAGTTCACAAAAATAATTTTGTCTTACTATAGGATCTAATTAATAGAAAGTCCCAGTTATCGCATACCTATTTTCTTATCTGTATTACAAATTAGATTGTTATTAGATTGTTAATATCAGAGCTCGAATTCAATACGAATATACGTTATCAGTCGTACGGCCTTCGGCACGTTGTAGCGAAAACAGACCAGTGCCTCTGGTGCTACCAACTAGCCTACCGGGGGGCACAACCAGGAAAAATATATTTTCTTTACTCCTTTATATTTTTGGTGCAGATCTTTAGAAACTCTACAAAAATAAGAAAACAATTGAACTGCTTGGTCCTAAAATATAAGCAATTAAAGAGGGTGACGTGATGTGAGAAATATATAAGTTGGGTTTTTCGTCTTTTTATGATTTGGTATTTTAGCAAGAGAACGATTTTTGGACAAAAGTTGAAGTTGTGACTAACTTTGACAGCTTCACTTCGTCCTCAATTTTGAATTTTTAAAATCTAATTGGAGAATCAAAATCAGTTACCGTAAACACAAATTAACACAAAGTTTCTTTTTGATCGGATGAAAATTTACTTTTTTTGTCACCATTTTGAATTTCAAATTATGAGTTCATTTTTGAAATTACCCACCCTCAAAACTTCTCGGTACACAATTTCAGGCAGCTTAAACTACGCGAAAGACTTTTTGCCAAAAAAAAACTCATGTTCTGGAGATGTGTATGTGTATATACACTATCAATATTTTTGGTAATAGAATAAAGAACGAACATGAAAAGTTGCGCAATATTATTGCAAGTGTATTCGGTGAATTTTTTTTTAATTAATTAATAAAATACGTTGCGGATAATACCAATTATCAAAAATAAATTACATGTATTATTGTGTATCAGTTTTAAAATCATATTGTAAAAAGTCGATTTGCAAAGATTTTTAAATTAAGGTAATGAAATAGTATTTTCACTCTCCTGGAAACTTGTATAGATGTAAATAGCTCCAATTGAATATAAGTCAACGATAATTTGTTTGCAAACAATATTACGTTCTTTGTTGTCTGATAAAAAATCGAAATAAAAACAAGAAATTTTTGCTAAAAATACTGTTTGTTGTACCGATATGAACAATGATTCATAACCACGGTTTCATTGCGAATAAGAAGAGAAAAAAATAAACAATTAGAACATACATATAAAGTAAAATACAATAATAAAAGCACGAAAATTAAGAGCTTATGTTCTGTATTTCACTTTTGGATGAAAGTGAAAATTTCATAATTTTTTTTTGTCAACTTTTTAATACATTTTCATTTGAAATTTACGTGAATTTATGTGAAATTTATTGTACATTGATCATTTAATGGAATAAAGTTGATATAGAACCAACTAAAATTTTAGATCCCAGTGTAAAGTGATATAAATTTTAATTTCACTGCGATTTGAAATCACTTCGAAATGCAAAAAAAACACCGCCGATAATTATAAAAATTTGTGGAATTTTAAGACATAAAATATAAACATATACAGTGTTTGACATAGTTTTAGGTACAGTTATTTGTGTTGAAAGAAATGCTTCATTACGTCGAAAATAATTAATTGAAAACCTTTTCAATTTGATAAATTTACAAAAATAATTAATTAATAATTAATTGAAAACATTTTCAATTTGATAAATTTACAATTCATAGATTTAATTGTAAAATATTATTATGTTATCAAAAAGAGCAAAAAAAAAATAGCAAAATTATTTATTTAGTCAGTATTTTATTGGTCAAAAGTTTTGGCAAAGCTTGTTTTTTTTAAAATTTATCGCTGTAGATTCAAATTGCAAATTTTTTCCTAAAGCAGTATTCTTTGTAAATATATAGGCTAAATGTGTTTTAGTCAGAAATCTGCGCTCGATAGCCGATTTTCTAATAAGATCTCCCAATCTTTAAAACGTAAAATGGTTTATAGAAAAATCGCAATGCATTTGAATCTACAAAGAAAAAACCTTTAGAAGAAAAAGAATACATACTGGTTTGATGCCGGACCACAATTTAGAAAGTCATTAATCATTAAGTTTAAAACTGAAGAAAATAAAAAGAAAGCAATAATGGGCCGGCCGAACTTACACAGTAGATGAAAGAAAACATGCTCTTATTTTGACAAAAATCTCGATAAATCGAAAAAAGCTTGTGACAAATGTAATACGTGATATTTATTGCACTGCGTGCTCAGTAGGGTGAAATTTGTCGATTTTCGGGGCTCCCAACACTGAAAGTTGTTCTACGTGGCCTTAAAAGTTAATGTTGAAAATTTCAGCGAAATCGAACAACTATAGACCGTGCAGATTTAGGTCAAAATGGGCGCAAAATTTAAAAAAAATAATTAAAATGTTTTAGAAATTTTATCAATTTAAAACAATTTTTGTTTTTCATTTGCCCATAGAAACTCTGATAAAAAATTTTAAGCCACGTAGAATTTTCAAGAATTTTTTCCAAAAAAATCCAGGGATTTCCAATTGGTTTATTTGCTTATTTTATTACAAAGAAAGCAAAAAAATGAAAAAAAAAATAAAACACAAAATGGTGAATAAGCCTTTAGAAATTTTAAAAACTGTAATACATCTTTTATAATTAAAAACTTTATTGAATTTAAATAATTGAATCAATTAAGTTTAATATAAAATCATTTCTCATTTAAGTTAATGTAAACCAGAAAAAAAACCTAAAAAATGTTTATTTATATTTCGAAATTTAAATTTTTTTTTTTTTTATTTATTAATAATCATATATGTAATTACAAATTATATACTATTACCCTAACCGAGCACTAGCTACAATGGCTTTCGGCGTGTTGTAGCAAAAACAGACCAGTGCCTCTGGTGGGAATCGAACCCACGACCACCGCACAGATAAGCCAGCACGCTACCAACTAGCCTACCGTGGCGCACAGATTAAAAGAAATTATAATTCGGTTTTTGTAGTATTACACAAAATTAATTTGAATCAATCTACTTAGTAACCCCTAAAGAACACTTACATTCTAGCGATAAACTTATAATTTCACCCGCAGGTGCCCACCTCTGGTTAATAGTTTTACTTATTTAACTAAAAAATATAAAAAAATTAATCCCGAAAGCCCGAAAAATCGAAGTTTACAAAATCCCGAATCCCGGGATTTGTAAAAATCAGTCCCGTTCGGCGCCCCTAATACAAATTCATGAACAAATATTATAATGTAATAAAAGTATAAATATGTTCATTAAGACATTGGACATTAAAAAAGTTATTATAGGTATGCATAAACTGTTCATCAGGGCAATATAGGCCCTTTGTTTGTTAAAAAAGTCCAATTGTTTGAATTAATTTTTGTCTTCGAAAAAAGCTGCGTTTGGTGTATCTCGGAGATGAGATTGAGCAGAAAAAAAAACTACGAGTCCCTTATTTTTTCTTCTTCATCACATATTTAAATTTCATTAAGATCGGAGACTTCCCTTGTAAACTACAATTTAATGATACTTATTTTGTACCTTTACTTTATTCAATTATCGAGAAAATGAGAGTTTTTCTAAAAAGTTCGGTTAAAAAAAAAAAAAACAGTCTGTTACAGTTTGACGCTTAATGGGTAAATGGAACTGGAAGTATTTATTTATTTATTTTATTTTTATTTTTTATTTTATTTATTTAATATCAATACAAAGAAAGCCTTCATGGCCAATTATATATGTATTGTAAAATAAATAACTATGTACAGTAATAATAAAAACCTTAAATATTAAATGCAAAAATGCATATTATATCTCAAATGAAAGGTGATTCAATTATCCTTAAAATTATATGTATTTTGCTTCGATCCGATTACAAAAGTCGAAGATACAAATGATTTAAAACAAAACTTTAGATAACTCGGGTCGCCGATATTAAAAGTTCTATTGGCATAAATTCGGTTTACCGACACCTCACCAAAATAAATGAAATTTTGTCCTTTAATAGAAGAGACCACGCTGAGTCGAAATAAAAAAATTTTGCGTCGCTCACGCCCCCTTTTCAGTGGGCGGGGCTCCAAAGTTTGAAATGAAATTGAAATAAAAAAAAAAATAAAAAATTAGAAAATTAGATTTTTTTGTATGGTATGGTTTAAGATTTTGTATACAAAAGGAAACTTGTAAATATGCCAAAATTTCTGCGGCCCGGGGCGAAGCCTCAGCGAAGCCGGTGGGAGGACTGGTGGGAGGAGAAAACCCCTAAGCCCGGCCGAAGGCCGGTTACGCAGAAAAACTATTTTGCAAAGACCCATATATGGTCACGTCGATATATGGTTCAAAATTTGGAAAAGGGTGTGTATTGGTTTTTTGGGCAGTAAATGGTTAATATTTTAGGACATTATATACACCATTGGAAAGATATTTTTGAGATCTTTCCGCCTGAGAAATATGGTCACGTCGATATATGGCTTAAATTTTGAAAAAAGGACGTTTAAAAAAAAAAAAAATATAAAAAAAAACAAAAATTGTTTTATTTGGGGCAGCAAAGGGTTAATATTTTAGAACATTTTATACTCCATTGGAAAGATATTTTCAAGACCTTTCCAACGACGCCAGTTTTGTTAAGATCAGATAAGTAGTTTTGAAGTTATTTCGGATTTTATTTCAAACTTTGGAGCCCCGCCCACTGAAAAGGGGGCGTGAGCGACGAAAAAAAAATTCTGAGAGGTGTCGGTAAACTGAATTTGTTCCCTTTGCTGAGCAAAGGATTTCTGCGTAACCGTTTTCCGGCCGAGCTTGGGGTTTTCTACTCCAGTATGTCCAAAGCCCGGCTTCACCGAGAAAAGTTTTTTTGTGTAAAAGTTTTCATGGATAACTTCACTTCAATAATTCGATCGAAGCGAGCGCGCCGAAAATCGACCATATAAGGAGAGAAAAAATTCGTGTGCAAAAAAAAAATATATTATATATCGAATATAACTTTTAATATTTGCGGTGTTAGAAGGGTTAAAGTAGAATATAATATATTAAAATAAAGCTTAAAGTCTTAGCTACAATAAACTATAACTTATTTCGCCTATTTGCTTTAATCAAATATCGATAAAATGGAATTTTTTTTCTAAAAAATTCAATTAAAAAACAGATTTTTTAATTTGACGCTTATGGGTTAATGGAACTGAAATTATTATGTCTCAAATGAAAGCTGCACCAATTAGATATCAAATGATGTTTTTCTTTCGATCCGATTACAAATGTCGTCCGAGTTATGCCTTTAAACTAGAGTTTAGCCAATATTTTTGCTATCACAGATGTCTTCTTTATTTAAACATTGAGATACTATTTAAAAGACTTGTAAAATTTATATTTAAATGTTTTTTTTTTTAAGTTTTGCATTTTTTATTATACTGTATAAAGCAACTAAAACTTAATTTTTTGTTTAAAAACAGCCACATATGAAAAAACTATGCAAATCAAAAAAAAATTAACAATTGACCATTTCAGTCAGCACGTGATTTTTATTTTCTATTAAAACGTGTTTGTTTTTTTCTACAACTTTTCATCACCTCCTATATTTCCCACCAAAAACTCCTATATTGCATTTGTCTATATTTTTCTTATCTGGCAATACTTTGTACAATAAACTTATTGCAATTTTGTTTTCGTACTTCTTTCGTTACAAAGCGTAACAGAAAAAGAACAAGAAAAATAATCTTATTCATTCACTCCTTTACTACAAAACGGGATATTACGGAACACAAATATGACGCGGTGTTGTAATTTTTTTTTATATGTATTTATGAAAAAGAAATGGAGAAGAAATGTCTGTTCATAAATATTAAAAAAAAAATAAAAGGGAAATAAGAAAACATACCGGCTGCGCTGTCACCATTTGAGCCATTGTTATTATTGGAGATTGCAGGTGATTTTCGACCATTTTCCATAGAATTATTATTAATCGAAGGTTTTAATACAATATATTTTGATTTTAATGATTCCAATACAGATTGACCATAATTGGTTACCTCTTCATAATCGATTTTCGATAATAAAACCCTTTTAGCTGAGGCCACCAGTTTACCATGTAATGAATCAGCATCATCTACTCCATGGGATGATGAACCGTTTGTTTTATGATCATCTTGTTGTAGAGACGAAGAGGTAGCTTTGGCATTGGCAGCTGCTGAGCAAGAACCTCCCGAACCCAAAGATTCTCTTAAGGCGGCATTAACACTTGCCGTAGTCTCACAAACCACTGAGACCGGCATGGAGTTGGTTGATGTTGGAGTTTGTGGTGGAATTTTGACGAAAACTTTTTATTTTTCCAATAAACTAATACAAAGTTTAAGCTGTTCGTCTTATTTTATGCATTAGTCTACAAACAAAAATATGTTGGCGGGTGCGGCCTTTAAAGTAGACTGATTTGCAATAAAAAAAAGCCTTGCTTGTCTGGCACCCGCTTGGTGTACGTACTCCAACGCACACACGTATATGGAATAACAATTTTTTTCTATTCGCTGCTTACGTTTTGTCTGCCTTGTTTCTTGTTCTTAAACCTTTTTCCAATCTCCTTGAATGTCCTTTTTATTAAGTTATTTTACAAAATTTTATAAAATATTTTATTTTTCATTATTTTTTTTTCGTTTCTTGTTATTTTTATTTATTTTCCAATACTTTTTTACACGTTTTTATAGCTTTTTTCATATCTTTTTTTACTCCATATTCTTTTATAAATTTTCGCGTTCAATGATTTTTTTCATCTTTTTTTACGACCGTCGTGAAATTTTTTTAAATAGAATTTTTCTTTGCTTTATTTGTAACTTTTTACATTAATTTTTATATCTTTTTAACGAGCACAGTTTTCTTTATATTTTTTACATATTTTCGATATTTTAGTTTATTAGAAACTGTAGAAAAATACGAAAAATAATTGGAAAATATTTACTGCTGTAATATCGCGTGTAGCAAAAAAAATCTTCTTTCCGACTGCAGTGACGAGTAACGAGTACAAACTTGCTTACAAAATTTTGCTTGATGGTTTGCAGGTCATCAAGCAGCCGAGACTACACCAGTATGTGTGCGTGTAAAACAATATTAAAAAATCGTTAGTTTGTGTAGAAAAAACCACGTTTTTTTTTAACAGAGTTGTATTTGGTTAGAATTCAGGGCTGCCAGTTTCGAGTAAAACCGTTAATATTAAAGTTGTACAATAAACAAGGACTGGTAACTTATTGTTTGTAAAATAGCATGATTTTTGATGTTTAACTTCATAGATCATTTTCAAACTTAACAGAAATGCTAAATTACTAATTAAAATAGAGTGGAGTTCGGTTATAACGAAACTCCCAACAATTAGTTATAAGCTATTAGTTAAGGCAACCGAAACAAATAAAAGTATTGGAATTTCATTCATATCAGCAATACCATCAATAAACCGGGTTATACCGGTATTATTGAAATATTGATAAGGCAATTTTTTAAATCACAACGCCTCACTTCACCTAATTTTTTGTAATTTTGTAAAACACGGCGATGAACGCGGTAATTGTTCGCGTCGGCTTACGTAGTTTTCAAGCAAAATTGTATGAAAAACTGAATTTTCTAAATCACCTGAGGGTTATTTCTGTCACTTGAACTGTCAAATCTATCTTTTGCATTTTTAGGTGTTAAATGATTTAAATGACATTTACAGTTTTATATATACAATGGAACTCGCTTATAACGAACACCGGTTAGAAATAACTATTTTTATAACTAACGAATTTTTCTGTATCCAAAACATTTACTAACATATGTATATTTATCCATTACGGAATAATCGACGTATTCTGGCATTGATTTATTATGTTATTTTTTGCATATTATGCTTTTAATAGCATATTTTGATATTTTTTTTTAGTAAAAAATCTTATTTTTCAAGTTTCTGAATGTTTTTTTTAATAAAATATGCACCGATTTGGAAAATTCAAGTCAATTTTGCTAAAAAAAAAGTTTTAAGATACGAACTTTTTAAGAAAGAAATTGTTTTTCAAATTTTCAGAGCATATTTTCCGTTTTTGGGACATAACATTGATTTTTTTTGGTAGCTCTGACTACTACTATTGAAAATGGTGGAAGTAGAATAAATTCCGGGTATTCGATTTGAATGTTTGAACAGAAGTAAATTGTTTTATTGAAAAAATATTTTCTATAAATTGACAAAATGAAAACAGATTCAAAACATAAATAGTTTCTAAAATAACAAGT
Source organism: Delia radicum (assembly GCA_021234595.1). Taxonomy (NCBI): domain Eukaryota; kingdom Metazoa; phylum Arthropoda; class Insecta; order Diptera; family Anthomyiidae; genus Delia; species Delia radicum. The sequence goes on from CM037853.1 coordinate 70,976,626, forward strand.
AGAAATCTAACAGGTTCATTTTCAACACCTTCCCTGAACATGCTATTTATATTTTGATCTGATTTAATATAGTATTAAAACACAAAAATTAGAACATAATTATTTTAAGCCAAACTTATCCGTGAGTGTCTTTAACTTTGGAAATGGAACACCTTTTGTTAACAAATCTGCCAACATATCATTAGTGGGTAGATACTTAAGTTCAATGATCTTATTATCAAAACATTCACGAATAAATTTCACCCTTACATCAACATGTTTAGTACGTGATGAATATGCATTGTTAAGAGCAACATGTATGGCACTTTTATTATCACAATGCAAAATCATCGTTTTAACAGGATTTGGAGATATTTCGTTTTCTAATTTCTTCAGCCAAATAGCTTCTTGAATAGCTGTCACCATAGACATAAACTCCGCTTCAGTTGTAGACAACGCAATAGTTTTCTGTCGCTTTGTAGACCACGAGACAGCACCAGATTGAAGAGTAAATAAATATCCTGTAGTTGAACGCCGTTCATCCACATCACTGGCCCAATCTGCATCACAATAGCCAGTAAGATCACCATTACCTTTAGAGTATACAAGACCTTTATCTAGTGTACCTTTGAGATAGCGCATTACACGTTTGATAGCCTCCCAATGAGCCTTTCCTGGATTCCCACCATATCTGCTTAATACATTCACAATGTAGCAGATATCAGGACGAGTAACTTGGGCAGCAAACAATAAACATCCAATTGCTTGCATATACGGCACATTTGACATATATTTTTTATCGGCTTCAGTTTTAGGACATGATTCAGCAGATATTTTCTGATTGCAATCAACAGGAGTTTTAACAGGATTACAATCTTCCATTTTAAAACGTTTTAGCACATCAGAAACATATTGAGACTGGTCCAATTTTATAAAACTATTAGCACGAGTTATTTGAATTCCCAAAATAGAAGATGCTTCTCCCATGTCTTTCATTTTAAAATGGTTTGTCAGTTTTTGTTTAACTTGTTTAATTGTTTTCACATCATTTGAAAAAATTAAAACATCATCTACGTAAATGGCAATAAACAAGATTTTGTTTTCAGTTTTACGATAATAAATGCATTGGTCAACTTCACTTCGTTTGACACCCATATTCAACAAAACTTTGTTTAATGTTTCATTCCACACACGGCTTGCTTGTTTCAGTCCATATATCGACTTATTTAGCTTGCAGACTTTTCCAGTACCATCATTCATACCTTCTGGTTGATTCATATAGATTTCTTCTTCCAAGGTTCCATTAAGAAAGGCAGTCACAGCATCCATTTGGTGAATCATTAGATTATGTTTAGCAGCCAACGCAATTAAATATCTAATAGATTCATACCTTACAACAGGAGCAAAAGTTTCATTATAGTCAATACCTTTTTCTTGACTATAACCCTTAGCAACTAGCCTAGCTTTTCTTCGAACCATTTTGCCAGTAGCATTTCGTTTGGTTTTAAAAACCCATTTACACGAAATCGGTTTCTTATTTTTAGGTAATTCACATAAACTCCAAGTTTTATTATACATCAACGACTCATATTCTTCCTTCATAGCCTGTGACCATTCAGAAGCATTTGGTGATGACATGGCCTTTTTAAGAGTAGACGGATCATCAGACACAAACTCTGAAGCACAGAAATTATATGAATATCGAGGCATTTTAGCAATTCTTTCAGAACGTCGAAGCTCAAAACCATCTTCTTCTCTTGGCCTTTTGTTACTTATTTCAGATGAACGTACCTCATTACCAGCAACTGTTTCGAATTGTTGTAAATCACTAACTTCTTGCTCATTAAAACCAATAAAATCTTCACCACTCACTGTGGACTCGTTGTCAAAATCAGGATCTGGTGGCAATTCGATATTAAGTGAAATTTCTTCCAAAGTTGTTTTATTATTAATTATTATTTTTTGTTTTAAGCAACATTTTAACATAGTCAACACACGTCACGGACACTGTATTATTATTTGCCACGACAATTTGTTTATTATTTGTATCTTTTTTGTTGCACAGAAAATTTTCATTATTTGTCATATGAGATGTCGCGCCCGAATCTACATACCATTCGACCGAATCTTTTTACTTGAAAATAATGATGCATATAACATGTTACCATTATTTTTAGAACTGTTTTTATATTTTTCGTTGTTTGATTTTACATTATTTTTGTTAGGACAATTTTTACTTAAATGACCAACTTCATTACACGAGTGACATTTAAATTTTTTGTTTTTAAATTTATTTTTCGACACTAACGCATTTTCGCTACATTTGTTGTCAAATTTTGCATCTTGAAGCAACATATTTTTGACTGCATCTACGGTTAGCTTGGTTTTTGAATTCTCTACGGCCATTACCAAGACCGAAATTCATCCGGGAGACCAGCGAGCATTAGAGATGCCGTCAGCTCATCATCAATATTAAGACCAGCATTTCTTACCTTTAGTGATGTCATTACCATAGCACTTACATAATCTTGCATGGAATCAAAATCACCTAACTTCAGTTGCACTAGAGTTTTTAGCAATTCAACCTTTCTTGTTAGTCCATTATCTTGATATGCATTAAGAAGAGCATCCCAGGCTTCTTTAGCTGTTTTTGCTGTAGCAATGTGTGCAAAATTGCTTGGTTCAATCATAAGCGTAATTTCGGCCAGCGCACGTTCATTTACTTCAATGTCTTGCTGACTGGTAACACCGAAATTCACCACTTTCCAACAATTCTTAGTTACTAAATATGACTTCGCATGTCTCCACCAAACATCGAAATTCTCACGACCTCGTAATTTTTCGAATGGAAAACTTAACGAATTCGATGCCATTTCAATTTAGTAATTTTCAGCACAATTTATTTTTATTTTTTTTAATACGTAACAATCTTTTTACAATATACCACGAAACTTTATTTTACACGCGAGACAAGAGGCCCATAACCTATTGAAAATGGTGGAAGTAGAATAAATTCCGGGTATTCGATTTGAATGTTTGAACAGAAGTAAATTGTTTTATTGAAAAAATATTTTCTATAAATTGACAAAATGAAAACAGATTCAAAACATAAATAGTTTCTAAAATAACAAGTAGAAATCTAACAGGTTCATTTTCAACAACTACACAATCTTAAAAATCTTTCTGGAAGAAATAAGTAAATCTTCAAAGTTATAGCAGACATTAAAAGAGTTCCGTTATGGAGATAAGGTCCGTTTCATATATATAACCCATGTAGGAAATTATACTTCGCAGATTTATCAAATTTAAACTAATCAAGTTACCTTGCATTTTTTTGTTGGGGCGTTTGATTGTGGGCGTTGTGGTGTAATGATTAGTGCATTGGACTGTTACACAGATGGTCCCGGGTTCGATTCCCGGTGACGACAACATCAATTAAGAAAAATAATATGTATGAGTTTTCTATCACTTATAAGAATTTCCTGAGTGTTGCTTCTCGGTATTCGGACTTAAAGTTATTGGGAAACTTAATCAGTTCTACACTCAAAAAAAAAAAGTTTGTAAAGTCAGCAAAAAATTTTGCTGAGTCAGCAAAATTTTAGTCAGGAGGGTGCTAGCAAAAAAATTGCTAATGTCAGCAAAATCTTTTTCTGAAAATCAGCGAGCTGATTTTTAGCAACAAAATTAGTAGATTCAGCAAAAGTTTTGCTAACACTTAGTAGATTAGAAATAAAAAAGCGTTGGTAAAAATTAATAAATTTTTTGCTGAATTTTAGTAGACTGAAAAAACGCAAAAAATTTGTAGAAAAATTGTAATTTAGTTAATTTATTTGCTGAAAATCATAAAACATATTTTTGTGTGATTCTTTTTAAAAATAATTTACAATAATTACGAAATATAAAAATTTTCATTTTCCCACATTGAAGACATGAATTAATTTATTATCTGTGCGCCCCGGTAGGCTAGTTGGTAGCGTGCTGGCTTATCAGTGCGGGGGTCGTGGGTTCGATTCCCAACAGAGGCACTGGTCTGTTTTCGCTACAACGCGCCGAAGGCCATAGTAGCTAGTGCTCGGTTAGGGTAATAGTATATAATTTGTAATTATATGATTATTAATTAATAAAAAAAAAAAAAAAAAAAAAATAATTTATTATCTGAAAATATATAGAAATAAATATATATAACATAACAAAAATTTTCTTTCAACTACTTACATCAATGGTAGTCTAAATGATGCTTTCTTTTAAAGGACGCAACTGCCGAAGATAATTATAGAAACGAAACGAAAAAATAAACAGAAACAAACGAAACGAAAAAAACAACCCTTTTTTTGCAATAAGAAAAAGGAACCATACTAAGATGTGTGTCTTTGTCTTTCGCTTTACTCTGTCTACATGTCTGTATATGTTTGTTTGCAATTTGACCACACTAGATTATTAATCTATTAACATTTATTATAGAAATACATATTAAATTTAAATATTTTCTTTTGTCTTTTATTTTATTAATAGACAATTATTTTCACAAGCCGGTGACAACGCAAAATTTAAGTTGTTTTAATCCTCAATTTTGTTTTATGTATGAAAAACAGATACAAAAGTCTTCCATGGTTGATTTTTTTATATGTCTTATTAGAGTTGTACTTTTTAGTATCATTTTCCTCTTCTCTACTATATCTTGACATGCCGCGACATCTGCTTCATTCTGCGTATATCTTTCAATCTGATTGTCGTCTACACTATTAATGTGCTTATCAGCACAATTTTTTTAGCAAAATTAATTAGTAAAATGTTAGTACATTAGTAAAGCATTAGTATAAAACAGTTAAGTGCTGAATAAGTATAACAAAAATTTTAGCTGAAAACACGATTTTAGCAAACAAATTTGCAAAAATTAGTATACCTAATTTACAAGACGTTTTACTAACTTTTGTACTAACTTATATTTTTGAGTGTATGCATAAATGATTATTTGAGTTAATAAGGATAAATGGTGGTCAAATTAACTATTAAAAAGCTAAAAATCCGCCTTTTCTTAAAAAAAAAAAAATCTTCACCTCGATTATAAATCTTTTTCGCGACATAGTTTTTATAATTTTGAGATTTTGTTAATAGGATACGCAGTCAACAAAACAAACAATTATTACCAGCTGTTAAAATTAAAATAACTTGCTTAATTTAAATTTTATAGAGCTGCAAAGAATAATTTAATACATGGGTTATAAATATGTCATTCAATTAAAGAGCTATCAATTTGTAATTGAATTAGCAATTTTCGTTGTTGGCGGAATTTCAGCAATTAAATCGGCGGTTTTAGTGATTGAAATAGGTTTTTATTTTTTTTTGCGTGTAGGGAGTATGGAAACAATTTTTTTTGATTTTTTTTGCAGAAATTAACCCTTTTGTTAAAACCAGTGTAAATTTTTTTAAAATAATTTTTAATTTATTTTTAAAACTTTTTTGTTTAAAAGAAATGGTTAAATTTTTATTAAACAAAATTTAACTTCAAAAATTATATTCTCAATTTTATGGTAATGTTTTAGAAAATTTAGAAATTAAATTCTTTGACTTAATAAAGCAATAAACCTAATGAGAATTAATAAAATCAAATTGAAAAGGATTTAAAGTATTTATTACTAATACATAAACATTTATAAAAACAACTACATACATAAATATTAAAAAAAAACAACAACAATATGTTTTGAGCTCTAGTATAAAAAAATGTCAAACAACTTCCGAATTTGAGCAAATATTTAATTGATTCAATTAATTTTAATTAACAGCCTTTAAAATTTTCAACAAATCGATTAATTTTCAACAAATCAATTTAATCTTAAGGGTTGAAAATGTGGGGTCCAGGAACAACAAATAAACACATACACTCAGAATATTCTTACAGTAACTACATTTTAGAAATATATGAGTCAATAAAAGCTCTGAAACTAAACAAAGTTGCAGGTGCTGACAATATTATATCAGAAGTATTTAAAGCGGATCCCAATATGTTCTCTGATCTACTTCACCCACTTTTTATTGAAATATGGAAGCAAGAACTATATCCTATGAAAATGTTGAAGGGTATTATAATTAAACTACCAAAGAAAGGTGATAGGACGAGATGTGATAACTGGCGAGGTATAACGGTTCTGCCGGCAGTAATGAAAATTCTTATGAAGATAATATTAGAGCGAATGATGGCCCAAATTAACTGCAAGTTAAGACCAGAACAAGCTGGCTTCAGACCTGCTATGTCGTGTACAGACGACAACAATCTCTCGAAATGCAATCACCCCTATATATGCTGTTTGTTGACTATGAAAAGGCATTTGACTCAATAAATAGAGATTGTATATGGGCTGAACTGGCCAAATTCGGCGTGCCAGATAAAATAACACGCATGATACAAAAGAGTTACGATACATTTGAATGCATCCATCATGTAGGTGAAATCTCTGTGCCATTTAAAACAACGTCTGGCGTTAGACAAGGCTCCCAGCAAAACTTTGGTAATGGGTGCGATAAAGTAATGCATTACCTTGTAATGTGTACTCCTTACCTGTATCATTATTTTCCTACAAGAAGTAATGAGTTACCGATAATTGAACACGCATGGATTACCTTGTAATGAGACCTCATTACATTTTACATTACTTCGAAACATAAAATAATGACTTACCGATCATCAGTTACATAATGCATGAATTATAAACGTAAAGCAATTATTTATATATATTTTTGAAAATCTACATTACTTTGTGATTTTTTGTAAGCATAATGGTAAGGTGTAAATTTTTGATAACACGAACGAAAACACGAAGCACAACAACTCGTCTACATTTCAAGCAATTAAATATTGTATGTATCGATAGCTCAGTTGGTAAAGTTCTCGCCTAACTAATTGTTAAATTTATTTAATTAAAAAAAAATATCTGTAAAAAGAAATTTTTATGCATTTTTTTTTTTATGAAAATCTATTTATAGACACATTACTTTTTCCCACCATGTAATCATATAAGTAACCAGTTACTTTACCCCCTACAAGGTAATGAGTTACTTTGAGGCTCATCGCTTGTAAAATTCATCAGTGAAGTAACGTGTAAAGTAATGTATGAAGCCCTATGGCGATACATTACTTTACCCATGATTTTATTTCGGATTATATTAGATGCTGTTGTCAAACGCTCAACTACGGCAATAACGTAATAGAAAATCTAAGCGAGTTCCAATACCTGGGCAGTATGATAGATACACGTGGGGGTGCCCTTCTTGATGTCACGACAAGAATACGAAAAGCTAGAGGTGCTTTTGCGCTACTATCGAAAACATGGATATCGAACGAATACAGCAAAAAGACCAAATTAAATATATTTTCAGCATGTGTACTCTCGGTCCTGTTATATGCAAGTGTTTACCAACAGATGCCTTCGTATAATATTCAGAATATTTTGGCCCAACACAATAAGTAATGTCCAACTACTCACCATAGCAAATATGACTAATATAAACTGCGAAATCCGAAGAAGAAAACTTGGCTGGATAGGGCACACACTTAGAAGAGAAGACGATAATATATACCAAAGAGCCCTAACGTACAACCCCCAAGGTGCATGAAAACGAGGAAGACCGTGCAACTCTTGGCGTCGCTCAACATTGAGTGAAATTAATAGTGTCCGACCGAACAGTTCGGCCATAAAATGCATTTGGTCTGTATTCGGTATTTTAAAGCATTATAGACAAATTTGGAGGATGGAAAAATGTTTATTGGGCTGATTAGATGCTATTTTGAGTGTCAAATTTGAAGAAAAGTCTCTAGTTAAGCAATAAATTCACTGTTCGGCTGCAGAAAGTTCGGCCAAATTAAAAATAGTTCGGCGGCCGAACATTTAACATTATAGTTAAACTTCGGCTTTTTTCTTAAATTCTATACACAAAATCGAATTAAATCGGCTCAACAAACATGTTTCCAATAACAAAATTTGTCATCATTACCTCTAGATATCAAAAAAACGACAAAATATAGTTTTTTGGCCGAACTGTTCGGTCGGACACTAGAAATTAATAACCTGCCTGATTTTAGTATTAGAAAGATAAATAGTAGTGTCCGACCGAACAGTTCGGCCAAAAAACTATATTTTGTCGTTTTTTTGATATCTAGAGGCAATGATGACAAATTTTGGTATTGGAAACATGTTTGTTGAGCCGATTTAATTCGATTTTGTGTATAAAATTTAAGAGAAAAGCAGAAGTTTAGCTATAAAGTTAAAAGTTCGGCCGCCGAACTATTTTCAATTTGGCCGAACTTTCTGAGGCCGAACAGTGAATTCATTGCTTAACTACAGACTTTTCTTCAAATTTGACATTCAAAATAGCATCTAATGAGCCCAATAAACATTTTTCCATCCGCCAAATTTGTCAATAATGCTTTAAAATACCGAATACAGACCAAATGCATTTTCTGGCCGAACTGTTCGGTCGGACACTAATAAATAGTTTATTAGAACTAAGAAGTTTTGCAAATAAACGTTCCAGATGGAGATTTCTTATTGAGAGCCTATGCCCACAATGAGGTAGCTCTAAAATATTTTAGCGCAAGGCTTATTATTATTATTATTATAACTACATTTAGGTCATTCGGGTAGTAATTATTAGAAGTTGTTTTAACTGCTATTGTAGTAATTTTTCTATGAGAAAATGAAAAACGACTAACGTCGACAGTCATTTCGAAAAATTTAAACTTAAAATGAAAACATACATTTTATGTTCAACTTTCGACAAAATAAACAATTTTCGTTTTTTAAATTCTTTTTTCTTAACAAACAACTATTATATTATAAAATTAGCAATAGACATCTCCGAATTAGACATTTTAAACAAATCTTTAAAATTAATTTTAAAAAAAACCGGTTTTCCATTTTTATCAAATTTGTGTGTCATTTTTGATTCAAGGAAAAAGTGGGTTAATAATTTTTGAATTCAATATCTGAATAATTTTGAGTATATTAAATGATAAATGAAATGAAAAATTTAAGTTTCCAAAATTTAGAATTTTTGGAATTTTTAATAAATAAAAGAAAATTGCTCAATAAAATTTCAATAGTTTTCACAAAAAAAAAAAAAAAAAATTTGAGAAAGCTGTGCTAAAATTAAGCAAAAACTATTTTCTTAGCTTTGTTAACAAATAATTTATTAATTTGAATACAGTATTTCACTTAAATTGTACATATTTATAAATTATATTTACATTTAAAACAAAAAGTATTTAATGTGCGTTCACAACACTGGATTACTCTACGCTACACAGGAAATAAAATTAATGGGATTATACAAAAATTATTTAAGTGCATGGAACCAAAACCAATCTATTGCGTATACTTCTCCAATAGGGTTTGGCGATTAGTATGGATTCTTGGGCGTTTCTGGTTCTTGGGATTGTACTGAGCAAAAAAGTCTACTAGACGTCTACGGTGAAAATCGAGCTTCCACATTTTGACTTTACGGCAAAAAAGCCCTATTTTGAAATTAAAATTTAACCCCTTAAACCCCACCCAGAAATATGATTGATACATTGATCTGCTAGAGAATCTTCCAAAGAAGAGATTGATACCATAATCTTGGATAAGCTCCTCCTACTTCCTGAGATATGTCCATCCCACACATTGTTACTTTCACAAAATACGGCAAAAAAAGCCCTATTTTGAAATTAAAAATTAACCCCTAAAACCCCACCCACAAATATGATTGATGCATTAATCTGCTAGAGACAAGCTCCTCCTACTTCCTGAGATATGTCCATCCCACACATTGTTACTTTCACAAAATACGGCTTAAAAGTCAAAATGTGGAAGCTCGATTTTCATCGTAGACGTATGGTCTAGTGGACTTTTTTGCTCAGTACAATCCCAAGAATCAGAAACGAGAAGCGACCATTAAGATGTTCAAATCGCCCCAACGTATTCTCCAATATTGTTAATTGGCTGCTTTCATTGAATTTTAGTTCTAAGTTTTTCCACCCTTAGCAACAAATGAATTAACAAATTTAATTAATGGGGGTATTCATAATACGCTTCGTATTTGGTGTATAAGTACACAAAGAGTATTTACAGGTACGGAAATTAACAGATTTTATATATAATTTGTACATTGCTACACTCACGATATTTTGTCGTTAAAATCAAAGGAAATGAACTTTAAAACTGCTAAACATATAGTTAAAAGCCAGTCTTCTCACTTTTCTTGTAAATAAAAGGTATTTTTCATTTATTTTTAAAATTAGCTCAAAATCCGTAAAAATAAAAGATTTTCTATAATTTTTACTATCAAAAAATAAAATATTTAAAAAAACTCCCAAATCCGTTAAAATAAACTATTTTATTTTATTTTAACTATCAAAAATTAACTCCCAAATTATTAAAAACACCAGTCTTTTAACTATCAATAATTTTTGGTTCAAATAAAAAATTTTTTGTAAAAAAAAAATTTTAAATGAAAAAATAACTGGTACAGAAAAACAGTATTTGTTTTTTAAAAAATGGTAAAACAATATTTCTTAAAAAACAAAATTTTTTGATTACTTTTTAAATTAACTACAATCAGCTACTGTTGAAATATTTTGAGTGTTTTCAAATTCCACTATTATTTCTATTTCTATTTCTATCTATATAAAATATAATATTTTATTATAAACAATCAAAACAATTATTTATTTGCATATTTTTAAATGTTTGAAAAATCAAAATAAAAATACAAAACAAAATTTATAATAAATCTAAAATTTATAAAACTTATACTACCTTATATACTACCCTCCATCACACATATTTTCAATCACATTGTAACAACATATATTTACCCATCTGATTGGAAGATAGCCAACATTATTCCAGTAGCCAAAAAGAATACACCTTTATCTCCAGGAGATTTTCGTCCTATCAGTATTTTTATGAGCGACTTCTTTCTTCGCAAATTATCGAACATACTACTTATAATAGACTTCTGTCTGAACATCAATCTGGTTATCGTGCGGGTAAAAGCTGCAACACCGCTATACTTAAAGTTATGGAGGACATCCGCCCTGCATATGACAGAGGGGATATAACAATTCTCGTCTTAATTGACTTTTCCAAAGCATTTGATACGGTTAACCACGATGTTTTAATATTAAAACTTGAAAAATATTACGGCTTTAGCAAATTTGCATCCAATCTTTTAAAATCGTATTTATCTCAAAGACATCAACGAGTTAACTGTAACAATAAATTTTCGACCATAAAACCAGTTGTTTCTGGTGTGCCACAAGGTTCGATTCTTGGACCAATATTATTTAGTCTTTTTATCAACGACATTTTTATTGCTGTAAAAGCTCTTCGGTTCATCTTTATGCTGATGATGCTCAAATTTATTTAAAACAATTTAAAATAATTTACAAATTGTAAAAATGTTCATACACCCACATTGACGATATGAATTAATTTAATATCTGAAAATATATAGAAATAATTATATATAACATAACCAAAACTATATTTAAACTATTTACATCAATGGTTGTCTAAATATACAACCTTTTTTTGCAATAAGAAAAAGCAAACATACAATATTACCTATGATGCGTGTATTTGCCTTTCGTTATAGTCTGTCTACCTGAACGTATATTTGTTCCCAAATTGACCACACTACTTTAATAATCGCTTTAAATATTTATTTTATATATACCCATTTAATGTTTATTATATTTAAATATTTTATTTTATATTTAATTTAATTAATAGACAAGCCGGTGACAACATAAAATAAAAGTTTTCTTAATCCACATATGTATTTTCATTGTTATCGTTCTCTTGTATGAAAAACATATAACAAAATCTTCCATGGTCGATTTTTTTATGTCTTACAAGAGTTGTACTTTTCAGTATCATTTTCTTCGGCTCTACTACATCTTGACATGGCGCGACATCTACTTCATTTTGCATATATCTTTCAATCTGCTTTTCGTCCACACTACTAATGTGCTTATTAGCACAATTTTTTTTAGTGAAATAAATTAGTAAAATATTAGTAAAACATTAGTTCAAAACTGTTAAGTGCTGTTTTTTTTTTTTTTTTTAGCTGAAAACACAATGTAAGAAAAAAAATTCCTGAGATATAGAACACTTGATTTACAAGACGTTTTACTAATTTTTCTACTAATTAATTTTTTTAGTGATATTTTTCCGAAAATTATTAAAGGTGTCATTCTGCAATTTTTTTTTTTGCCCAAAAGTATAAAAATTAACACTTTATGGATCAAGTTACGTAAAATAGATTTTTTTTTTATAAATATAATTTCTTAACAATCTTATAGCCACTATGAAAATTAAGTTTCATAGGTATTTCTTGTCCCCAGGCTAGTAAGGGTTAAAGAGTTTTTAGATAAAAGAAAATATAATTACTGTCTAGTCAAATTAAGGGAATTTTTTTCCCAAACATTATGCAAACTTTAATAAAAATATTCAAATTTTGTTCAATTTTTTACAAAACAAGCAATTTTCATATAATGTGCTGGAAAGGATTCGCTCCAAACACAAACTCGAATTATTATTTTTCCAATTTTTATTTTTTTTTCTTTAATAACAACTATTATATTATAAAAACCACAATCGACATCTCTAAATTAGGCATTTTAAAAAATCTTTTAAATTAATTTTAAAAAATACGTTTTTGCAGTTTTATGAAGTTCTTGGAATCCGGATCCGTTTATAACAGTACAGAAACGGATACTAAAAAAACGGAGTTTATTACGTCTATTATGTACACCGTCAATGCCTGATTCATGATTCCGTAAGAAACAAAGAGTCCATAATATTGTTTCTTGGGAAGTAACACAAAATAAAATCTTCTGAATGTTGGATTTTTGAAAGACTAACCAGTAATATTAAATTTATTAAGATCGATGAGTAAGCAATATTTATATAGTGCAACGGTTCCGAAATGGGGGTCCGCGGACCCCCAGGGGTCCGTAAGTGTATTCGAGGTGGTCCGCGAAGGGTTCCGGAAAAAGTATTGTTTAAAACAAAAAAAAAAATGAATACATGAAAAACTGAAAAAAATGTTTAGGCTAAATAGGTATAAGTAGGTGCTTTTAGTAATTGTGCTCCATAATTGATAAGTACTTCTAGCTGATTGTTTTTATAATTGATTCCATTAACAAATTTTAATTTTTTTATTGTTATTGTTATTCATATTTATTTTTTAATTTTAAACATAAATATTTTTTTATTTATTTAAAAATTAAAAAACTATATTTCTAAAAATTTAATTTGTTGTTTGAAAGTGTTCATCAAAAGGAGATTTTTTTATTCCAAAAAACGAATAAAAAACACTAAAAAATTCTATAGCTCAGGAATATTACAGCTTTTTTATCAATTGTTAAATAAAAAATTTTCTCGTACCCTCGCGTATTTTATAATTCTTTCTAGAAGTCTTACACAGTAAAACTCGTTTAAGAAATTGAATCCTCGGTTATAACGAACTTAGATTGAGATGAACCGTTTTATTTTTAATACGAAATTTCCATTATTTTCATAATTTGGAATTTTAACTGTGTCATTACAATTTAAATGTATCAAAAATTATCTTTTTATGAAATCAAATTAAAGAATTTTAGAATAATGTTTTACTTTTAAATTTTAAAAAATTTAAACCAAAAGTTCAATTTTCGAACTTTTATCATAACTTTTGATGTGAGCAAGATTATTCAAGTTCAAGATCATTTGTGTTTTGTTAAATAAAAAACCGTGCAATGTTTATTTATTAGTTAAAAAATGTCTTCATCCGCTAATTTACATGCTTCATTTCGCGTCACCGAAAATCTTCAAAGGACCAATGTAGAAGGGGTAGAAGATTTTCACAAATATTGAAGGAAAAAGATCAAAGCTTTACCCGTATTGTTTTATATATCCGATGAGAAGAAGAAATTTAATATATTTTGAAAAGGTTTATAAACATTTTTAATATTTTGTGGACAATAAAAAAATTGCGATGAAATTTTACTTCAGATATTTTGTGGACAACAAAAAAATTGCGATGAAATTTTACTTCAGTAAATACGAAATTCGATTATCACAAATTAATTTTTCTGGTCCCTTGGAGTTCATCTTAATCGAGTTTTACTGCACTCCAGGCACATAGATAGGGGGTGGAGGGCAAGGGGGCTAAAGCCCCCCCCCCCCCCCACCTAAATGATTTGACAAATTTAAAATCTTAATACAATTTGTTAGGAAGTAACAATGTTAATGATAAATTTAATATAAAAATATTTATTTTGTGAGATTTTATTTGTTCGGTTTTAGATCATGACAAATTTTTCTCTAAATTAACAGAAAAATTATAATTTTTATATGATAATATACTTTGACTATTAGAAAAAAAAAACACAGAAAATGTTATTAGACACTAGCATGAATGGAATGCATTTTCTGACCCACTACGGTCTTCATCAACATTCTTCGTGCCATTTAGTGTTAATCGTAAATATCTTCTATTTAACTCACACGTTAAAGGAATTGGGTGACTTTAAATCCCACATTACTCTGTGTGTTGAGTTAGAATGAAATTTACCACGAACGATTTCTATTTATTGTGTGTTTGTTTTTCTCTAGTCATTATCATAATTGCCAGTTTAGCTTTCAGTTAAAACTTTAAATGGCAATTCTTTTCTCTAATGTCATCATATACTATCCTTCTACATAAGCAAAGCATATCAACAAACATTAAAAATTTTTTGTTAATACATATGTCGAGCATATACATTAAACGATTTCTACACTGTACCTGGTGAGTGGTTTTTTTAATAGTGAATTTTATCGTTGATCTATAAGTTTATGTGTGAGATTTTATTTGTTCGGTTTTAGATCATGACAAATTTTTCTCTGAATTAACAGAAAAATTATAATTTTTATATGATAATTTACTTTGACTATTATTTTTGTCTTGGATCAAATAGGAAATGCCTGCTAGTTCAGTATTATATGGTTCGAATCTTCAAATTTCACTAAAAACATCGCCTGCAATTGGGCGGCTTTCATTGTTAGAGTTTATTTTCGATGTATTTGCCTTAAAATGCAATCAAAAAATTGCTTGAGACATTGCAAACTAAAAATTAAATATGTCTACACAGAAAGTACTAATATTGAGTTTCAATTGAAATATTTTTTGATTCAGTTAAAAGTTTAATTGAATTCGGTCCTATTGAGAAAATTTTAAGTATCAATTAAAATAATTTGTAACTATTTAATTGATATTATTTTCAATTTTAGTTATATATATTCATATTTATTCAAAATTTAATTGAATATTGTTTTTTATTTCACACACATTTTTAGTAGATACCATTAAAACGTTAAAAATAGCTTAGATTAAAAAATCGCCAAAATTACAAAATTTGAATAACTTCACCAAAATTGTAAAAAAAATCGCCAAAGCTAAAAATTTTTTTTTTTAAATTGCCAAAATTTAATTCCAATCCTCAAAATTTGCAGAAATTTTAAAAAATTGCCAAAACTAAAAAACGCGTAATTCGAAAAAAATCTCAAATTAAAACAAAATTGCTAAAATTGAAAAAAATCGCCAAAATTAAAAAAAAAAATTCAATTTTTTTACTTTAATCGACTTTTGCATTTGTTTCTATCGTATGATGTTATTTATTATACGTTTTAAAACAAGGAAATTCTGTTTATACCAAATTCGTTTTTAATTAAGCAGTTACACTGATAGAAATTTGTGCGTAGTATTAATGAATTCCTTCATTAATCCAATGAATTTATTCATAAAAAAGTCCCCAAAGAAACGTTTCATTGAGTCAACGAAATGTGTTTCATTAAATAAATTTTAATGAATGGTTTCATTGACCCGATGAAATTTACATAAAGTGTATAAAATTTTTTTCATTAATCCTAGCCTAATCGTTGCTAAAGCTCATAATTTTTGACGAATTCGAAAAATATAAAATTTTAAAAGTAGCTGATTAGAGTTCAGATCGAAAATTACAAATTTTGAAACTAAAAGTTTTGCAGCCATAAAAAAGAAATATTTTAATTATTGTACTTTTTTAAAATTATGTATATTAAGAACTTTAATGATTGAAAAAATCGTTTAAATGGCTTTAAAATATTAAAAGCCGACCTAAAAAACCAATTTTAATTTATTTCTGTTTTTATTGTTTTATTTTTTCAAAATTATTCAATCTTTCTTTACATTTTTTATAATTTGTGTTTAAAGATGACATATTTTCTTATATGTCGGTACAAAATATGTAATTTTTTATCGATCTGGCTTAGAATTCTGTAGAACGATCGACGATAATATTCCACTTTTTGTAGTTAAATTGCGACCATATCAGATAAAAATGTTAATATTGTTAACAATGTTGTTAAAAAACAAAAATGTATTATCGTTTAGCATAAAGTTTTTGTGTAACATCCTCAAAACGATAACAATTTATATCTCGTTTTGAACAAAACTATATCGAATCTGTCCCCTGGAATTTAGTGACCAACTATTCAAATTCGTCAAAAACTGTTAGCTCTAGGCAAATTTAATTAAAAAAAATTTATTTCTATCAAAGTTTTGGTTAATTCTGTTTAAATGAAATTTTTCAGTTTTTTTTTATTTCAAAATGATAGTACAAAAAAAAATTTTTTTTTTTTTCTTATTACAAGTCAAAATTTTTTTTGAAAAAATTTTTAAAATTTTTCATTGATTAATGAATTTTTTTTATGAAATTATGAAAAAATCATAAAAAATGTTAATGAAAAAAATACCAATATTAATGAATTTTCATTCAGTTAATGAAATTTTTCATTAAACCAATGAATCGATTTTAATGAAATCGTTTCATTAATAATATGAAGGAAAATTCTATCAGTGTAGTAAACACATATTATTAAAAATTTAATAAAAAGTGAGTTTTGAAATCGAACAAAAGTTGTATTGAATTTTTTATCTCAATAATTTTTTTTTGTGTATTTTGACATAGTCTTTTAAAACGGAGATATCACTACGGAGATACCACTTTTACCCAAACTTAAGTTTACGTGTGCCGTAGTGTGTCATTTCAGAAGTTGATTGTTTACTTACAGTGAAATCTTTTTATTTTAATTTGGTTTCGCATCTGGTAACATGGTTTTCAGTATTTTTTTACTATATATATTACGAAGTCTCAAAATCCATTATAACGACTCGTGCTCAGCACGTTTTAATTTTTCGAAATAAATTTAGGCCTCAAACTTTGATATTTTTTCCGCAAAGACTACTGAATATACACATTAAATTAACAGAAAATCAGTTAAAAACATTACTACTTACTTTTCGTTTAAAACAATTGTACTTTTTAGTTTATTTTCAACTGTTGAAAAATTAATTGATAAAATTCGTAGAAACAATAGATTGTTTATTTCAATACTCAATATATCATAACAACTTTTTGTTTTAAATATAAAATTTTAACTGAATATTTTAACTATTACCGAAAGTGCGTTTTTTTTTTTGTTAATTGAACAACAGACAGAAAGTTAAAAAATATATTTCTTTGTATATTCCATTGAAACAACTTTACCTATTAAATTTTTAAATAACTGTTGATTTTCTATGAGTGTGTATTTGGTTTCTGTAATATTTTGTATTTTTTAAATAAAAATCCAATTTTTGTTTGTTTTGTTACTTTTGGATTTTTTTTTATAACTGAAAAAAAAAAAATATAATAATTTGGTGGTCCGTGAATCAATAAAAGTGTCTCAGGGGATCCGTAAAGCAAAGGTTGATGGAAAGCGCTGATATAATATATGCATTTCTATAATTAAAAATTATTCTGAATAATTTTTTTAAAAATATCAACTATTTTGCGGTTTCTCCGTTGCGCTTAATCATTGCAATTATAATTTCCTAAATTAATCTGATATAAAAGAAAGAGCTAATGCAATTTAAATTTAGTCTTTTTTTAAGTGTCGTTGCATAAAGTATTAAAATATTTGAAACGGATATGAAACTCCTTTTTTATATAACGGCTATTTTAGCCATCTGTCAGTTAACATGGGCCTACAATTATAATATGACATGTTATTATGATACTTCGAGTATTAATAGAGGAGGTAATTTGCGAAACAAAAAAAAAAAAGAAAATATTAAAAATGTTTTCAAGTTCCGTTCCAAAAATGCTCGGTACGGTCTTCGGATATGTGACTATGGATATCGTTTAAAATAAACGCTTCGATATTTAACGTTCCTATAATATATGTGCTGTATGCATTAAGTTTTTCAAAATTCAATACAGTTCGCGTTGAATAGCGGCTAAAAGCTCGATATTTTGTATAAAAACTGAGAGAAATACCTCTTGTTTAAACTGCTCTAACTTTTTTAGTTTTAATCCGATTTTCACAAATCGTACCTCATATGAAAGATTGGATCTTCTTCTACTTTAAGATATTTGTTATGTTATAAAGGGCGTTTTTTTTAAGACCGATTGAACTTGAAATTGTAAAAAATAACACAAAAAATTTAATTTTAATTTAATTTTTCTTCTTGATGAAGCGCAATTTTGGGCCACTTTTTCGAGCGTTGACCTCCAAGGTGTCAATTCTTGCTACTTTATCAGCATAAACCAGTGACTTCACGTAACCAAACAAATCGCACGATCTTGGAGGCCAATTGACAGGTCCATTTCTCGAAATCAATTTATCGCCCAATTTGGATTTCGATAAGGCGATGGTTGCGGTCACCGTATGACACGTAGCACCAACCTGTTGAAACCACATCTCGCCCGGATCAATGTCATCCATATTTGTGAACAAAAAATCATTGATCATGGTGTGGTAACGATCTCTATTGACCGTAACGCGAGCTCCGGCTTAATTTTTGAAGAAATAAGGTCCGCCATCGTGTAAATCGCACCAAACGGTAAATTTTTCTGGATGTAATAGAGTCTGTAGGGTATCTTGTGGATTGGTCTCACTCCATATGCGGAAATTTTTGATTATTAATAAACCCGTTACGAGCATACAAAATTTGCCTGGTACTGGCCGGACTTAATATTATTTTTATTTTGTAGTTTTAAGATTTGAATACTTATTGTTAGTTCACATAATTTTAGTGAAGATTCAATAAAATAAAAATATGAAAAAAATAAAAAATAAAAAATAGACCCGTTAAGCAAAAAATGAGCCTCATCACTGAACACATCGGGAAAATAGATGGCAAAGTAAATTTAGATAATTTAGAACCGTTGCTCAAGCGTGAATCTATTCATGATGATTTGCCAGAGTATACTGTTCATAACCGACTAACCCTTTTGTAAGTTCTATCGGGCTTAAAAAAAACAACCCTTATAAGACAATATGACCTATCACCACAAACCGTTTAAGAAAAATTGAATATGAAATATTAGTGGAATTTTGAAATATTCGCGAAAAAAATTGCATTTTGGCATTTTTGCAAACTTTTTGTAAAGAGACTTTATAATTTTCTAAATATCTTAAAGAAGAATTTCCAATATAAGATACGATTCGTAAAAATCGGGTAATTACACGGCGTGACATCGAAAAAAATAAAGTTCTGACCATCAATTCTATATATTTCGGGCATGCTGATTTCAATGGCGTACTTTAGTTTTTAATCTATGGTATAGTTTATCCGCGAAATGACTAATTCAGAGTAATCCTTAATATACAAAATTTTTATGAAACCGTTTCATAAAATCTTTTTTTTCATAAAATCTTTTTTCGTTTCATTTCGTGTCATTGTCGTTAGTTTTATGAAGATTTTCATTAATTCTACAAACAATTGATAAACATCCATAAAACCTGTTTCATAGATTCTATGAAAAGTTTCAATGGACGAGTTCCAGTGACAATTTTAATAAAAGCTATGAAGAAATTCATTACTAAAGTTAAGATAATTCTCTCAGTGTGTGCTTCAAATTGATCAATTTCCGTTGATCAATTTGTCCAAAATTTTAAGCACGGAAGCTTCATACATTGTGTTAATATATTTCACATCACGTTTTTAAAAATTCAATAGCTGATTTTTGGGCAACCAAAAAACAGCAATAAAGACAATGTTTTAAGCGCTTAAAAAAAGCTTTAAAAACGTTAAAATTAAAAATAAGCAGCTAAATTTAAAAAAATAAACCGTTAAATTTCATAATTTTTTATTAAAATTGTTACTTTAAATAAAATTTAAATATAATTTGTTCCTTGGAACTTCGCCAAGTTGTAATAGAAAAATAATTTTTCTTAAACTTCAAAATACAAACTGGTTTAACAAAATATTTTTATAAACCAATTTGCCATCTATAACTTTTAACATTAAATTCTCAGCTTACAATCACAAAGAAAACTTTAAAATACCGATTGGAAAAATTAACAAAAAAATCTTTATTTTAAAAGAAAAAGCTAAAATAAGCTTAATTTTTAAAGAAATAAGTAAAAAAAGCGTATGTTTAAGCAAATATAAAAAAGCTCTAACAAATATGGCTCAAAATGTTCATAATTTCAAGTTCAGAACTTGTGTTTAATCAAAATTGTTCTGAACTTTCAAATAAAAAACAAGGTCTAGCTTATTTTTTGTTGTCCTAGTAATAAGCAAAGCTATTGCGTTTTTTTTTTTTTGTAAAATTAAATAATAAGGTTTAGGGTCATTTTGGTCCACATGGGTTAATGATGTGCAAAATATTTTTTTTATTTTTTATAATGGAAAAAAAAAGAACAACAAAATATACAAATGTAGCCAATTTTCGATTTTACATATTACCAAAAAAACACAAGTTCCTCGAAATCCGCAAAAATCAAAACGCTGCCTTTCCAAGTTTAACGGGGGATATTTTTAATTTTATTTTCATTCTCTAAAATATATTTAACAATTCCATGAATCCAAATTTTTTTCGATTTTGTTTAAAGAAATTTTTTTAAAATTTGAAATTGGAAATTTTCAATATATTCCAAAAATATTGCCCGTTTTGGACATCACCTTAAAACAGGTTAACGGCATCTGAAAAAAAAATTTACTTTGAAATAAATCTTTAATAATTATGTTAAAATTAGTAACATCAATAAATCCATTTTCATTTATTGTACACACAGAGAAATCAAGTGCCAACCGCATTGAAAAGTGTATTTTAATGATAACAACTTATAAATTCAGTTAGTGCAATGATATTAACATTAGATTTCAGAAAATTTTGGGTGTTGCAACTAAAATTCAGTTGAAGTAACCGAACTTTGCTGTGAAAACTAATGCTCAGTTGTACCTACCGACCGACGTTCACAATAACCGAACTTGAGTCGAAGTAACCGAATTTCAGTTGGCAAATAGCTAAATTTTTCTCTGTGTGTAATAATTGTAAATTTTCTTTTGTATTTTGGTAAATTTTCGTGAAAATTCTTTCTTTTTTCTGTATAAGGACCCATGAAGGGTAAGTTTTTTCTAGAGAAATATTGGGAAGACAAAAATAATGGGGGTTGCTTATACATTTTACCTCCCTATGGGTGACTCCTGCGCATTTCTTTCCATTTTGCCATAATTTCGTCAATGCGCGTGTGCGTGGCACGGCCACTTTCAACCGATCGAGCTCAAATTTTTGTAATTTTTTTTTTTACCCTAACCTCACATAAAACAGGGCAACGATTTCGGAAAATCGATAATAAAAAAATAAGGAAAACCTTAGTGGTCACAAATTTTTTTAAATTTTTAAAATTTTTGATTTTGTTCTCCTGTGTTACTTAAAAAGTTAGAGCAGTTTTAAAATTTGGTATTTTTCTTAGTTTTGCTAAAAATGTCGAACTTTGAGCCGCGATACAACTCGAACTACACCGAATTTTGAAAAACTTAATACATCACATATATCATAGGAACGTTGAAATTCGATGTGCTAAACTTGCAATGAAATCCAAACAAAAAAAAAATTAAATTTTTTTGAATGACTCTCATGTTTTTAATACAACATTTTCGTTTTTGTTTCTTATAGGCAAAGGAAACTTCACCACAAGAGATTTGGAAGTATCCTTACAATATTGTACACAAATTGTTTATGGTTATGTTGGCATCGATGCCAATTCCTTTAGAGTAATACCCTTGGAACAGAAACAACATCAAATCTTTAATCAAATCAAGCAGTTGAAAAAAAAACACTCCAGTGTTAAATTTTTACTAAGTCTGGGCGGTGATAAAGATTTAAAACAATCTGACAAATACATGCGGCTTCTTGAAGCTGCTGGTAATAAACAAGAGCAATTCATAAAATCGGCCATTGATTTTATGCGTAAATATAGTTTCGATGGTCTCGATTTAGCCTATCAATTTCCACACACTAAACCACAGAAACACCATTCTAAAATTGGAGGTCTTTTAAGTCACGCTAAAACATTTTTAATTGCAAACAAGGAGGTAGATAAATCTGCAAATAGGCATAAAAAACTATTTAGCAATTTGGTATATCAACTGAGAACTGCATTTAAACGTTCAAAACATATGTTGACCCTTACGGTTTTGCCTCATGTCAATTCAACATGTAAGTATGAAAACTCAAAATTATATATAAGGTACTTATTTTGAAAGTGGTATGAGTCCATTAAAAAAAAAAACAGATAATGATCTGGTATTATTTAATTTTTTTTTTGAAATTTTTAAAATCGGAATTCTTGTTTGTGAATTATTTTAAATTTCCTATCCATAAAACTATTGTCTGGATCTTAAAAACGTTAACCTCCAGATTCCAAATCTGCTCTCATTATATTTGTCAATAAATTACAATTATTGCCAATAACATTTTAACTAAACTTTTGTTTGATTCCAAACTCACCTTCAATTAAATGCTTAATAATATCTATTAAATATTTAATTGAAAATGAATTTGGTGCACACCAAAGTTTTTATAACCCATAATGACAACAAATTGAAAAAAATAACCAAATTTACAAAAATCACCAATAATAAAAAAATTCACAAAAGTTTAAATAAATCGATTAAATTGAAAAAAATTGCCAAAATTTAATTTAATGGCTAAAGCTATAAAAAACAGCAAAAAATTATCAAGATTAAAATAAAAAATTGATTATATTTTAAATTTTAGCGATGTTTTAAATTTTGACAAATTGTTTTGCTATTTTTCGATATTTTTTTTTTTAATTTTTGCATTTTCAATTTTGGCGATGTTGTTTTCGAATTTTATGCATTTTTTTTTTAAATTTTAGCGATTTTCTAGATATTTTTCCAATTGTTTTTAGCGATTTTTTTAAACTTTGACGATTTTTTTAATATTAGCGATTTTATTTTTTATGTAGACGATGTTTTATATTTAGGCGTTTTTTTTGAATATTTGCGATTTTTTGCAATTTAGAGTTTTTTTTTTTTAAATTTCAGCGATTTTGCCGTTTTTTTTTTTTAATTCGACATTTTAAATTAAATTTTACATTTTTTTTTGTTAATTTGACATTTTTTCCCCGATTTTGACCGATTTTTTTTTTGCAATTTAAAAGTTTTTGAAATTTTTAGCGATTTTTTTTTTAAATTGACCAATTTTTTTTTGCCGATTTTGAACGTTTTTTCTTTGCAATATTAAATAAATCTTTAATAGTAGCTACTAAAAATTTGTTTGAAATTAAAAACAATATTCAACAACATTTTTAATTGATCTGATTAAAATATTAATTGAACCCCAGATCAATTAACTACACAGAAATAATTATCATCCTAAAATATCTAATTAAAGATTTGATTTGAATTTAATTTGTTTCTAAACAAATATTTAATTGAATCAATTAATATTTTAATTGACTTTTAAATATATAAATACATATTTTATTTTAGACGCAATTATCATATTATTTTTTCATACACTGTGTGCATAAATAGAAAATTTTCAGTATAAAATACCAAATACATTTGAAATTAACAAACAAAACAAGCACACATACAAACAGACTCAGCATTGCAAAAAACACACATACCAATGTATAGATTACACACTTTTTTTGTGAAGTTATTTATAACTTTTTTTTTTTTGTAGAAGTTATTTATAATTTTTTTTCCTTATTAATTTTAATAAAAGCTTTAATTGATAGTATCATTGTCGTAATAGGTGCAAAATCAATTAAAATATTAATTGATTCAATAAATTTTTTAATTGAAACCCGTTTTTAGTTTTTTCTGTGTAGTTACAAACTATTTTAATTGATACTACAATTTTCTTAAAATGATCAAATTCAATTTAACTATTAATTGAATTTACAAATATTTCAATTGAAATGCTATCTACAGAGTTGCAATACAATAACTTTAGTGTGATATTATTTTAAGCTGTGTTTTAATTAAAATTTATGTTCAATCTAATTTTTATTTTATGTTGCATGTAAATTTAATTATTTTCTAATGTGATAAAATAATACTCATGTTATAATAATACTCCTTGAAAAAGTCAACAGGAAATCGACAAAACCTCTTAGAAAAATGTAATATAAATGCTGTTTTATTTACATTATGTAACCTTAGGCCGTATTAGCGTAATTTGAAAATAAAAGAAACAAAAGAATATTAGCCAAAGAACACAAATAAAAAAAAAAAAAAAAAAATTAGATTTTTCTGTGTCGAATTTTTCCAGCAATTACATTTTTTGCGAAATTCCCATTTTTGTTACACAGAAAAAACTGAAATCGAGTTTCAAATAAAATATATGTTAATCCAATTGAAAGTTCAATTGAATTCCGGACTATTAAGTAAATTGTAGTATCACTTAAACTATTTGATTTCAATTAAGATTTTAATGATATATATTACATATTTCATTGACTATTGTGTTAAGTATTAAGTTATATTTAAATTGGAAAAAACGCAACAAATTGGAAACAAAATAGAAAAAATTGTAAAATTCAAAAATGTCAAAATAAAATTTTTGCGATTTTTTTTTTCAAATTTTTAATAAAATAAAAAAAAAATCTTCAATATTGAAAAAACTAGCAAAAATAAATAAAAACCAAAATTTAAAAAAATCACCATAAATTGGAGAAAAAAATCGTCAAAATTAAAACACAACTCTAAAATTTTAAAAATTGCTGAAAATTAAAAAAAAAAAAAAACGGTAAAATTTTAAAAATCGCCAACATTGAAAATACATAATATTGCGAAAATTGCTAAAACTTAACGAACTCGAATCGTCAAAATTGGAAAAACTAATAGCCAAACTTTAAAAAAAGGCAAAATTAAAAAAAAAAAAACGCCAAACTAATTTAAAAAATCTCCAACATTGAAAATACATAATATTGTGAACATTGACAAAACTTAAAGAAAAACCGTTAAAATTGGAAAAACAAATAGCCAAACTTAAAAAAATAACAAAATTAAAAAAAAAAAAAATATAACAAAATTAAAAAAAAAAAAATGACAAAATAAAAAAAAAAAACGGTTAAATTTAAAAAGTCGCTTAAATTGGAAAAATTATTTTTTCAATTTTATTAATTTAATTAATAGACAATTATTTTGACAAGCCGGCGACAGCACAAAGTTTAAGGTGTTGTTAATACACAATTTATGTGTATACACATTGTTGGCGTCCTTTTGTTTTTTTTTTATGAAAAACAGATACAAAAATTTTCCATGGTTGATTTTTTTATATGTCTAACAAGAGTTGTACTTTTTAATATCACTTTCCCGCATCTTGACATGCCGCGACATCTACTTCATTCTGAGTATATCTTTCAATCTGGTTGTAGTCCACACTAATAATGTGCTTATAAGCAACTTTTCTTTAGCAAAATAAATTACTAAAATATTTGTAAAACATTAGTTCAAAACAGTTAAGTGCTTAGTAAGTATAACTAAAATTTTAGCTGAAAACACAATTTCAGCAAAAAATTTGCTAAAAAATATTATACTTGATTTACAAGATGTTTTACTAACTTTTATACAAACTTATTTTTCTGAGTGTGTGTCTTTTCATAAAAATTCGCATATAACATGTAAATATGGTAAAACTATGTCAAACACAAAATTTATTATAGTTTTCTAGAGTTTGTTAAATTTATTTACAATTTAAGTTGAAATCAAGAAAACTTCAAATAAATTAAATTTTTGTATTTGAAATGCAGAAAATTTTGCAATTGATATTGTAAATGTTAATTTGTAATTGAAGAAATTATAAATTAAATTAAAATTTCTTTTAAATTTTTAAGTACAGTAAAACTCGCTTAAGACGAACTCGGTTAAGACGAACCCTCGGTTAATACGAACTAATTTAAAAGTGCCGACGTTTTGGCAACAATTTTCATATAAAATACATCTTTTAATACGAACTCGGTTAATACGAACCCTCGGTTATTACGAACTGTTTTAAGCAGTCCCAAAAACTCGTTTTCATACAAATTACCATGTTTAGTACACTCTTTATCCGTTTAATGGGATAGACCTAATATGAATTTCATATCCGTGGATGACTTTCTAGATATCGATGCTAATGTTTTGACGTCACATACTTTATCAGGTGAAGAAATATTGGAAATTGTTAATCTTCCCGATGTTGAAAATTTGTCAAGTGATATATTTGAACAAAATCGTGTGCCGAAGAAGCTGACAATCATATTTTGGTAATAGAAAAACTTAAAACGATTAAAATCGTTAATTCAGTCATTCAGAAAAAATAACAGATTTTTTTTTTTTAAATGAAGAATTTTAATTGAATTAATTAATTGTGAATGCATGAAATGCTAATTTTGTTTTTTATTTTTTATTTATGTAAAAATCTTGTTTTTGTTTTAATAAATACATATTTTTTATCGTTTAAAAACCCGCTTAATACGAACCTCGCTTAAGACGAACTATTTTTTTTGGTCCCTCGGAGTTCGTCTTAACCGGGTTTTACTGTAAAAAGAAATTAAAATGCTTTCAATTATAATTAGTCAATCACAACTTAATTTAAAGATTTTGCAAGTTTTAATTAAAAATTCCTAACTTATTCCCAAAACTTATTTAACAAATTGAAAAAAAAAAAAAATATTATTTGTTGCAATGTTCTTAGAATTTTCAGACACATTTGTCAGTTTAAATTACAAACTCAATGAGAATTTCTTATCTAAAAGGGTGATTTAACATTTAAAATATCAAAGAAAACAAAAAGCAACAAAAAATACCGCAATTTAATTTTTTTTACAAAATTCAAGACAGATTCGTTGTAAAAGAAAATTTTAATATAATACCATATGTTATTATACGTAACATTGTATTTAGCGATATAAAATTGTGTATGAAATCACGCTAAATTATATATACCATATGTAGTAATATATGCCACATCTACGGCAATATCAATCGATATATATTTAGATATTAGACCATATCAAAAGTTTTAGAAAAACAAAATCTAAGATAAAATTATATATGATCATATGCGCCATCACATATATTCATATTAAGCTATATGCTTTTTTTTATAATATTATACTAAACAAGATATGATTGTAAAGACCTTCTTTACTCGGGTAAATTGTTAATCTTGTGTCATATATGGAATCTTACATAATTATATCTTACATCATTTAATGCCATATATAATTATATCTTAAGTTGTATCACACACAAAATATTTTTTGTAAGACAGTATATATTATTATATCTTAAATTATATAGCTTATATGTCTCCATATATGTATACATATTATGTTATATATAAGAATTTATTGTTATATATAACAACAGATCTACCATATCTTATTATGTATACCATATATGTTTGACATATACTTTTGTAAAGGCCAATATATAAAAATATATTGTTATGTATGTTACCACATAAGAAACATATACTAAGATATGGCAATGCATGACACCATATATAATCACATATTATAATATATTTTATGATAAAAAAACATAAGACCATATATACATTTTTCTACTCGGTGACATGTCATTACCGTTTCTACACTAGGACTTTCAATTAAAGCGTTTCAGAAACAAATTTTATTAATTTTTTATTTCTTTAATTTCAGTATATTTTGATGTTTTTGCTATTATGCCACATTTAGATTATGTTAATTTGGGTACATTTGACTATAGCACTCCACAGCGTACTCCCCATGAAGCCGATTATCTAGCACCCATATATCCAGCGCCTAGAACTGCCTCCCGTGTTCAACAACCTAATATTGATAATGAAGTACGTTATTGGATATCACAACATGCACCCGCCAAAAAATTAAATATTGGTATTGCTACATATGGTCGTACTTGGAAAATTAAAGCTGCTTTGAAATCTCAAAATATGCCAATTGTAAAATCTCTTGATGGTCCCGCACTAGGAGGTGTACAAACCCATACTACTGGCTTACTAAGTCGTGCAGAATTTTGCAATCAAGTTACGAAAATGTCAAAACAACATGATAGGAAATTTGGTGATTATGCCTATCGCGCTGGAAATGTTAAGGGTGAGCAAGGCTTACTCATTACATATGAAAGTCCTGAAAGTGTTGCCGATAAGGTCACCTATGTTCATAATCTCTCATTGGGTGGTGTTGCCGTATTTGATTTGTCATTAGATGATTTTAATGATCAGTGCAAAACTGGCAAATTTCCCATATTGAAACAAATTAAATTTAAATTATTTTAAAATATAACTTTGTGCTTGCAATAAATTACTACACATGGCTAATTTAAAATATTTAATAAAATTATAAATACCACATGATAAATCATTTGTTTTAATACGTTTACACAGTGCCATTTTTAGTACCTACTATTACGATGTTCGGAAATTTTAGCACACCCTTGAAATCTAAAGTTATTGTTAAAAAACACATTTTTAATACTTATGATATGTTGTAAAGGACATATAAATATTAGACAAGTACTTTTTTTAGGGGTGCAATCACAAGTTTATGGGGATTAAAAAAGGGTAGTCAAAAATCACGCAATTTGACGTTTTTTAATATATTACATATATTAGTTACTAAACTATAGGCAAAATGGATATTTAATGAAAGGTATTTTAAAGACGTATCCACTATTATATAAACCATGTCCGCATATGTTCGAACATTTTTGTTATTCAAAAAACAATTTTTTCGAATACCACATTTGTACTGGAAGTTGTTGGTTTGAGTTCAAATTAACATATAATAATGGAATTTTCTGAATTTTCATAATCGTTTGGCTTTAACACGACCTTTTCCTTAGAGCTTTTATAACCCATAAATAAAATTTTTAAATCGCCGGAACCGCTGCGCCCACAGCATTGGCAATATGGGTATCAAAATTTTTGTTTTCTCGAGTACTTTAATACTGCCTAAAAAAACTGAATTCTTGAAAATTTAAACTTTTCATACAGAAGTTTTTCTTTTTAACCGCTAGTCGTGCGAACATCAAACATTTATATAAACTAGTTGTCTCACTACATGAGAACTAATTAATATATGAGTTCGAAGTTAAAGATTATCATCATTGATATCTACCAAAGGTGGCCTTGCACATAACAAACAAGTTTTCAATTTATTTTTGATCAATGGTGATAATCTTCAACTTCGAATTTGAATTTGAAAATTTTCGCCAGATTTGCGGATTAATTCTAGTTTTTTTTTTTTTTTTTGCTTTTGGTTTTTAATAATTTCCTAATTTTTTTATTTATTATCATGGATGGTAACCGATTCGATGCTGGTATTATTAAGGCTAAGGCTGTTTTCGTTTATTTCGGTAACGATATTTCCGTTATTTCGGTAAATTTTTTTTACCGTTAACGGTATTTTACTTTTTTTTCTTTTTAAAGAGAAGCAAAACTCAGGAAATTCTTTCTATTAATTAATGTGTTGCTTTCTTGGGAAAGGAGATAGTGGAGAGATGAAAGGTGAGGAAAGATGAAGGGCTTCAAACATGGCAACACTGTAGTTGCTCCCCACCTGATGTAGAGTTGGCGAATTTATTCAAACTTTTTGTTTCATAGCCCTGATTCATTATTTTACTTCGTGGGGTTTCCTAAATTGATGTTTTCGTCACCGAGAATCAACCCGGGACTATCTGTGTAACCGTCCAACGCGCTAACCATTACACCACAACACTTACAACTTTATTAAGGTAATGTCAATGCACATTAGAGTGCTCCAAAAAAAAAAGTTATGAGTTATTGACTGGGCCTCCCCTAAAAACGTGAATTTGGGTGTAAAACAATGTATCCTAAAAAATTAGCACAATCGGATAAGAGGAACACGTGCCTCAACGGGCCTGAAGTTTGAAAAACGGTATATATGGGAAAATATGACTTTTCTTAAATTTATTAAAATTTTTAATATTTTAAGTTGATCTTGCATTTAAAGGATTAAAAAATCATAATAAACAGTAAATTATCTTTCTAATAAGGCAATAAAAACTAAAATCGGTTAAAAAACATTCAAGTTATTACAATTGCCCCCGGCAACTAACGTGTCACAGAACGCTTAATCAAGAAGTTCGAGCCCAAATTTTGAAATTCGTAGAAATAATGTAATGCAAAAACATTTTTGTATTTTAGTAGCTCCAAGGTACTCAATTAAAAAGTATTTTTTATCATGTGCTTTGCAAACTCGTTTTAAACTAAAGCCAAAAAAGTCTGAATTATTAAACACAGTTTTCAAATCTCCAATTTTAAAGTTTCAAATTTTTTTAAAGAAATTTAAAAAAATCAACGATTGGACTTTAGGTTTTAATTAAGCACATATTAAGGACTAATACTTGAAAAAATTGAAGGTATTCCTCTTTTCATTTGGCCAGTGCAGCGATTTAACTTTAGCGGATTTCGAGAAAACAGCGATTTTTGTCACTTATTAAGGTTTTATGAATTTTTTTATTTTTTTTTTTCAAATTTATCGCAAGTTTAAAAACTTCAATCCTCTTAAAATAATATTACATATATTGGTGTTCTTAATGACCTTATAATGAAAATAGATTAATAATTTTTCCGTGAAATAAACATATATTTATTTTTCTTTTTCAAACATACATCCCATATATTTAAATAAAATTATAAATATGAATTCTTTATTTAAGTTTTAGTCCTTAATATGTGCTTAATTAAAACTTAAAGTCCAATCGTTGATTTTTTTTAAATTTCTTTAAAAAACATTTTGAAACTTTAAAATTGGAGATTTGAAAACTGTGTTTAATAATTCAGACTTTTTTGGCTTTAGTTTAAAACGAGTTTGCAAAGCACATGATAAAAAATACTTTTTAATTGAGTACCTTGGAGCTACTAAAATACAAAAATGTTTTTGCATTACATTATTTCTACGAATTTCAAAATTTGCGCTCGAACTTCTTGATTAAGCGTTCTGTGACACATTAGTTGCCGGGGGCAATTGCAATAACTTGGATGTTTTTTAACCGATTTTAGTTTTTATAGCCTTATTAGAAAGATAATTTACTGTTTATCATGATTTTTTAATCCTTTAAATGCCAAATCAACTTAAAAAATTAATAATTTTAATAAATGTAAAAAAAAGTCATACTTTTCCCATATAAACCGTTTTTCAAACTTCAGGCCCGTTGAGGCACGTGTTCCTCTTATCCGATTGTCCTAATTTTTTAGGATACGTTGTTTTACACCCAAATTCATATTTTTAAGGGGGTCCAGTCAATAACTGACATTTTTTTTGCTCCATACAAGGTAATGCACATATATTATTTTAGCCCCATTATGCCCGAATTCTAATCTAGCTAGTTTATGGGAAAATAATATCTATTAACAGCGATTATTTTTTCTGATTATATCAGATTATTTCGGTGTTTTAAGGATAACGCTATTTCAATTTTTTCGGTAACGATATTTTAAAGATATTGGTATTTTGGCTATTTCGGTAACGATATTTCAGGGATAACGATAGTCAGTGGATAGGGTTTAAAATCGATAACGGTATATTAACGGTATTGAAAGCCATCCCTGTTTATTATTAACTAAATTTATTTTGCTTGTTTGAAATGTTTTTCTTTTGGTTAAGTTGGTTAAGATGAGTTTCGATTAAAAAATTTAACAAATTCATAGAGATGGAACTAAAGTGAAAGTGGACTTAAGCTAAATACGGATGCTTCAATGTAATTTCATACAATAGCTCATTCCCTTAATTCAACTTTGCTAAATATAGTTGCTAAATATAGAAGGAAAAAACACCATCTCCAGTTTTATTTGAAAAACTAAACAGAAAAACATAACGACACCATTTCCAATTAGATTCCATAGATTTCCAGTCCGTATATTACAAAAGTTTAGCATCGAAATTTATTACTTATATAAAACTCATCTACACTATGGCCGCATGTTCTCCGAATTATAACCCCATTGAAAATATTTGGGAAATATTAACCCGTCGAGTTTACGAAGAAAACTGCCAAAAAGCGTTTTTTATCTAAATTATTGATGCGTGGAGATCTATAACGAAAGAACTTTGAATAAATCTGATAGACAGTATGTCTGATAAAATTTTCGAGTTGATTTAAAAAAAGGAGGCCTCACGCAATTTAAAAACTGCTGCTTTAAAATATTTTTCTTAAATTTTTGTAAATTTTGTAGTTGTGTTATGCTGTAGTTATGAAAAACTAATTGATTTTGTTATTCTTTTTTAAATATTTAATCAAAAAATAAATGATTTGTTTTTTTGTTAAATATTATTAATTTTTATTCTTCTTAGTTTAAACGAGCTTAATATAATTTATTTATTAATTATTTATTTCCAATATTTCGTCTTCACACTGGGTGACTTCTTCAGGGAACAAATATTACAATTTGAAAAACTTGTTCTAATAATTAAAAACTTATATACAT
The DNA here is from genome assembly GCA_021234595.1 of Delia radicum. NCBI lineage: Eukaryota > Metazoa > Arthropoda > Insecta > Diptera > Anthomyiidae > Delia > Delia radicum. The sequence goes on from CM037853.1 coordinate 71,009,399, forward strand.
ATAATAAATTTTTTTAAAAAATGCGGCAAATCAAAAATATTTTCTGTCATTATGAAAACCTAAAAATATTTCAGAAATCAAATTTATTTTTATTTAATTTTGAATTCTGGGATATTTTAATTTTTTCATATTAACAGAAACTATTTTAGATTTCCCGCCTTTTTAAAAAAATTTATTATATGTATATAAGTTTTTAATTATTAGAACTAGTTTTTCAAATTGTAATATTTGTTCCCTGAAGAAGACACCCAATATGGAGACGAAATATTGGAAATAAATAAATAATAAATAAATGATGTTAAGCTCGTTTAAACTAAGAAGAATATGATAAAAGAAGATCGAAGAAAACTTAACATTATTATTTTTTCATTGATTTTACTTTTATGCCGGTTAAAACTCTTCTACTTTTTATTAACTTATAAAATTTAGTGAAATTAATGTGTAATTATAGTTTTGTAACGCAGTGTACAATTGTATTAGTTTTGTGAAGTACAAGTTAAATAATAATGCCCTGTTTCTAGAAGATGTTCGATGCTACACGAATGAGAGACTACATGTATTTTGTTTTTTCGTTCGTGTGAAGAAAAACGTCTTCCAGAAACAGGGTCTTAATTTTATATTCAAAACGTCTGTATTAACGAAAATAATGTTATACTTATTTTCGTTAATATTAACTTAAGAGATAGATTAAATTTGTTATTTGACTGATAGGTGGCAAACCTAAACACTTATATTTTTAAAAGTATATACCTTCTGAGAATTACCAATTAATAAATAATATTATAAAACAGACAGTCAAAAAAAAAATATACATATATTTTAGAGTGCCATAAGGCTGATCCTGTTCCAATAGTGCTCAGTCCAAATTTCAGTCAAATCGGTCAATATTTAGAGGTCGCTATAAATTAACGATGTTTCAGGGTTAGACCGAAATTTAACAGAAATTAAAATTTTATATGGATATAGAAAGGCTTTTGCACAGACCTGTAATAAAATTTTGTTTAAATAGTTTGGCCTCCGAAACACGAATCTGAAGCCAAAACACCTAAATTAATGGAGCCTCCCGAAATATAAACCTCGTGTCCTTCAAAACAGATTTTGTTCAAAGCTTTGACCTATTTTCCATATATTTCTATATCTACTTAATGGATTTCAAAGTTTGATCCCTCGATTTTTTATTGAAGTGCATTTTATAAACATGCTTTTAATATGTCCAAATTTTTGAACAAATCTGAATGTGGTAAGTACGATTCCAAAAGCAAGCCATTTTTGAGACTCCTCCGGTGTTCCAAAATGCCCTTGTACATTTCCCGACATTATAGAGAGGGATGGGTATAGTATTTCAATCTGGCTAAATATCTCATCAGAACCCGAAGTTTTAGAAAAGCTAGTCCCTCCAGAATAGGCAGAGCTTTAATTTTAAATGTTTCTAAGAAATCTGTATACTTAATTTGAGTTAAATTTTCTGTGTAGCCAAATCATTCCTGAATTTCTTAAAATTTAGTTAAAATTACTTAATATTTGGTAAATTTATTATTTGAGTGTTTGGACCAAAAAGTTAAGAACTATGAGCAAAAAATAAAAAAATAAATAAAACGATTGAAAAAACTCTTGTAAGTTTCAAATATATTTTTAGGTGAAGACTTTTCAACGTGAAATTTTGTATGTCAAAGCTTTTAAGTATAGTCTACCTAAACCTGTCCCTCGTTTCTCTTAATTAAAAAACCTTGAGAAATCAAAGGCATCTAAAGACAGTTTGAACAGGTGTCGAAATTTTTTGAAATAACTCATATTTTCATTGTTGCTTTTTTCTTAAATTTTACATACATTTATTTTACCCTTTAACAAAAGTTTTTGCTTATTTTTTTTTTGGCTGTTTAGTCTATTGGAAAAAAAGTTTATATTTTCAGAATCTACCATCTTAAGTATTTATGATATACAATATTAATCTTAATATAAAGAAGTTAAAAATACATCTAAAATATAATCATGATAAGAAACAACAAAAAAAAAATTTGCTTAAATATCTTAACAAATATTTAACATATGCCAAGCAAACAAACAGACAATAAAAAGCAAGCACATTATGAATTTTTATCCTCGATAAATCTTAGGAAAACTGCTTTATTTTCGTTATGTTGAGTATCAATCAAAAATGATGACGTGAGACCATCTAATAACATGCACGCAAGTTGGTTTAAATACCTTTTATGACAACAAAAATCAAACACACAGTGGTTCTAAACACAAAAAAAGTGTTAACAACTATGGATCTTCTAGACCACTGGTTCAATCGGACAAAATAGGGGACTAATACCTTGTTTTTAGATGACGTTTTTCTTCACACAAACGAAAAAATATATGTAGTCACTCATTCCTTTGGCGGCGAACGTCTTGTAAAACCCAGTGCTAAGAGTTTAAGAATTAATATAATGTGTTCCAACAAGTTAAACTAATACTAATGTCAAAAATATTATTTGACAATTTTTCAAAAGTTGTTGGTTCTAACCAGTGGCGGTTCCAGCTCAAGTCTTTGTGGAGCCATGGTACCCAACAGTGACTTCATACTTCACAGTCTGGTGGTCTCCCCAGACCCTTCTCTTCCACGAGCTTCGTTTGGCCCTACATATGTCACGTTTATAAGAGCTTAGTGCATCCCTGTACCCCCTTCAGCACTCGAATTGGTCCGCACCTTTCGCCAATTTGAAGAGCTCATGAAGTTCGCGCTTTTAACAGTCCAGCTCCCTGTTCCACCAAGGAGGTTTGGACTTACTCCCGCTTCGTGTCAGAGGACATGACGCCTCATAAGAACTTACAACACTCGTCACCAAATCGTCCACAGAAGAGTCTATCTCCCCCGAACTAGTAGATGTAAGTGGGGACGGTGTTGTTTCTTTAATTTCAGAAACACGCTACCTACGCCCATGACATTTTAGCATACCGTGAATACAATAAGTCTTCAGCCTTCTTTGTTATCTGTACTATGTAGTTCTGACCATCTTCACAGGGACGACAACATTAATTTAGAAAAATAATATGCATGAGTTTTCTATCACTTATATGTATCGCTGCGCCCACCTTCGGTGTTCCCATAGCACTTAACACCAACGAAGTAAGATAATGAATCAGGGCTATGAAACAAAAAGTAACAACTATTCTAAGACTTGTCATCTCGCGCAATTACAGTGTTGCCATGTTAAAAGCCCTTCATCTTTCACCATCTTTCACCACCTTACATCTCTCCACTATTCCCTTTCCAAAGAAAGCAAAACATTAAATAATAGGAAGAATTTCCTGAGTGTTGCTTCTCTTTAAAAAAAAAAAATTAAAAATTTATACATAAATCTGTATCTGTTTAGTTTTAGGATCATAAAAAAATAGTAAATCATTAATAAAAATTAGTAAATTAGTAACATTAAAACATAAAGCAATGTGTTTAACTTTGTGGGACAACTCCAATTTATAGAGGTTTGAAAAGGGTAACGTCGTAGTTGAATTAATTGAAACTTTACATCATACTAAATTGGACACTGCTTTTAAAAAGGAAATTGGTAACGCTATTCGAAAAACACTGAAACTGAGTCGGACCGAATTTGGACTTTCATATTTTCAAATAGGAATAACTCGGGAGCTATTTGAGATAACCCACACATGTAAGCATGTTTTTTGTTAGTCTCTACTAGCAGATTACAAATATGTTTTTGAAAATCGGATGAGAAACAAAAATTGGCAAGCATTCAAAATTTTTTATGACAAAAAGTACTCAACTTTGAAAGCCATATTGCTGCCACCGGGGGCTGTGGGAGGTTCAACATCAAAACTTAAACTCGATATTACGTCACTTATGCCTGTTTCTAATTTCATTACATAAGTAAGAAATTTCCGAATTATTTCCAAAAATTTTATGATTTATCCCACTGTGCAGCGTCACATAGAAATTGATGGGACTACATAAAGCTCCATATCATTTTTTTTATTTCGGATAATAGTAGCCCAAATTCAATTTGACTTTTCCGAAACAAAGAATTTGCAACAAAATGGCATCGATTTGTTTTTGCATATTAAGTTATAAATGCATATTTTTTGCATTTTTTGCGTAATATTTTTCATATTTTCAATTTAAATGCCTATTTCGTAATAAATCGATTTTTAAAAATTCACAATTTTTAGTGCATATTTTATGGGTTTAGTGCATATTTTATGGTTTTTCGTGCATATTTCGATTAAAGTGCATAGCCATGCCCGGCTCCAACCAGTAATATACTAAGACATTTATACGCCTCAGTGTACAAAAAACACATGATGTTGTACATCATGGCGTATGAAATTTCCCTGTATATTTTTATTTATTTATTTATTCGGAATTCTATACACAAGACTATTGTCTCTTATTACAGTATAGAATTATATATATGAAGGAAAGGCGTTTCGTTCGAAATAATACAAAAAATAATAATAATAATAATATTAACTTAATCTTAAATAATCAAATATTATTAAAATAGTGAAATATAAAGTGGACAAAAATATCAATAATATAGTTTACAAAAACAAATTAACAAAATGATAAAAAAAAAAAGTAATTACATTAATAAAAAATAAAATAATAAAAATAAAATAATATATATAAAAGTATAAAAGTAATCATCATCATCCAATCAAACATTAATGTTTAAAGTTTAAAATAATTAATTTGAAAACAAAATAATAATGTTTTTTTTGAAATATTGTGCATTACTAATAATTTGTATGTTGTATGGGATTGAATTCCAAAGACGGATTGCGTGTATGAAGAACTGCCATGTGGAAACAAGATAACGACGTTTAAGAGGAATGATTCTTTTGCCTCTGGTAGAATTTGAAAATGTTAAACGTTTATATAGATGTTCAGGCTCCTTAGTATAAACCACCTTGTGTAAAAATATTAAGACTCTAGTTTTAAGTAAATCATCGAACTAGAACCCATAGAGTTTATTTGTAGTTATTGATGAAATGGAATCGTATCTTTTCTTCCCATATACATAACGTGATATGTTTTTGAAAACTGAGTTAAGTTTATCTCTGCTTTCAGCATCACATTCAGAAAATAATTCACATCCATACGTTAGGATTGGCATTAGATATGTTTTTGCGATAAGAGTCCTTGTTCTGACAGGTGTGCATTGTTGTGTTGTCCACAGCGATCTAAGCATCGAAAAAGTTCGACCACATGCGTAGTTAACATGGTCAGACCATGTTAGGGTGTTATTAAAAACAATTCCAAGATTTTTTGCTGATTTAACAGTTTTTATGCATTCATTATTTAAATTTACATCGGGTATCAAAACAGTTTTATTCAATCGCGATTGAATAACAAGACATTTTGATTTTTTGGGATTTATGCTAAGTCCATTGGCCGAAGCCCAAATATTAACCCGCTGAAGTTCATCATTCAATATAGTGATGCATTGTTGAATATTTGATACGTTACAGCTAATGTAAAGTTGTACATCATCGGCATACATTCTCACTTTACAGTAATGTAGCTGGTGCGGAAGATCATTTGCGTAAAGGGAGAACAGAAGAGGGCCTACAATTGATCCTTGTGGAACACCTCTGCTAACAGCAAGTAATTTTGATTTGGCTGAGATAGTTTGAAGGAACTGATATCTATTACTGAGATAAGTCGATAATAAACGTGTAGCCGTTGTAGAAAATTTGAACATTTTTTCAAGCTTGTAGCATAGTATATTGTGGTCAACGGTATCGAAAGCTTTTGAGTGATCTAAGAGAACTAAAAAGTTTGTTTTTCTTGCATCAATTTCCATTCTTATATCTTCAGCAACATCTGCCAGTGCAGTTATACAGCTTTGTTTCTTACGAAAACCGGACTGTCGATCAGTTAAAAGATGGTGTTTGTTTATGAAAAGTGACATTTGGTTATGAATTATTCTTTCGAAAGCTTTGGACAAAAATGGTAAAATTGCAATTGGTCTATACTCAGTTTTCGTTTTTGGAATTGGAATAATTTTAGAATATTTCCATTTTGTAGGAAAACAACTAGTAGTTATTATCCTATTAAATATATGAGTAACGTAGGGCAAAATATGAGGAAGAAGAATTTTGAGAAATTTTGGATGGATTTCGTCTGCTCCGACTGAATTTGATTAAATGGAGATACAACTTTTCAAAACATCAATTTCATTCACACAATCAAAACTAAATTGGTTAATCAAAGTATCATCATGATTGTTAACGTAATTGTTGTAGAAATTTATGTCAGCTTCACCATAGGAATATTGATAAACTTTTCATTTACTGCATCAGGATCAATAGATACCGGTTCGTTGCTCACATCTTTACCTATGCCAATTTCTCTAATTGTCTGCCATGTTTGTCTTGAGCCCAAGGCTGAGGAGAATTTATCAGCGTAAAATTTCGCTTTCGCTTGCTTAATAGTTTTACGAGTTTCATTTCTGGCAGCAAGATAGATTTAGATTAGATAGTATTTTATTTTGCATTTTTTTAAAAATTTTACATATCATTACTAAGTATAGGATACATTTAAGTTTGAATACAAAATAAAAATTAACATTAATTAATGACAATGACAATTATGTCGTCTGTCATATCCCTGTATATTAATTGCTAGGGCCGCGCATGTTTTAAGTGCATATTATGGACTTTTTACAGCATACTTTAAGCGCATATTGTTGGTTTTTTAGTGCATGAAATGCGCTGCCCTAGCTATAACCAATATTTTGTTATTACCATTTTTTTCTGAGTCTGGAACCATTGTACAACAACAGAAAATAACAGCATCAACAAAAGAACTCCTACGCAATGTATAATCGTTTGATTTGGTTTCTGATCACGTATTATTTTTTTCCGCCGTATCAAGTGTTAAATGTACCACATTTTCTATGTATTTACTTCTTTTCTACAACATAAACAATACTCATTGCCAAAAATACATACACTTACTCTTACACACGCACACCTACATAAAATCAAAAGGACGAAAAAGGGATACAAAATTATGTATCTTTTGTTTGTACTTCTTTTTTTAATCATTTTAGGTTTTTTATATAATTAAAAAAATATAATAATAGAGGTATTCACAAGGTGTACTAAGTGTTGAATATTTTTTTTTTTTTTTAATAATTCTTTTATTTACATCTATCCATTTAAGGATAATAAGTAAATTTAATAATAACAATAAAAAATAACATTAATTGTTGAACTCCATTGAGAATAACAATGAGTATATAATCCAAAGGATATTATAAATTTTAAACAATTTATACACATATACATTTAGCATAAATACTTAGCTCAAAAACGGTAACTCCAGGATATGAATCCTTTTAAGTCTTCTTACTTCTTCAGAGTAATCAAGTAAAGCAATAGCTAGTGGTTTGATGTGGTTACTTAACCTTGTTAAATACTTCTCACTGAATCGTCTGATTTCTTCTACGATATTTGGAATAAAGAGATCATCATGAATCGTTTTATTCGAAATAAACCATGGAGCTTTTACTATTGACCTTAAAGTTTTTGAATGATATCTTTGCAGGATTTCGATGTTGGAATTGCTGGCTGTACCCCAAAGCTGTATACCATATGTCCAGACAGGTTTTAAAATAGTTTTATATATTAATATTTTAAAGTGTTGAATATGAGTTAAAATAAATAAAACCAACCCACTGATTTCCCTCTCCCCGTTCAAATTTGTTCAAATATTGCAAAAAATATTGTGTTTTATGCAACTAAGGTTGACAACAATTCTTGGCCCATTTTGTACATTTGGTTCGTTTAATATGGCGTCTTAAAAATGGGAAAAATCATAAAAAATTAGTGCCTTTATAAACTTTATAAAATTAATCATATAATGAAAAGTGTGTATGCTATTTTAATCACTTGGGCCTTAAATTAAAGTTGATAAAATTACCTTTAAAATAATATATCACATGACTAATTTTTCAAAAGTTCAAAAGTCAACTTTAAAATATTCATGGGAGAAAATTTACAAAATTGGTATTTAAAAAAAAAAAATTTATATATCAATGTTGAATCCTTTCTCTATTCTGCACAGTGGGTTGTATTACAAATATTTTGAAAATAATTTAGTTAGAACTGGCTGATCGGATTACCATGAAACTTCACACAGCCATAATCAACGTAATTTCAAGCTTAAGTTTAAAAGAAGAGCCCACTATATATATCTATCAGGAGCTGATCAATTAGATTCCAAAGTAGGGCACCTCGGGTATACAAAAATGGTTTGATCTTGCCAAATTTATATTTATCAACGGATTTTTAAAAATTAAATTAAATTTTGTAATCTGCTTGTAATTAACAACAATTAATACGCTTACTCATGTGGGTTATCTCTTCAAGTGCAAACGTTATCCGCATTTGGAAATCAAAATTTTGCATTTTTACAATAACCTGGTCCGGTTTTTTGGCAATGGAAAAGGCAAAGTAAGTCAGATTGGTTTGAAAAGTGTTGGTGATATTAACAACAAGTTATGTAGTTAAACAAAAAAAAATGCAATGCAATATCTTGTTCATGCTTAAAATAAAATGAATCTAAAATTGTAAATTGGAAAAAATTTGATTTTAGTAATTTTTTGGTCAAAAAGGTTGCATCACACTTTTGTCTCCAGATTAAAAGTTCCCTCAAGAGCACATATAGTGTTTAATTTTTTCTAAAATACTAGCAAATATAGTTGCGTTTTATGAAAAATTATGTTCCGCAGTTGGTTATCGTTTTCCCCCCAGACCCCTCAGAATTCGTACATTTTAATTAAAATTTCAACTTTAACATTTTCTCTGAGTGGAAAATTAAAAACGGCAAAAGATCCTCAATTTAGTCCAAATATGATAGCATTGTTCGTTTTTAACATCGGTTCAGCTACAGCAATAAATGTAAATTTCCCATTTTGGGAATTTTTTTTTAAAGTTTTTGGGAATTGTTGGATTTCCTTTAGTTTTATATCAATTTGTTTCTGTTTAAATAAAAACAATGGCAAAGTACAGCTCAATATTAAGTTGCATTGAACGTAATTCATTAAAAAATATTTAATTGCTAAATAAAAGTTAAACATTTTCACACAAATTAAAAAAAAAACAATTTTTTGACCGATATTCGAAAATTTTTTCGGACTTGGTTGAAACTTGGCACATAATATTTAGATTTAGTTCCATGAAGATGTGCCAAATTTGAAGCATATCGGTTATTATTAAGACATAGTTTACCTAACGGAAATATGGAAGAGTACCCCAGCAAAACCACACATTACCAAATCATGGGTAAAGTAATGTATCGCCATAGGGCTTCATGCATTACTTTACACGTTACTTCACTGATGAATTTTACAGGTGATGAGCCTCAAAGTAACTTATTAATGTAATGTGTCTATAAATAGATTTTCATAAAAAAAAATGCATAAAAATTTTTTTTTACAGATATTAAATAAATAACTTTTTTTTTATTACATACATAACTTGGTCATGCTGGGATTCGAACCTGGGGTCTCTGGTATTTAACAATTAGTTAGGCGAGAGCTCTACCAACTGAGCTATCGATACATACACTATTTTATTGCTTAAAATGTAGATGAGTTGTTGTGCTTCGTGTTTTCGTTCGTGATATCAAAAATATAAACCTTATCCTCATGCTTACAAAAAATCACAAAGTAATGTGTCTTTAAATAGATTTTCAAAAATATATGTTAATAATTACTTTACGTTTATAATTCATGTATTATGTAATTGATGATCGGTAAGTCATTATTTTATGTTTTGAAGTAATGTAAAATGTAATGAGGTCTCATTACAAGGTAATCAATGAGTGTTCAATTATCGGTAACTCATTACTTCTTGTTGGAAAATAATGATACAGGTAAGGAGTACACATTACAAGGTAATGCATTACTTTATCGCACCCATTACCAAAGTTTTGCTGGGACACTTAGAATACTAGTAAAATAGTATGTATGTAGTAGTAATGTAGGTAATGTAGTTAAAAACACATGAAATTTCACTTAAAGAAAGGACGACTAACAGTTTATTAACTAACATCATTGTCATTTGTTTCTACTGTTCAAAAAATTACTACCAATTGTTGTAAAAATTAACCACATATGTTAGTGAAAAATAAACAAACATTTCCTTTTTTTTATTTTTTTTAAATAACAAAAAACAACTGTAAAAAATGAATGTAAATTCATAAAACAGTCATTTGAAGTGGTTTCTTTTTTTTAATGAACTACAAGGTTAGTAAAAAATTAAATTTGTTCTACAAATGACTGACATTTACATTAAAAATAAAGAAACTGTATTGCAACCCAAACAACTACATATTTTTAAAAAAGAAGGTCCCTGAGTGTATATTTCGGGTATCATATTTTAATGTCGTACTTCATTTCTTCACTAACAGGCCAGATTTTACGAAAAATTTGATTACATTTTTGACGGATTTAACAAAGTTTTTTATACATACAATTTTAAAACTAAGTCCCGGTTCACACACGGCAATTTTACTTGCGCAAGTCTTTAGTTTATAGAAGAGGGAGGAAAAGAGAATGGAAGGGGGTACAGACTTGCCCGTACTCCAATTCCGTTTTGTTTTGTCATCCGCAATTTTCAACACGAAGTTGTCTGCAGGTTGATATACAAAAATTGCTGAAACAAACTTTTCCTGTGTGAACACAAAAGCAAGTTCAAAGGAGAATTGAAGAAAACTTGCACAAGTAAAATTGCCGTGTGTGAACCGGGACTAAAAGATTTTATGTTAGTTTTTTATGGTTAACACAAACAAGACCTTCAGTAACATTCGGGTATCAAATTGGGTTAATTCATTTACAGCTTTAACTAGTGAATCTACGGTTTTTCTCAGTTTTTACTATATTTTACTATTTTTGCACAATTCGCCATTAAATTTCGCAATTTTACGAAAAATTTTTATGCATAAGCAAAATTAAAAATCTGAGGAATTATTTAGTGTAAACAAGAAATATACAAAAAGTCGGTTTCAAAATTTATTTGACAGATTCCGTTCCACATAATACTGCAAAAAATCTGGGTATTACTTTTAATAGCTCACTGACGTGGTCGTACCAGTGCTGCTGGTATAATGTTTTCAATGCTACAAACATTATGGAATACGCAAAATTTTACTCTACAAAAAATTCGTATTTTGATTGCAAAAAAAATACATTATACCAATATCACTTTATAGATGCGAAATATATGCCAAATGTGATTGCTCATATCGACGTAAAACTCTACACTGAAAGAATTATCTTTCATGATATTAATTAAACAATTTGAGAAATTTTTTTTTAGTTAATTCAATGAAGAATTTCATTATATCCAAGAAATTTTATTAATATTAAAAAAATTTTCATAAACTTTTTTTCATAAAATTTCATAGTTCCATAAAAAAAATTGATTTGATTTCAAAAATGATTTCTTCATAAATTTAATGAAATTTTTTTTAGAGCTATGAAATTATTTCAAAAGTTTCAAAGTTTTATAATTTCATTACTTTTCATACATTTTAAACTTTAGTTTTAAGATTTAATTCTCAAGTGTTTAACATATTTTATTAATTATTTCAATGTAGCCTTTTCTTAGCTTTGGACTTGAATAAAATTGATTAAAAAATCATATGAAGTAAAGGGTCCGCCAAATAACTTTTTTTTTTTTTTTGAAAATGCTATAAAAAATAACTACTGAATATTTTCTCAAATTTCTTTTTTTATTTGAAAGTACAATCCTTCCGGTTAATAATAGAAAATAATTTCATTCAAATGACTGCCTCGGCTGGCCATGCAGTAGCCTACACGATCGGTCCAATTTTTAAGCACATTATTGATTGTGTGCAGCTGTATTTCACCAATGGCTTCACGAATATTGTCCTTTAAAGCGTCAATTGTCTCTGGCTTGTTGGCGTAACACTTATCTTTGACGGCACCCCACAAATAATAGTCCAACGGTGTCAAATCGCAGCTCCGAGGTGGCCAAACGACATCAGCTCTGACGGTGCTTCTCTTCTTCCAAAATCCGTACGCAATTTTCGCACACATTCTGCAACATTACCATGATTTTCAAAGTAATGTCGCAATATTTCCCAGCGTTGTTCAAGCGTATACACAACCATATTCGTTCAGCAGAAGGATAAAACTAATTATCTGTCAAATCAGACATGAGCTAAGTGTTACCATTCACGAAATAAGCACTAGTTGAAAAAAAAAACGTTAGATGGCGGACCCTTTAGTTCATTGGCTTAGTTCCAATGCATTTTTAAGACATTCGTGAAGAATTTTATTGATTCAAGGAAACTTGTTAAGGGGCTTACTAGCTTTTGGACTTGAATAAAATTGTTTAAAAAAATCACATGAAGTGGTTCATTGGCTTTGTTCTAATGCATTTTTAAGATATCCGTGAAGTATTTTATTAATACAAGGAAACTTTTTAAGGGGTTTACTATCTTTAGATTGTTTTTTTAAAATTTCAATAGCTTGAACTTTTTTCTATGAAAGTTTTGGAGAAAAAATCACAGAAATAAAAAAGTTAATCAAATTTCTTGCCCCATATTTTACATGAGCAATATTTACTTTAAATGCTTTTTTTTCAAAACAAGATATTTAAAATCTGGTGCCACTGTGCAGCCTTAACGGATGGATCTGGAAAGGAATTAAGGTGTGTGTAATGGAGGAAAATCGACAAATCGTTATTTGAAAGGACAACCTAATGAACATACATATATGTATTACAACAATAAAAAAATATATTATTATATACATATAATCGTATTAATCCATATATGCTTTCATACATGGCATACATCTACATACGTGCTGATTAGGGCGGGTCGATTTAAAAATCGCTCAACGTACAAGGAAAATTGTATTCTAGGGACTAAAATAAGAAACTTTGCCGAAGGAACCACACCTCTAAAACGAATTCTGATGTCCCGTCTTTTGAAAAATCCCACTTTGACCCATTTAGAGTGCCCCAATCGAATCCAACCCAATCGAATATAATACATACATTCATCTGCTTGAGCGTCTTCCGGAGAAGAAATAGAGACCCTACTCTTGGAAAAACTCCTCCTACTTTCTGAAATATTTCTATCCCGAGATTTGTACATTTTGCTATAAAAACACGGCTAAAAAGGCGCTCTTTTAACTTAAATTTTAACACCTTACGGTCACCTAGAATGATGATTTATGCATTAATCTGCTAGCGTGTCTCCCGGAGAAGAAGTAGGTTAAATAATCTTGGAGAGATTCCTCCTAATTTCTGAAATATTAAAGTGGGCTTTTTCAAAATTTAGCCCTACGGGTCAAAAGTCGGGACATCAGAATTCGTTTTAGAGGTATGGTTCCTTCGGCAAAGTTTCTTATTTTGATCCCCAGAATACGATTTTCCTTGTACATTGAGCGATTTTTTTGCCTCCCTACAAATCGGCCCGCCCTAGTGCTGATATATTAAACAATAATATGGCTCTCTGTTGGAACCATACAGTTTTAGTTACATTTGAGCTAAACTTAAGTTAATTGAAAATGGCAATTTACTCTGCCGAGATTACCAAAAAATTTAGAAACAGATGCTCCATAATAGGTTAATATCCAAGTTACTGCCCAAGCAGACATTTTTTTGTAATATTTCCTTTTATTACATTAAACTCTGTTTCTTACGCCTGTATTCATAATTCATCTTAATTTAGATTTCAAATATATTTTAGTTAAAACACATTTTAAGCCTTAAAACTGTATTCATAAACGAATATTAGCTAAAAGTACAAATTTTAAATCTTGTGTAAAAGCTAATATTCGTTTATGAATACAGTTCTACGGCTAAAATTTGTGTTTTAACTAAAATGTATTTGAAATGCTGTTTAATATTTTTTTATGAATACAAGGGTTAATCTTTAATAATACTCGTAGATTTTCCTTTCAAATTAAGTTTGTATAATTTCAAACATTTCAATATGTTTTCAAATGAAAATGGTATAAGTATAATGGACATTATCAAAATATTAAATCGTAAATAAATATGTTAATTTGTATATACAATTTGGCCTATAACCTTAAGGCGACTTTAACTTTCGTTTCGTATCGTATTGAAAAATAAACTGTCATGACAATAATTGCCACTAGCATGGGCATGCTTTCATTTAATTTAGGTATGTGTGTGTGCGTGAAAAGAAAATATTCTACATTCTAGGGATACATGTGTAGGACATACAAACATACATATTAATTTAATGTAATCTATACTTTCCGTGTACTATGTATTAGTAATACATACGTACCGTCACCTGCATAAAATGCAAAAGGACGTAACTAACATATTTACTTTTTTAATTTTTTTATAGGAGAAGCTAAAAAACGTCCAAAGATATTTTAGCAATATCGTTAATTTAACTGATATAGAACCAAAATTTTTTTTTGAGAATTGTAGTTCGATGCAGTGCTTCATAATCACTCAACCCTACTTCAATATCTTACAGGGCAACCAAAAAAATGTTCGAAAACAGAAACATATAAGATTCGAACTTTATTTATAAAACCGCAAATTTTGATCATAGAAGTCCAACATTTTGTGTAGACATGTAGTTCAGCCAAACAAATCATAATCATGAATAAAATAGGTTCAGGAAATTTTGTTAGGTACGCCATTTTGCACTTTAGGTGACGATATACTATTTTTGCTTTAAAAAAGTTTTCTTACTTTTTCCCTAGTTTCTTGTGCTAATTTCCAAAAATACAAAAAAGAAAATCAGGGAAATATAGAAAAGTTTCAATGTTAAAATATAAAAGATATTACACAGAAAAAATTATCAACCTAAAATATCTAATTAAAGATTTGATTTGAATTTAATTTAATTTGTTTCTAAACAAATATTTAATTGAATCAATTAATATTTAAATTGACTTTTAAATATATAAATACATATTTTATTTTAGACGCAATTATCATATTATTTTTTCATACACTGTATGCATAAATAGAAAATTTTCATTATAAAATACCAAATACATTTGAAGTTAACAAATAAAACAAGCACACACACAAACAGACTCAGAATTGCAAAAAGCACACATACCAACGTATAGATCACACACTTTTTTTGTGAGTATAATATTTTTTTTTTTTGTAGAAGTTATTTATAACTTTTTTCCCTTATTAATTTTAATAAAAGGTTTAATTGATAGTATCATTGCCGTGATAGGTGCAAAATCAATTAAAATATTAATTGATTCAATACATTTTTTTAATTGAAACCCGTTTTTAGTTTTTTCTGTGTACTTTTCATTATTGCTATTGTTGTTTTATTTTTTTATATATACAGTGGTGTGCAGAAAAGTAGTGCAAGGGACACACTATTGTTATAATCAAAAATATATTATAACTTAAAAAAATACTATTTTGTCTAACAACAATTTCGTGCTGAAAATCAAAATCTCCGATCGAGCATGTTTTACAAAAATCTGTTTTGAATTTGCAATAATTATAATTTTCCAATTTTCTCCAAAATTAAACGAAAAAAAGACTTAAGACCAAAATTATTTCTTAGGAAAAATACAATCGATATTTTATACTTTAAAATTTTGCTATGCAATATTATAGCTGTCAAAAAAATATTGTATTTGACCCCAATTTGTACACATTGAGTTAAATGGTGTCATTTTTGTTGGCAGTTACGCCCCTTTTAAAGTGGATGGGTCTTCAAAGTCGCAAAAGTTTTGTACGATTATCTAAAAAAAAGTGCAAGTTAGATACGGATAAAATGGGTATCGTTGAAAAGATTGTTTAAGTAAATTTAAAATGATATGTAATCACTCAGGAAACTTCTGCTGCAAATATTTGCAGTTGTTTAAGTTGTAATACAGTATCTTTTAAGTGAAAAAAGAGTAACTTGTAGAAGAAACTTAATTTTTGACTACATATGTAGTTCATTTTAAAAAACAAACCACATCAAGTTACTGTATTATGATTTTACTTTCATTTTACACAGTAATTTTTTTTTTCAATTCAATTCAATTCAATTCTTTATTTACATAACATTTTTAGGTGCATTCATATAACAAATTTTCTTAAAGAGTTTAGGATACATATTCCTTTTCTGCTTAAATATAAATAACAATAATATATTATACCTTTGACTTTACATAAAATTTCTAAGTAAGGTGAAAATTCACAAAAAACCTTTTTGAACAATTTTTTTGATTTTGTATGTTTTAGATAAAAACTTAAGGGATAAAGATAAAATTATGATGAAATAAGAACATTGATGTGATTGTATTCCGAGTTTAAACATTTGGAATTGAAGTTAAGGGTAAGCCGTTCTAACCTGTTATTTACAGGTTCAACATTGGCTAACGTGTGAAGTCTGAGCGTTGAGTAATGCCAAGGTAAATTGTACATCATTTTTAATAGTTTGTTTTGTGCAATCTGTAAATTTTTTATATGACACTGCGCTGAAGTTGACCAAACTGGGGCAGCATAAAACATTATAGCGTGGAATATGGATTTAAATATAAGACGTTTGTTGTGGATATTAAGATGGGAATTTCTGTTTATAAGGGGATACAGAAGTCTGGTTAACTTATTTACTTTGTCAATAATGTATGGAATGTGGTCTTTGAATTTCAGCTTAGGATCCAGAATGACACCTAAGTACTTAACTTTGTTCATCCATGATACTGAACTGTTGTTGATGGTAATTGGATTTTGGGGTAAGAAACAGGGTTTACGTCTTCTGGTGAAGTATATGGCTTGGGTCTTCTGTGGGTTAACAAGAATTTTCCATTTTTCAAAATAGCTGTGAACTTCAGTTAAAGCTGTTTGTAAGCTGGACAAAACATCAGTTGAAAGTATACCAGAGCTAAGTATCGCCGTATCATCTGCAAAAATAGAAGTAACACAACCGTCAAGCGAGGGGAAGTCAGCTGTGTAGATATTGTAAAGTAAGGGTGAAAGACAGGAACCCTGGGGACAACCGGCTAATATAGCAGTCTTTGACGAGAAATTTGATCCAATAAAAACATTAAAGGCTCGGTCAGAGAGGAAGCTTTGTATCAGTTTAATTAATACAATAGGAAAATTTAATCTCATCATTTTAAAAATAAGACCATTATGCCAGACAGAATCAAAAGCTGCTTTAATGTCTAGTAGTACCATTCCAGTAGAATTACCGTTGTTTAAGTTAGAGTGAACCATGTTTCGTATTCTGACAAGTGGTTGAACCGTATTGTGTTGCCTTCGGAAACCAAATTGTTGTGTTGGCAGTATATTTTCTGCATCTATAAAATCTGTAAGTTTTTCCTTAATTACCTTTTCAAGTACTTTGCTTAAAGAAGATAAGAGACTAATGGGCCTATATGAATTTGGGCAATTTGCAGGCTTATTTGGTTTCTTTATCGGCACGACTTTGGAATGTTTCCATACTTTAGGAAAATAATGAATTTGCAAACAAGCATTTATAATAGCTGTTATATACTTAAATCCTTTTTTCGGTAAAGCTTTAAAAAACTAATGTTAATGTTAGTTGAATTTACTGAAATGTCGTCCTTTTTGTAAGTGAAATTTTGTCTGAGTATGTTTTATGCCGATTCCCAAAATATTTTGGGTCTAGCGGAGGCCGTTCATGAGGTGGACCGTTTTTAAAAAAGCTAATTTTTTTAGTTTCTTTTTGCCTATTTTCCCACTTTTTCCCACTACAATATACAAGTAATGTACATCATATGAAAGGTTTTTTGAAGACTCATCCAAATGTGTATATGACATGTACGAGCAAGCACTATACACATGTGATATTCAGTGAAATATGCATTTTTCTACGACTTTTGCATAAAAATGTAATCACATCAACATATTTTAATCACTGTTTGCATGAGCATACATGAGCCAAAAAATGAGAAATACGAGTCAACTTAAGTCAGTTTTAATACGAGTCAACTTAAGTCAGTTTTAACAGTTGTCGAACATTTTTGAAGTAGTTTATATATTAAATTTTGCAAAATAAATTGAACCCTTCGATAGAATTGATACTTTATTTAAGTGAAAAATAACTTTCACATATTTAGCTATTTATTTGCCCACAAGTGTTAGTAATAGTATAGTGGTTGTGCCTACCCAGGTCAGAAAAACACAAATGAACCACCGCTGGCAAGACACATTAACAGGTGGTAGAAGTGCTGGCAACAAGTGCGGGCAACAAGTGCTTTTCCAACCCCAAAAATGATAACACCATTAGACAAAATGTCCATCTGTTCAAAAAGTGCCGAAGAAGCACAGTGTGAACAAAATTCCCGACGTTGCCAAAATGTTCGTAAAACCATAAAATAGGTGGTCTACTAATAGATTTTTCAAAATAAAATTACAAACAAGTTCATTCATAAGTTGTTTGGTCCCGCGGGACTCGAATTAACAAAACATATAATAGGTGATAGCCTAAAACGTAAGCGAATAATAACTGCTCCTAACCGTTGGTTGCTCGAATATACAAGCACAGTCAGAAGCTTTCCTGCAAACAACTTGCCAACGTTGGGAAAACAAAAGAAAAGTTGGTCTTAAAAAAGCCTTATCAA
This sequence comes from Delia radicum, assembly GCA_021234595.1. Taxonomy (NCBI): domain Eukaryota; kingdom Metazoa; phylum Arthropoda; class Insecta; order Diptera; family Anthomyiidae; genus Delia; species Delia radicum. The sequence continues at coordinate 71,027,989 of CM037853.1, forward strand.
ATAAAAAAAGAAATTAATTTTATAGATACAAAATTTAAAGCAATCACAAAAAATATGTATATCTAAAACTGGGATCGAACCCGGAACCTTCAGACTGCAAACTTGTTTCTAAACAAAGCATCATCATTTCTATAAAATCATCATTTTTATAAATGATACCAGTGGTTAGACTTTGGAGCTGTTGGAGTTTTTTTTTGACTCTATATCACTGGCAAAACACTTTTTGCCAACATTGGCATAGTGGTCTCAGCAAATTTTTTTTTGTAGACCATTGAATGAATGTATTGCAAAACAAGTGTTCTTTCTGTAATTTATTTGAAATTCCTCGGTTAGCCAGTGGTATGACAGTTTTTAATTTTGTGTACCACTGGCAGTTTCTGACTGGGTAGTCTTCCACACCCTCTCTTCAATATCAGCAGCATGTTAGTGAAATATTAAACTGTTCGGTAGCGATAAGATTTCTTACCTGAACTTGAAACAAATTAAGGAATAATTAGTAAAAGTGACTTGTGGTGTGCTGACATTTTCCATTGTACGTATGTGATGTACATGTTTTGTTCCTTTAGCTAAAAGGTGGTGGCTAATGTGGTTTTTACTACTACACTGAAAATAGTTTGTAGTTTAAATTAACTGAAAATGTTATTTAACATAATAAATGATAAATCACTTAAAATCCGGTCCACTCACTTTTCATTTAAATCAAATGTTTCTTGTTGTTTAATTTTAAATATCGTTTAAATAATAAACAAATCCGTAAGAACAAAAGAATAGTAAGTTAAAAATAAATGTTCAAATTCAGTAAAAATAAAAGTTATAAGTTTGTTATAATTTTTATTAAAAATAAAAATTATGTTTTTTCGACCTTTAATTGTGCAATGAAAATGAAAATTATTCAAGTTCGAGGCCATATTCTATATTTCTTTATTATGATATTGTCCTAACAAATAATCTATAGAATTTTTGTTTTCAAATTTATTAATTGACCACTTTCAGGAATGTGTTGATAGATCTATTTCGGGAATTTTCTAGATTCCATCATCAGAACACGTTTTGAAAGAAGGTGACAATCCCATGCAAACATCAAACAGTCATATAACCTAGTTATCCCACTAAATGAGAACTAATATATGAGTTTGAAGTTTTCATTTGCAATAAAAGTTATATTCGGTTGTTTGAAATTATGTTAAGTTTTCTTTGATCTTCCATTTAATTAAATTCTTCTTATTATAAACGAGCCTAAGATCTGTTATTTATAAATTATAATTATGTATTTCCAATATTTCATCTCCACATTGCGTGACTTTTCAGGATACAATTATTATAATAATTCAGGGAACAAAAATTATAATAAGTGTTCCCTGAAGAAGTCGCCCAAATGGGAGACGAAATATTGGAAATAAATAATTATATATTTTTTTTTTAATAGTGAATTTTATCGTTGATCTATAAGTTTGTGTGTGAGATTTTATTTGTTCGGTTTGAGATCATGACAAGTTTTTCTCTAAATTAACAGAAAAATTATAATTTTTATATGATAATTTGCTTTGACTATTAGAAAAAACACAGAAAAAGTTATTAGACACTAGCATGAATGGAATGCATTTTCTAACCCACTACGGTCTGCATCAACATTCTTCGTGCCATTTAGTGTTAATCGTAAATATCTTCTATTTAACTCACACGTTAAAGGAATTGGGTGACTTTAAATCCTACATTACTCTGTGTGTTGGGTTAGAATGAAATTTACCACGAACGATTACTATTTATAGTGTGTTTGTTTTTCTCTAGTCATTATCATAATTGCCAGCTTAACTTCAGTTAAAACTTTTTAATTTTTTATTTTTAAATCATATAATTACAAATTATATGCTATTACCCTAACCGAGCACTAGCTACTATGGCTTTCGGCGCGTTGTAGCGAAAACAGACCTGTGCCTCTGGTGGGAATCGAACCCACGACCCTCGCACTGATAAGCCAGCACGCTACCAACTAGGCCACCGGGACGCACGAATTATAATTTATAAATAACGGATCTTAAGAAATTATTTTAGTTTTTTGTTTATGTTTGTTTTACTTTTCTACAAAATGTATGCACACACACACACACACACACACACACACACACACACACACACACACACATACATACACATATATTAATTTGAATTGAAATAATTTTGTATATATACAAACCATTTTAATAAAACAAACAAATACGAATTTTTAGAATATTTTTTTGAAAAAAATAATTTAAATTTATATTAACTCTAACGGAAACAAATAAACAACAATATTCCGTTTTTGTGGTTAAATTTTTGAGAAACTTTAAATAAATTAAAGTAATAAATGAATCTAAAAAAAATCGGCAAATCATAGTAAATTATTTTAAACAAATGTATAAAAAAGTTGAAAAAATTTATTTGAAAAATAAATGCATGTTCCTTTATTTTTAACTCGACTGAAAACTTTTCTTTTATTAAACTACAAACAGTAAACTACATAACATTCTGAGTGTACGACTACAACTACAACTCGACTTTTCCTGGTATTAATTTCATATTTACTACATTTGAAGGATGCATGAAAAAGAGTTTTTCATGACAAGTTTGTTTTTGCGGTTTGAATTTGTGCAATGAAAACTTATTTGATAAAATTTGTATGTTTTCTGAGTTTGTTACAAAAGAGAAAACGGGAAAACTAATTTAATACTCGCGTGTAACAACATCCCAGCAAAAAATAGTGCTTACCCCGAAGTAGTTCTGGAAGGCATTATTTAATTACCGAGCGCTTCCGATACACTTAAAGAAGACATGATTTTTGTTCGCTATGTCCCACTTGCTATGTCTTTAAAGCAGGTGAAAAGCTCTTCTTTCATGTGCTCCAAGAAGCAATAAATTCATGCCTTTGTAAGCAATAAAAGCGCATTTTAGTGTGTTGTCAAGATTAATGCTTCATGGTATGGATTATTTACTGCTTCATTGTACGCATTATTCACTGCTTCAAAAAGTTATTTAGGGAAGCACAACATAATGCCTTCTCTAATTGCTTTATTGTATGCAAGACAGTGAAGTGCTATTTTGAAAGCATACAAATGTAGTTACTGCTTACCAAAGCGAGGTTACTTTTTGCTGGGATGTCTCTTAATAAAATTTGCCAAATATTTAAAATTGTTCGGCATCTGTTGAAACCGACATTAAATGCCTCTTATTTCTCAAGGTTTTGAGAGGAACGACACTGCGGGAAATGGACCAGTCACTGGTATGGTCATGTGACTAGAACTTTGTGTGTATGAACCTGTCCTAGTTTCGGTTCTGTTATATGAAAGTGACCGGTACTTTTAACATGGACTTGTCATAGAAGGTGGCAATTGCTACCTTTGGAGCACTGTGTGACGTATCGAATAACTTGACCAAGGTAACCTATCACCATACAGACTGAAATGAATATACTACGGGACAAGTTAGAAGTAGGTAGTGTCAAAGTATGACCATTTTACGATTTATGTGATATCCAATACAACCAGTGGAAAAAAAATATCACGTGATAATAATAAAATAATTTTCTCTTCCATTTTTCCAAAAAAGTGCAGGAAAAAATGATTATTTGCACATAAAATGTTTATAAAATTTGTTCAGTAGACTCTTCACTACATTATTGTCAAATATAGTTAAGCAATATCATCAAGTGTGAATTAGATGTTTGAAAAAAACTGAGGACGCATTTTTTCGATTGGTTCACTGATTTTCAAAATCTTTTAAGGCCCATAAAAAAAAATTGGTAGTCAAACTGGCCAAACCGAGTAAAGGGTTTTACTAACCTTTGGTAGTACAATCGAACATATACTGTCGAGTCCGTGCATTTTTCCAAAAGTCTTCATTTGTTGCACTGTGTTATCAAACAAGGAATGTTGCAGAGGAAATTTAAGGGACCCATGTCTGTTTTTTAGCTGCCCAATCTCATGTTAAGACGTTATTTAGTGAGGTCAAAAATCATCCCATTTTAAGTTTTTTCTGTTTATTTCGCTCTATTCAAGTAACATTAGACAAATTTGTTATCAAATTAAAAGTTTTTTGAAGACACATTTAATGGTATATAAATTATGCCTACAAACTGGTCTTTTATGCGACTTTTCCCGAAGATAATTTTTCACCAATATTATTAATATTTCAAATAAATACAAACCCTAATTACAACATGGGCACTGCGTGTAAATAATTCGGATTTTCTTCAATTGCAGACATGTTTCTGTACAAAAAGTTATAATTTTGACTGCAAAATTTAACCCTTAAATGTAAGATTGGGCCGCTAAAAAATACGCGTCCCTTATTATTTTCTATTTTATCACATATCCGAATTTTAGTCAGATCGAAGAAAACCCATTGGTAGACTTTCCGTAAGTGCATGATATTTATGAATTTTTGCGTTAAAACAATGTACAGTGGAATATTTATGTCACAAGATTTTTTGAAATAATTAGGCCTGTTCTTACTTAGTGGTCCGATTGCAATGAAATTTGAAATATGCGTAAGTGACATAATATTGAGCTTAAGCTTGGACGTTGACCCTCACAGATCTACCGGGTTCGGCAAATATGACCATTTAGGAGGTCATATTGCCGAACCCTGCCGTTTTCAGTTTCTCATCCGAACTTCATTAGACAAAAAACCTGCTTATTTGTATGGGGTATTCTTACACAGTAAAAAATTTTTGTGTTTTTAGAAGCAGGATAAAATAATATTGAGAAGCAGCATAAGAAACAAATAATTTTCGTATAAAAATAAACAAACACAAATTTTGAGCTTACTCTTTTCCCTAACAAGGATGCAGTTTGTAATGCAGAAAGTTTCATATCATGGATTAAACGATTTGTAAAAATGTTCCCGAGTGATTTCCGATTGTGTTTGGTGTTTTCGAGTATGAAATAAAAAATAATTAGTCATTTAACTGTTTCTGAAGAGCTAGCACGTGGATCGGTGAAAAAAATAATTATATAATAATATTATATGCCAAAAATTTTAACAACAAAAAACTAATATCTGTAGAATTTTATGTAAAATAAGTAATAATGGAGACATGAAATATGTTTTTACTGAAACCCATGAAATCACTGCTTTTTATAAGTGGGAATTGGCCATATAAAAATCATAGCATATGTAAGCAGGTTTTGTTAGGGATTCTTATCGGCTTACTCCCTTACAAACCTGCTTGCATGTAAGCAGCGTTTTTTACTGGGTATAGTTTCCGAGATATTTCCATTTGAAAATGCGAAATTCCAAATTTTATCCGACTCAGGTCCAACTTTTTGAGAATAACCAAAAGGCAATTTTAATGAAAAAATATTGGTTATTTTAGAAATGTTGAGGTTAAGAAAAAGAATAAATGTTTTTCTCTAAAAATTATAAACATTAATTAATTTTTAAATCAGACTAGACTAGTTTCTGCCATTTTATGGACAGGCTAATCAGTGATTGTCTTATAATTGTCAGATTGTCTCTATATGATACATTTTTCAACAACCTGCGGCTGTAAGAATCAAACCTGTGCTCATCTTACATTACAAACGTAACAATACCAAGTCATGACCGTTTAGCGATCACACCCAAGTATGGCCTCGAATCTAATGCAGCTAAATTGCAGTTTTTCTTTCCTATTAGCTTCTTCTGTTATTGTATATTATACTCAGAAGTGACAACACTAACAACACAAATATTCTATTTTTAGATTTTTGTTTATTTTTCTAAACTCCTCCGTCTCTATTTCACAGATTGACGTATGGTTTTTACGTTCAGGGTTGACAACTTTTGCGTTTTAAGTTGAGACATCGCCACAGGGCAAATTTTATAATGTATTTTAGTACAGTGTTATATTAACGTCATATAGTTATTTAACCGAATAGTTTAATAAAAAAAAAAAAGAATGCAATAAATTTTTGCACTCAAAAACTAAAAAAATAGAAAAAAATTAAATATATGCAATTTTTTCCTCAAAAATCACCAACAGTATTTTACCTCCAGTTGTATATTTGCTTTCTAAATATATAAAATACATGGAAAAGCGAGTTATAACTAAAAAAATTATTGAATCAATTAATATTTTAATTGATTTAACACTTATCACGCAAATGATAATATCAATTAAAATTGAAATTTTAATTAAAAAAAGACGGACTAAAAAAATTTGGAAGCGCATAAGAATTGTAACAACTTTTTGATTAATAAAAAAGAGTCTAAATTTTGTAAATATTTTACTAATTTATTTAAAAAAAGTATACCCATATTCCAAAAATATGTTTTTTATAGTTACGTTTTTAAAAATTTGTCAAATTTTCCCTCTGGCTAAGGCTCTGGTGTGCATCCTATTCTGAGAAGGCTTTTCACGTTAAAAGCGAGTCTTGTTAAAAAAATCTTTGATTGAGACGCTACTAAAATTGTAATCAAGAATTTAATTGGTTAAATAACTAATTTAAAAAAAAAATGCCATTGATTTGGCAAAATTCGAATTCCCCAGCAAAACTTTGGTAATGAGTGCGATAAACTAATGCATTACCTTGTAATGTGTTCTCCTTACCTGTATCGTTATTTTCCAACAAGAAGTAATGAGTTACCGATAATTAAAGACTCATGGAGTACCTTGTAATTATAGCCTCATTACATTTGACATTACTTCAAAACATAAATAATGACTTACCGATCACCAATTACATAATGCATGAATTATAAACGTAAAGTAATTATTAATATATATTTTTGAAAATCTATTTATAGACACATTACTTTGTGATTTTTTGTAAGCATGAGGATAAGGTGTATATTTTTGATATCACGATCGAAAACACGAAGCACAACAACTCATTTACATTTTAAGCAATA
>CM037853.1:71034958-71304442 GCA_021234595.1 Delia radicum
TCGGTTTCAAAATTTATTTTACATATTCCGTTCCACATAGTATCAACTGCAAAAAATCTGGGTATTACTTTTAATAGCTCACTGACGTGGTCGTACCAGTGCTGCTGGTATAATGTTTTCAATGCTACAAACATTATGGAATACGCAAAATTTTACTCTACAAAAAATTCGTATTTTGATTGCAAAAAAAATACATTATACCAATATCACTTTATAGATGCGAAATATATACCAAATGTGATTGCTCATATCGACGTAATACTCTACACTGAAATAATTGTCTTTCATGATATTAATTAAACAATTTGAGAGAATTTTTTTAGCTAATTCAATGAAGAATTTCATTATATCCAAGAAATTTTATTAATATTAAAAAATATTTCATAAACTTTTTTTCATAAAATTTCGTAGTTAAATAAAAAAAATTGATTTGATTTCAAAATGATTTCTTCATAAATTTAATGAAAATTTTCTTTAGAGCTATGAAATTGGTTTCAAAAGTTTCAAAGTTTTATAATTTCATTAATTTTCATATATTTTAAACTTTAGTTTTAAGATTTAATTCTCAAGTGTTCAACATATTTTATAAATTATTTCAATGTAGCCTTTTCTTAATTTTGGACTTGAATAAAATTGCTTAAAAAATCATATGAAGTAGTTCATTATCTAGTTCCAATGCATTTTTAAGACATTCGTGAAGAATTTTATTAATTCAACTAAACTTGTTAAAGGGCTTACTAGCTTTGGACTTGAATAAAATTGTTTAAAAAAATCACATGAAGTTGTTCATTGGCTTTGTTCTAATGCATTTTTTAAGATATCCGTGAAGTATTTTATTAATACAAGGAAACTTTTTAAGGGGTTTACTATCTTTAGATTGTTTTTTTAAAATTTCAATAGCTTGAACTTTTTCTATGAAAATTTGGAGAAAAAATCACAGAAATAAAAAAGTTAATCAAATTTCTTGCCCCATATTTTACATGAGCAATATTTACTTTAAATGCTTTTTTTTTCAAAACAAGATATTTAAAATCTGGTGCCACTGTGCAGCCTTAACGGATGGATCTGGAAAGGAATTAAGGTGTGTGTAATGGAGGAAAATCGACAAATCGTTATTTGAAAGGACAACCTAATGAACATACATATATGTATTACAACAATAAAAAAATATATTATTATATACATATAATCGTATTAATCCATATATGCTTTCATACATGGCATACATCTACATACGTGCTGATTAGGGCGGGTCGATTTAAAAATCGCTCAACGTACAAGGAAAATCGTATTCTAGGGATCAAAATAAGAAACTTTGCCGAAGGAACCACACCTCTAAAACGAATTCTGATGTCCCGTCTTTTGAAAAATCCCACTTTGACCCATTTAGAGTGCCCCAATCGAATTCAACCCAATCGAATATAATACATACATTCATCTGCTTGAGCGTCTTCCGGAGAAGAAATAGAGACCCTACTCTTGGAAAAAACTCCTCCTACTTTCTGAAATATCTCTATCCCGAGATTTGTACATTTTGCTATAAAAACACGGCTAAAAAGGCCCTCTTTTAACTTAAATTTTAACACCTTACGGTCACCTAGAATGATGATTATGCATTAATCTGCTAGCGTGTCTCCCGGAGAAGAAGTAGCTCCCATAATCTTGGAGAGATTCCTCCTAATTTCTGAAATATTAAAGTGGGCTTTTTCAAAATTTAGCCCTACGGGTCAAAAGTCGGGACATCAGAATTCGTTTTAGAGGTATGGTTCCTTCGGCAAAGTTTCTTATTTTGATCCCCAGAATACGATTTTCCTTGTACATTGAGCGATTTTTTTGCCTCCCTACAAATCGGCCCGCCCTAGTGCTGATATATTAAACAATAATATGGCTCTCTGTTGGAACCATACAGTTTTAGTTACATTTGAGCTAAACTTAAGTTAATTGAAAATGGCAATTTACTCTGCCGAGATCAGCAAAAAATTTAGAAACAGATGCTCCATAATAGGTTAATATCCAAGTTACTGCCCAAGCAGACATTTTTTTTGTAATATTTCCTTTTATTACATTAAACTCTGTTTCTTACGCCTGTATTCATAATTCATCTTAATTAGATTTCAAATATATTTTAGTTAAAACACATTTTAAGCCTTAAAACTGTATTCACAAACGAATATTAGCTAAAAGTACAAATTTTAAATCTTGTGTAAAAGCTAATATTCGTTTATGAATACAGTTCTACGGCTAAAATTTGTGTTTTAACTAAAATGTATTTGAAATGCTGTTTAATATTTTTTTATGAATACAAGGGTTAATCTTTAATAATACTCGTAGATTTTCCTTTCAAATTAAGTTTGTATAATTTCAAACATTTCAATATGTTTTCAAATGAAAATGGTATAAGTATAATGGACATTATCAAAATATTAAATCGTAAATAATATGTTAATTTGTATATACAATTTGGCCTATAACCTTAAGGCGACTTTAACTTTCTTTTCGTATCGTATTGAAAAATAAACTGTCATGACAATAATTGCCACTAGCGTGGGCATGTTTTCATTTACTTTAGGTATGTGTGTGTGCGTGAAAAGAAAATATTCTACATTCTAGGGATACATGTGTAGGACATACAAACATACATATTAATTTAATGTAATCTATACTTTCCGTGTACTATGTATTAGTAATACATACATATCGTCACCTGCATAAAATGCAAAAGGACGTAACTAACATATTTACTTTTTTAATTTTTTTTATAGGAGAATCTAAAAAACGTCCAAAGATATTTTAGCAATATCGTTAATTTAACTGATATAGAACCTAAATTTTTTTTTTGAGAAATGTAGTTCGATGCAGTGCTTCATAATCACTCAACCCTACTTCAATATCTTACAGGGCAACCAAAAAAATGTTCGAAAACAGAAACATATAAGATTCGAACTTTATTTATAAACCGCAAATTTTGATCATAGAAGTCCAACATTTTGTGTAGACATGTAGTTCAGCCAAACAAATCATAATCATGAATAAAATAGGTTCAGGAAATTTTGTTAGGTACGCCCTTTTGCATTTTAGGTGACGATATAATATTTTTGCTTTTAAAAAAGTTTTCTTACTTTTTCCCTAGTTTCTTGTGCTAATTTCCAAAAATACAAAAAAGAAAATCAGGGAAATATACAAAAGTTTCAATGTTTAACATATAAAAGATATTACACAGAAAAAATTATCAACCTAAAATATCTAATTAAAGATTTGATTTGAATTTAATTTAATTTGTTTCTAAACAAATATTTAATTGAATCAATTAATATTTTAATTGACTTTTAAATATATAAATGCATATTTTATTTTAGACGCAATTATCATATTATTTTTTCATACACTGTATGCATAAATAGAAAATTTTCATTATAAAATACCAAATACATTTGGAGTTAACAATAAAAACAAGCAAACACACAAACAGACTCAGAATTGCAAAAACACACATACCAACGTATAGATCACACACTTTTTTGTGAGTATAATATTTTTTGTTTTTTTGTAGAAGTTAGTTATAACTTTTTTCCCTTATTAATTTTAATAAAAGGTTTAATTGATAGTATCATTGCCGTGATAGGTGCAAAATCAATTAAAATATAATTGATTCAATACATTTTTTTAATTGAAACCCGTTTTTAGTTTTTTCTGTGTACTTTTCATTATTGCTATTGTTGTTTTATTTTTTTATATATACAGTGGTGTGCAGAAAAGTAGTGCAAGGGACACACTATTGTTATAATCAAAAATATATTATAACTTAAAAAAATACTATTTGTCTAACAACAATTTCGTGCTGAAAATCAAAATCTCCGATCGAGCATGTTTTACAAAAATCTGTTTTGAATTTGCAATAATTATAATTTTCCAATTTTCTCCAAAATTAAACGAAAAAAAGACTTAAGACCAAAATTATTTCTTAGGAAAAATACAATCGATATTTTATACTTTAAAATTTTGCTATGCAATATTATAGCTGTCAAAAAAAATATTGTATTTGACCCCAATTTGTACACATTGAGTTAAATGGTGTCATTTTTGTTGGCAGTTACGCCCCTTTTAAAGTGGATGGGTCTTCAAAGTCGCAAAAGTTTTGTACGATTATCTAAAAAAAAAGTGCAAGTTAGATACGGATAAAATGGGTATTGTTGAAAAGATTGTTTAAGTAAATTTAAAATGATATGTAATCACTCAGGAAACTTCTGCTGCAAATATTTGCAGTTGTTTAAGTTGTAATACAGTATCTTTTAAGTGAAAAAAGAGTAACTTGTAGAAGAAACTTAATTTTTGACTACATATGTAGTTCATTTTAAAAAACAAACCACATCAAGTTACTGTATTATGATTTTACTTTCATTTTACACAGTAATTTTTTTTTTCAATTCAATTCAATTCTTTATTTACATAACATTTTTAGGTGCATTCATATAACAAATTTTCTTAAAGAGTTTAGGATACATATTCCTTTTCTGCTTAAATATAAATAACAATAATATATTATACCTTTGACTTTACATAAAATTTCTAAGTAAGGTGAAAATTCACAAAAAACCTTTTTGAACAATTTTTTTGATTTTGTATGTTTTAGATAAAAACTTAAGGGATAAAGATAAAATTATGATGAAATAAGAACATTGATGTGATTGTATTCCGAGTTTAAACATTTGGAATTGAAGTTAAGGGTAAGCCGTTCTAACCTGTTATTTACAGGTTCAACATTGGCTAACGTGTGAAGTCTGAGCGTTGAGTAATGCCAAGGTAAATTGTACATCATTTTTAATAGTTTGTTTTGTGCAATCTGTAAATTTTTTATATGACACTGCGCTGAAGTTGACCAAACTGGGGCAGCATAAAACATTATAGCGTGGAATATGGATTTAAATATAAGACGTTTGTTGTGGATATTAAGATGGGAATTTCTGTTTATAAGGGGATACAGAAGTCTGGTTAACTTATTTACTTTGTCAATAATGTATGGAATGTGGTCTTTGAATTTCAGCTTAGGATCCAGAATGACACCTAAGTACTTAACTTTGTTCATCCATGATACTGAACTGTTGTTGATGGTAATTGGATTTTGGGGTAAGAAACAGGGTTTACGTCTTCTGGTGAAGTATATGGCTTGGGTCTTCTGTGGGTTAACAAGAATTTTCCATTTTTTCAAAATAGCTGTGAACTTCAGTTAAAGCTGTTTGTAAGCTGGACAAAACATCAGTTGAAAGTATACCAGAGCTAAGTATCGCCGTATCATCTGCAAAAATAGAAGTAACACAACCGTCAAGCGAGGGGAAGTCAGCTGTGTAGATATTGTAAAGTAAGGGTGAAAGACAGGAACCCTGGGGGACAACCGGCTAATATAGCAGTCTTTGACGAGAAATTTGATCCAATAAAAACATTAAAGGCTCGGTCAGAGAGGAAGCTTTGTATCAGTTTAATTAATACAATAGGAAAATTTAATCTCATCATTTTAAAAATAAGACCATTATGCCAGACAGAATCAAAAGCTGCTTTAATGTCTAGTAGTACCATTCCAGTAGAATTACCGTTGTTTAAGTTAGAGTGAACCATGTTTCGTATTCTGACAAGTGGTTGAACCGTATTGTGTTGCCTTCGGAAACCAAATTGTTGTGTTGGCAGTATATTTTCTGCATCTATAAAATCTGTAAGTTTTTCCTTAATTACCTTTTCAAGTACTTTGCTTAAAGAAGATAAGAGACTAATGGGCCTATATGAATTTGGGCAATTTGCAGGCTTATTTGGTTTCTTTATCGGCACGACTTTGGAATGTTTCCATACTTTAGGAAAATAATGAATTTGCAAACAAGCATTTATAATAGCTGTTATATACTTAAATCCTTTTTTCGGTAAAGCTTTAAAAAACTAATGTTAATGTTAGTTGAATTTACTGAAATGTCGTCCTTTTTGTAAGTGAAATTTTGTCTGAGTATGTTTTATGCCGATTCCCAAAATATTTTGGGTCTAGCGGAGGCCGTTCATGAGGTGGACCGTTTTTAAAAAAGCTAATTTTTTTAGTTTCTTTTTGCCTATTTTCCCCACTTTTTTCCCACTACAATATACAAGTAATGTACATCATATGAAAGGTTTTTTGAAGACTCATCCAAATGTGTATATGACATGTACGAGCAAGCACTATACCATGTGATATCAGTGAAATATGCATTTTTCTACGACTTTTGCATAAAAATGTAATCACATCAATATATTTTAATCACTGTTTGCATGAGCATACATGAGCCAAAAAATGAGAAATACGAGTCAACTTAAGTCAGTTTTAATACGAGTCAACTTAAGTCAGTTTTAACAGTTGTCGAACATTTTTTGAAGTAGTTTATATATTAAATTTTGCAAAATAAATTGAACCCTTCGATAGAATTGATACTTTATTTAAGTGAAAAATAACTTTCACATATTTAGCTATTTATTTGCCCACAAGTGTTAGTAATAGTATAGTGGTTGTGCCTACCCAGGTCAGAAAAACACAAATGAACCACCGCTGGCAAGACACTTTAACAGGTGGTATAAGTGCTGGCAACAAGTGCTTTTCCAATCCCAAAATGATAACACCATTAGACAAAATGTCCATCTGTTCAAAAAGTGCCGAAGAAGCACAGTGTGAACAAAATTCCCAACGTTGCCAAAATGTTCGTAAAACCATAAAATAAAATTACAAAATAGTTCATTCATAATTTGTTTGGTCCCGCCGAGACTCGAACTAACAAAAAATTAAATTATTGATAGATTAAAACGTAATTAAATAATAACAAGCACTGGCAAAAACTAAAATGAAATAAGATACAAAATTAAAAAAAAAAAAAAAACAACTTGCCAACATTGGGAAAGCAAAAGAAAAGTTGGTATTAAAAAAGCTTTCCAGAAAAAAAAAATTTAATTTTATAGATAAAAAATTTTAAACAATTAAAAAAATATGTATGTCTGAAACTGGGATCGAACCCAGAACCTTCTGTCTACAAACTTTTTTAAACCAACCATCATCACTTTTATAAAATAAGTGTTCTAACCAGTGGTTAGACTTTTGAGCTGTTGGACTTTTATCTGACTGGATATCACTGGGAAAACACTTTTTGCCAACATTGGCATAGTGGTCTCAGCCAATTTTTTTTTGTAGACCATTGAATGAATGTATTGCAAAACAAGTGTTCTTTCTGTAATTTATTTGAAATTCCTCGGTTAGCCAGTGGTATGACAGTTTTTAATTTTGTGTACCACTGGCAGTTTCTGACTGGGTAGTCTACCACACCCTCTCTTCAATATCAGCAGCATGTTAGTGAAATATTAAACTGTTTGGTAGCGATAAGATTTCTTACCTGAACTTGAAACAAATTAAGGAATAATTAGTAAAAGTGGACTTGTGGTGTGCTGACATTTTCCATTGTACGTATGTGATGTACATGTTTTGTCCCTTTAGCTAAAAGATGGTGGCTAATGTGGTTTTTACTACTACACTGAAAATAGTTTGTAGTTTAAATTAACTGAAAATGTAATTTAACATAATAAATGATAAATCACTTAAAATCCGGTCCACTCACTTTTCATTTAAATCAAATGTTTCTTGTTGTTTAATTTTAAATATCGTTTAAATAATAAACAAATCCGTAAGAACAAAAGAATAGTAAGTTAAAAATAAATGTTCAAATTTTAACTACAGATCAGTAAAAATAAAAGTTATTAGTTTGATATAATTTTTATTTAAAATAAAAAATATATTTTTTCGACCTTTAATTGTGCAATGAAAATGAAAATTATTCAAGTTCGAGGCCATATTCTATATTTCTTTATTATGATATTGTCCTAACAAATAATCTATAGAAATTTTGTTTTCCCAATTTATTAATTGACCACTTTTATTAATGTGTTGATAGATCTATTTCGGGAATTTCTAGGTTCCCATCATCAGCACACGTTTTGAAAGAAGTGATAATCCCAAGCAAACATCAAACAGTCATATAACCTAGTTATCCCACTAAATGAGAACTATTATATTTGTTCGAAGTTATCATTTGCAATAAAAGTTATATTCAGTTGTTTGAAATTATGTTAAGTTTTCTATGATCTTCTATTTAATTTAATTCTTCTTATTATAAACGAGCCTAAGATCCGTTATTATAAATTATAATTATTTATTTCCAATTTTTCATTTCTACATTTGGTGACTTTTTCAGCATACAATTGTTGTAATAATTCAGGGAACAAAAATTATAATAAGTGTTCCCTGAAGAAGTCAGCCAATGTGGAGACGAAATATTGGAAATAAATAATTATATATTTTTTTAATAGTGAATTTTATCGTTGATCTATAAGTTTGTGTGTGAGATTTTATTTGTTCGGTTTGAGATCATGACAAATTTTCTCTAAATTAACAGAAAAATTATAATTTTATATGATAATTTCCTTTGACTATTAGAAAAAACACAGAAAAAGTTATTAGACACTAGCATGAATGGAATGCATTTTCTGACCCACTACGGTCTGCATCAACATTCTTCGTGCCATTTAGTGTTAATCGTAAATATCTTCTATTTAACTCACACGTTAAAGGAATTGGGTGACTTTAAATCCTACATTACTCTGTGTGTTGGGTTAGAATGAAATTTACCACGAACGATTACTATTTATAGTGTGTTTGTTTTTCTCTAGTCATTATCATAATTGCCAGCTTAACTTTCAGTTAAAACTTTTTAATTTTTTTTTTTTTAAATCATATAATTACAAATTATATACTATTACCCTAACCGAGCACTAGCTACTATGGCTTTCGGCGCGTTGTAGCGAAAACAGACCAGTGCCTCTGGTGGGAATCGAACACACGACCCTCGCACTGAGAAGCCAGCACGCTACCAACTATCCTACCGGGACGCACGAATTATAATTTATAAATAACGGATCTTAAGAAATTATTTTAGTTTTTTGTTTATGTTTGTTTTACTTTTCTACAAAATGTATGCACACACACACACACACACACACCACACACACACACATACATACACATATATTAATTTGAATTGAAATAATTTTGTATATATACAAACCATTTTAATAAAACAAACAAATACGAATTTTTAGAATATTTTTTTGAAAAAAAATAATTTAAATTTATATTAACTCTAACGGAAACAAATAAACAACAATATTCCGTTTTTGTGGTTAAATTTTTGAGAAACTTTAAATAAATTAAAGTAATAAATGAATCTTAAAAAAATCGGCAAATCATAGTAAATTATTTTTAAACAAATGTACAAAAAAGTTGAAAAAAAATATTTATTTGAAAAATAAATGCATGTTCCCTTTATTTTTAACTCGACTGAAAACTTTTCTTTTATTAAACTACAAACAGTAAACTACATAACATTCTGAGTGTACGACTACAACTACAACTCGACTTTTCCTGGTATTAATTTCATATTTACTACATTTGAAGGATGCATGAAAAAGAGTTTTTCATGACAAGTTTGTTTTTGCGGTTTGAATTTGTGCAATGAAAACTTATTTGATAAAATTTGTATGTTTTCTGAGTTTGTTACAAAAGAGAAAACGGGAAAACTAATTTTAATACTCGCGTGTGTAACAACATCCCAGCAAAAAATAGTGCTTACCCCGAAGTAGTTCTGGAAGGCATTATTTAATTACCGAGCGCTTCCGATACACTTAAAGAAGGCATGATTTTTGTTCGCTATGTCCCACTTGGTATGTCTCTTAAAGCAGGTGAAAAGCTCTTCTTTCATGTGCTCCAAGAAGCAATAAATTCATGCCTTTGTAAGCAATAAAAGCGCATTTTAGTGTGTTGTCAAGATTAATGCTTCATGGTATGGATTATTTACTGCTTCATTGTACGCATTATTCCACTGCTTCAAAAAAGTTATTTAGGGAAGCACAACATAATGCCTTCTCTAATTGCTTTATTGTATGCAAGACAGTGAAGTGCTATTTTGAAAGCATACAAATGTAGTTACTGCTTACCAAAGCGAGGTTACTTTTTGTTGGGATGTCTCTTAATAAAATTTGCCAAATATTTAAAATTGTTCGGCATCTGTTGAAACCGACATTAAATGCCTCTTATTTCTCAAGGTTTTGAGAGGAACGACACTGCGGGAAATGGACCAGTCACTAGTATGGTCATGTGACTAGAACTTTGTGTGTATGAACCTGTCCTAGTTTCGGTTCTGTTATATGAAAGTGACCGGTACTTTAACATGGGCTTGTCATAGGAGGTGACAATTTGCTACCTGTGGAGCACTGTGTGACGTATGGAATAACTTGACCAAGGTAACCTATCACCATACAGACTGAAATGAATATACTACGGGACAAGTTAGAACTAGGTAGTGTCAAAGTATGACCATTTTACGATTTATGTGATATCCAATACAACCAGTGGGAAAAAAAAATCACGTGATAATAATAAAAATAATTTTCTCTTCCATTTTTCCAAGAAAGTGCAGGAAAAAAATGATTTTTTGCACATAAAATGTTTATAAAATTTGTTCAGTAGACTCTTCACTACATTATTGCCAAATATAGTTAAGCAATATCATCAAGTGTGAATTAGATGTTTGAAAAAAACTGAGGACGCATTTTTTCGATTGGTGCACTGATTTTCAAAATCTTTTAAGGTCCATAAAAAAAAAATTGGTAGTCAAACTGGCCAAACCGAGTAAAGGGTTTTACTAACCTTTGGTAGTACAATCGAACATATACTGTCGAGTCCGTGCATTTTTCCAAAAGTCTTCATTTGTTGCACTGTGTTATCAAACAAGGAATGTTGCAGAGGAAATTTAAGGGACCATGTCTGTTTTTTAGCTGCCCAATCTCATGTTAAGACGTTATTTAGTGAGGTCAAAAATCATCCCATTTTAAGTTTTTTCTGTTTATTTCGCTCTATTCAAGTAACAATAGAGTCATTCTCTATGAAAACACCCGAAAAAAATGAAAAATTGTTGCTGGACCATTTTGGATTTTGTTTAAAATTTTGTGGAAATGTTCCTAAGGGCTCCAAGAACCAAAATCCAAGAGGATTTAATTTTTGCACACGGCACTACCGGTTCACGCAAAATAAAAAAACTAAAAAGTCTTGTTTTTGTGCGTAGTGGTTTGAGCTGTTAAAATTTTTCTGCTAGAGATATCTACATGATGAATACATTGTTTTAAAACTGAAGGATTATAGTTTCTATCAAAAATATAAAATTTGACTTAATTCATACACCCGAAAAATAACGTGGTATTGAAAATAAGCATATTTCATTGGTTTTTTGTGTTTTTCAATGAACTCCAGTGTCGGCGCTAATGAATATAAAAGCATAATAATTCTCAGATACAAATTAGACATGTCGGAGAAAAATACAAAATTAAAATTGGCTCAATCTGGCAACTCGTTATGAAAAAATCGTTACTTGAAATTTGGAAATTTTGAAAATTTGCATATTTCAGGCTACAATTTGGTCATGTTTGTTAGCAGATAAAAACTTGAAAATTACAGAGTATTTACTCCCTACTTCTAACTTTATAACACTTCAAGACCCGTTTAGTTATTTTCACTCCTCTCGGATTTACAGGGTTTTAAAGAAAAGCCTTTTTGATTTTGTGTATGGACTAAAAAATATATTTAATAAATTCAGTAGATTTTTGATGTTAAAAACTTTTACAGTGGTGGCAAAAAATAGGCAGATGGTATATTTTTATCATTTAAAGTAGAAAAGTTATAGTTTAAATGTGGGTAATTAAGAATCATGGAATAAGTTTTATATTATTTTCACAAAGTATTTGTTCTTATAATATTCGGAGTTTCAAAGTTATCAGAAGCTGAAACTTTCGTACGTTTAACTGACTGTGAGAAATCGGAGAGAAACTGTGGTAGTTTCTTGTATTTTTAATTGTGCAAACATCAATAAATCTTTTTGACAAAAAGTTTTCGATAGCATCAACATCAGGAATGGATACAAAAAAAAATTATACCAGGAATTTGGGTGGAACAAAAATCAAACATTGCTGTAGGTGTTAGGATATGATGATCCGCAGTTCGCTGTAGACTTGCTTTCCTTACAGTCTGCTTAATTGTACCTCCTGCTCCGTCACAAGGACTTTTGCCATGAGAAGTGGCAAAAAAGTGCCAATCAGCTTCTAAGCCGAAATCGTCTTTGTGATGCCAAATGTTGATAAAAATTTTTTTATTTTTGTAAAATTTTTGTAAAATTTTTGTAAACATAAAAAATCTACTGAATTTATTAAATAAATTTTTAGTCCATAATTATTCTTTGCTTCTTCATAATACTACTTGTTTTTATTTTAATTTCTCTGTATATAACAATTGAAGGAAGTATAAAAATACATACAAAAAATCAAAAAGGCTTTTCTTTAAAACCCTGTAAATCCGAGAGGAGTGAAAATAACTAAACGGGTCTTGAAGTGTTATAAAGTTAAAAGTAGGGAGTAAATACTCTGTAATTTTCAAGTTTGTATCTGCTAACAAACATGACCAAATTGTAGCCTGAAATATGCAAATTTTCAAAATTTCAAGTAACGATTTTTTTCATAACGAGTTGCCAGATTGAGCCAATTTTAATTTTGTATTTTTCTGCGACATGTCTAATTTGTATCTGAGAATTATTATGCTTTTATATTCATTTGCGCCGACACTGGAGTTCATTGAAAAACACAAAAAACCAATGAAATATGCTTATTTTCAATACCGCGTTATTTTTCGGGTGTATGAATTAAGTCAAATTTATATTTTTGATAGAAACTATAATCCTTCAGCTTTAAAACAATGTGTTCATCATGTAGATATATCTCCAGCTTTGCCGATTTGGTGATTTCATACAG
The DNA here is from genome assembly GCA_021234595.1 of Delia radicum. Classification (NCBI taxonomy): domain Eukaryota; kingdom Metazoa; phylum Arthropoda; class Insecta; order Diptera; family Anthomyiidae; genus Delia; species Delia radicum. The sequence continues at coordinate 71,047,859 of CM037853.1, forward strand.
AATAACTCAATAGACAAATTTGTTATCAAATTAAAAGTTTTTTGAAGACACATTTAATGGTGTATAAATTATGCCTATTGTAACTATTGTATATTATAAATATTTCAAATAAATACAAACCCTAATTACAACATGGGAAATATGGGTATTAAACATTTTTTTTCGAGCAATTCAACACTGCGTGTAAATAATTCGGATTTTCTTCAATTGCAGACATGTTTACCTGTACACAAAAGTTATAATTTTGACCGCAAATTTTATCCCTTAAATGTAAGGTTGGGCCGCTAAAAAATACGCGTCCCTTATTATTTTCTATTTTATCACATATCCGAATTTTAGTCAGATCGAAGAAAACCCATTGGTAGACTCTCCGTAAGTGCATGACATTTATGAATTTTTGCGTTAAAGCAATGTGCATTGGAATATTTATGTCACAAGATTTTTTGAAATAATTACGCCTCTTCTTACTTAGTGGTCCGATTGCAATGAAATTTGAAATATGCGTAAGTGACATAATATTGAGCTTAAGCTTGGACGTTGACCCTCACAGATCTACCGGGTTCGGCAAATATGACCATTTAGGAGGTCATATTGCCGAACCTTGCCGTTTTCAGTTTCTCATCCGAACTTCATTAGACAAAAAACCTGCTTATTTGTATGGGGTATTCTTACACAGTAAAACATTTTTGTGTTTTTAGAAGCAGGATAAAACGAATGCGCTGATGTAAGTGCTTACTATTACATAATATTGAGAAGCAGCAAAAGAAACAAATAATTTTCGTATAAAAATAAAAATAAACAAAAACAAATTTGAGTTTACTCTTTTCCCTAACAAGGATGCAGATTGTAATGCAGAAAGTTTCATATCATGGATTATAAACGATTTGTAAAATGTTCACGAGTGATTTCCGATTGGTAAAAAATAATTATGTCTCAACTTAAAACGCAAAAGTTGTCAACTCTGAACGTAAAAACCATACGTCAATCTGGTAACATTGTGAAATAGAGACGGAGGAGATTAGAAAAATAAACAAAAATCTAAAAATAGAATATTTGTGTTAATAGTGTTGTCACTTCTGAGTATAATATACAATAAAGAAAAAGCTAATATGAAAGAAAAACTGCAATTTAGCTGCATTAGATTCGAGGCCATACTTAGGTGTGATCGCTAAACGGTTATGACTTGGTATTGTTTCGTTCGTAATGTAAGATGGGCGCAGGTTGGATTCTTACTGGCGCAGGTTGTTGAAAAATTTATCATATAGAGACAATCTGACAATAATAAGACACAAATAATAATACAATTTAAATGGAAAATCACTGATGAGTGTGTCCATAAAAAGGCAGAAACTAGTCTAGTCTGATTTAAAAATTAATAGTGTTTATAATTTTTAGAGAAAAACGTTTATTCTTCTTCTTAACCTCAACGTTTGTAAAATAAAAAATAATTAATCATTTAACTGTTTCTGAAGAGCTAGCACGTGGAGCGGAAAAAATTATATAATAATATTATATATCAAAAATTTTAACAACAAAAAACTAATATCTGTAGAATTTTATGTAAAATAAGTTATGTATATTCATATTATTACTTTTAGTCGTAATAATGTAGACATGAAATATGTTTTTACTGAAACCATGAAATCATTGCATTTATAAGCGCTGAAATCGGCGCTTATTTTGTCCAAAAGTAATGCTTCAATGTGGGAATTCGTCATATAAAAATCATAGCATATGTAAGTAGGTTTGTAAGGGATTCTTTTCGGCTTAATCCCTTACAAACCTGCTTGCATGTAAGCAGCGTTTTTTACTGGGTATAGTTTCCGAGATATTTTCCATTTGAAAATGCGAAATTCCAAATTTTATCCGACTCAGGTCCAGCTTTTTGAGAATAGCGGGACAAACTCAAAGCCAATTTTAATGAAAAAATATTGGTTATTTAACCAAATAGTTAAATAAATAAAAAACGAATGCAATACCTTTTTACACTGAAAAACTACATTCGTCTAAAGTATAAATTAGAAAAAAATTAAATATTTGCAATTTTTTCCTCAAAAATCACCAACAGTATTTTACCTCTAGTTGTATATTTGCTTTCTAAATATATAAAATACACAGAAAAGCGAGTTATAACCAAACAAATTATTTAATCAATTAATATTTTATTTGATTTAACACTTATCACGCAAATGATAATATCAATTAAATTGAAATTTTAATTAAAAAAGACGGACTAAAAAAATTTGGAAGCGCATAAGAATTGTAACAACTTTTTGATTAATAAAAAAGAGTCTAAATTTTGTAAATATTTTACTAATTTATTTAAAAAAAGTATACCCATATTCCAAAAATATGTTTTTTATAGGTACGTTTTAAAAATTTGTCAAATTTTCCCTCTGGCTAAGGCTCTGGTGTGCATCCTATTCTGAGAAGGCTTTTCACGTTAAAAGCGAGTCTTGTTAAAAAAATCTTTGATTGAGACGCTACTAAAATTGTAATCAAGAATTTAATTGGTTAAATAACTAATTAAAAAAAAATGCCATTGATTTGGCAAAATTCGAATTCCCTAGCAAAACTTTGGTAATGAGTGCGATAAAGTAATGCATTACCTTGTAATGTGTTCTCCTTACCTGTGTCGTTATTTTCCAACAAGAAGTAATGAGTTACCGATAATTAAAGACTCATGGAGTACCTTGTAATTATACCTCATTACATTTGACATTACTTCAAAACATAAATAATGACTTACCGATCACCAATTACATAATGCATGAATTATAAACGTAAAGTAATTATTAATATATATTTTTGAAAATCTATTTATAGACACATTACTTTGTGATTTTTTGTAAGCATGAGGATAAGGTGTATATTTTTGATATCACGATCGAAAACACGAAGCACAACAACTCATCGATAGCTCAGTTGGTAGAGTTCTCGCCTAACTAATTGTTAAATACCAGAGACCCCAGGTTCGAATCCCAGCATGACCACGTAATTTATTTAATAAAAAAAAGAAGTTATTTATTAAATTAAAAAAAAAAATGTATGCATTTTTTTTTACTTTTTGCCACCATGTAACCATATAAGTAACCAGTTACTTTACACCATACAAGCTAATGAGTCCACCCATTACTTTTAGGCTCATCGCCTGTAAAATTCATCAGTGAAGTAAGGTGTAATGTAACGCGTGAAGCACTATGGCGATACATTACTTTACCCATGATTTGGTAATGTGTGGTTTTGCTGGGTCCATTAGAATTATTATAAATTTCATATTTATATTAAATACGTCCACCTGTTGTAATTTTCACTGACCTTGCATCACTTTATTTTTAAACGCATCTTCAATATTACCTTGAAACTTTTTTGCATGAAATTCCAACATTTTTAATTAAAACTTAATTAACATCCACCTAGTTCAGGGCTAGCAAAACTGTGACACGCGTGTCAGTAGTGAAATGATAGTGGATTTTTGGGGGCACGCGATGTTTTCTTAAATATTTTCAAATATCCTAATTTTATTTGGAAAACTCTGTTAAAAAAAAAATAAAATAAAAAATAAAAAAAAATAAAATATGTGCTTTAATCCAAAAATGGTTTAAAATGTTAAATCGCCTTTAAATCGAGCAAAATTAATGATTATTTGGTTTTTTGTTAAACTTCTGCCTATTATGGAGGCTCTAACTTTTCTAAAACTTCGGGTTCTGATGAGATCTTTAGCCAGATCGAAATACTAGTATCAACCTAGCCAATATATTTTTAATATTTTTTATTTATTTATTTTTTACTAATTTAAGTCGAGGTCAGAAAAAATAATCGCAGTATATAGGTATATTTTCCAAAGTTTGATCTTAAACTAGCCAGTCATTAGAATTCGGTCACGATGGGGTTAAAAATATTGGCGTGTATAGATAACGTTACCCTTAAAGTAACTTTATCGAAATAACTGAAAGCCCGTTACCCTTAAAATACCGTTACCGAAATAACTTAAATACCGCTATCGCTAAAAAACCGTTACCGAAATAACTGAAATATCGTTACCCCGAAAATACCGTTATAGAAATAAAAGAAATACCAATACCCACATCAAATCGGTTTACGTTCATGTTAAAAACTAAATTTTTGCGTTTTTAATCGCGGTTTTTTCAAAATTGCGACGTGATGGAAAACAGATTTGGAATAAGCGATACATAATCTGTTAAAAATATATATCGCGGTTCTAACCAAGTCGACTTTTTCTAATTTTGTGACTGTGTATTATTTAAGGTACAAATATTAATAAAATATGGATTGTTATTAAAAATTGATAATATTATTCTTTAAAACAAAGAAAATAGTTGGTAGTACATTTGTACTACCGTTGTACAAATAGGCCATGTTAAAAGTAGGAGCATTTTTTTCTTGTGAATTAAAAAAAGAAATAAGTTTTTTTGTTTAATCGTATATCTTATATCCTCAATGAGGAATACATTTTTTTATTTAATTAATACACCCAATATTATAGGCACAGGAGGCACAACAACATGGTGGTAGTACATTCTTACCACTATTGTGTGCGTGACGGTTAAACGAAAAATTAATTTTAAAAGATTGCACTACAAATGGCTTTTAAAGAATGCAACTAAGCTGACACGCAACATTTTTTTACAAAAACATATGTCTGCTTTTGGCACTCAATGAAAAAAGTCCTGCCACCCCTGACCTAGTAGAACAGTCATCATGGTGGAAAATACAGTTTTAAGTTTTTTCCTTTAATTTTTTTTCCTTCATTCATTGTTGTGGAGATTGCAGACAATAATAATGATTGTTAGTCTTCTGCATCGTTTGTTTTACAAAGTCTGTAGCATTCTCTTTAGATATATGATTGTAGGCAATGATGAATAGTTAGATATAATATGACCAGGGCAGCGACTTTCATGCAATTGCATGTTTGTAGTCGTTAGTGCAAAATCGATATTGGCCAAATGGCATCGCGATATGTTGTTGCATATTTTTGCAAATTTCGATATAACCTATGCCAATTTGGTGAATGGACAATTTTAAAACTCCGTGCATTTAAAAAAAAAAACTAATTATTTTGTTTTGAAAAAGAAATTTTATTTATAACACAGTGTAGACTATAAATTATTAATTCACTTTTTGTAGAGAACCAACGGACCGTGATCTTCTATTTGGCGTATTTTATGCTTGACGACATTCATATCAAAAATTTTTTTACACGACTTTTAATTTTTGTTTTACTTCTTCAGTGCATTTGGCTTCCCCGAAAGTCCTCAATTGGACGTGCTTTTGCGACGTTTAGAGAATTTCCGTATATTTGTACAAAAGGTGTGTTTTTTGCATTAAGCCATTATAACGTCTTTTTGGCACAATGACAGCTTGCTAAATTTGGCCAAAATAATATGTCGTCTTTGGAGTGTCTATCTCTGATAAATTTTTTCCAAACATTTATGGCCGAGTACCGTATCTTGTCGGGAGTTTTTTTTTTCAAGTAATCAGAATAAAATCCACAATTAATACTTTCGTTGTTCCAAGCTAAAGAAAAGTATTTTTCATAATTCCAAATTATTAGAAATTTCTTTTCATGAAGTTTTTTTTCTCAGTTGTCTGCATTTTTAGGTATTTGTGTTTTTTACAATATTTGGGAACTGTCTTCCTCTGGTGGTGTTTCACGTTCATTTAGGGTAGCTTTTAGCGAATTGTTGCGTTGGAAACGCGAAATTTTTTTTTCCAACTTACAATTTTATACCCCAATTTGATTAACCGCCGATTTTTTCAATTTAACAAGCTCAATTTTTTTGGATGTCCTTTCTTTTTTATTCTGGTTGATGCCACTCTATTTTGAAACTGTTTGCATATGGAATATATTGTGCTTCGTGGTAATAGAAATTTTTTCTTAAACTGTTTGAATTTTTTCACTTTGGTATATTTACAATACTGCTTATATAATATAAGATTTTATTAATAATCATTCTGAAAAAACATCCCTACCTAGCAGTAATTTGTATTTGAATTTTGTCCATTTACTTAGTTGGCATAGGATAAATGCATATTTTTAAATATTTAGCTTTACATGCATAATTTAATGCATATTTTGGCATTTCTTTATAGTCTTTAGTGCAAATATCTATTTAAAAGCATATTTTGGTTTTTTTTCGTTGCATATTTTAAGCGCATTTTTTCGATTATTTAGCGCATGAAAGTCGCTGCCCTGGATATGACATTCATACCTTTATATAAAACAAATGACTATATTGTAACACAGTAATTTTGCAATTTAATCCTTTATTAAAACTAATTATTGTATTTGCAGTTATTAAAAATATTCCAGCATTTAATTTGTAACTCTTTTTTACAAAAAATATAATTACTTCAATGTATGATAACAACGTTTTGGACTAAAGTGCAATTCCGGGACATATTGGTTATGAATTTAAAAATTCTGTAGTAACATTGTCAAAATTTAATAATTTACAACGAAATTCGTTAAAAAGTTTTTCGATACTATTTCACTTCATGCACTAAAAAATTGTGTTTTGTCGCCTATAATATGCATGCAAAATCTTAAAATATGCACTAAATACTAAAAAATATGGACTTACTCAATTATTTTCATTTAATTGAATTTTTAAGTTAATTTGTAAATACTGCTTAATATATTCTCTGCGCACGTTTTGCAGAATTGACATAAAATTTATATTACTTAATTTTAAAATATGCATTAAAAAACACTAAAAACGTCATCTTTTAATCACAGTTTGCATATACAATTTAAGAGAACAATATTTCGTTATTCGTCGAATGTCATCTTCTGCAAAATCTATAACAATTTCAATACAAAAATTAGAGTAATATAACTAGTATTAATATAGTAATGTAAACAAAGTACATAAAAGTGGTAGGTCTACTTAGAACTACCACTTTTTATGTACTTTGGTGTAATACTAGTTATATTGCTCTATTTTTTTTTATTGAAATTGTTATAGATTTTACAGAAGATGACATTCATCGAATATTGAAAAATAAATTTATTATTAAAAAAATCAGGGACCAAAAATAACAGTTATTTTTAAATTTTTAAACAAAAAACAGCAACTAGAAGTAAATGTCGGAAAACTATTTCAAGTATACCATTTTGATCCTTATGAACTAGTCTATCAGAAAATGCTATAAATGCTTTTTAAAATTTTGATTTTTATTTTTTTTTAGCAAAATAAAAGTTTTTTTTTTGATTTTTATTTTTGTGAGCAAAAAAAAATTTTTTTTGATTTTTATTTTTTCGAGCGAAAATAAGTAATTTTTTTGATTTTTATTTTTTCGAGCAAAAATATAAGTTATTTTTTGATTTTTATTTTTTCGGGCAAAAATAAAAGTTATTTTTTGATTTTTATTTGTTCGAGCAAAATAAAAGTTTTTTTTTGATTTTTATTTTTTCGAGCAAAAATAAAATTTTTTTTTTTTGGTTTTCATTTAAAAGTTATTTTTTGATTTTTATGTTTTCGATCAAAAATAGAAGTATTTTTTGATTTTTATTTTTTCGAGCAAGTATAAAAGTCATTTTTTAGTTTTTATTTTTTTTTTACCAAAAATAAAAGTTATTAGCTTTGTTATTATGATTTTTCAGTGTTATTTTTTGTGATAACTGTATTAATATATATTATTATACATTTTTTAAGTATCTAACTACAAGACAAACATCTATATTTGCACGAGCAGTGCGCCAATTTTTGGAAACTAAAATCGTCATTTTTAAAACAAGAATTTTTCAAAAAAATCATCATATTAAAAATAAGTTTTACTGATTATAAAACTCGAAAATATTACAAAAGGCAACCATAAAATTTATATATTTCGTTCATACAAATATAACTGCTTTATTTGTTATTTATTCGTTATAAAAATGAAAATTTATAACTTATGGAATTTCAACTCAAGATATTGAAATAAATATCAAAAATAACTTTTATTTTTGCTCGAAAACATAAAAATCAAAAAATAACTTTTATTGTTGCTCAAAAAAATAAAAATCACAAAATAACTTTTACTTTTTTCCCGAAAAAATGAAAACCAAAAAAAAAATTTATTTTTGCTCGAAAAAATAAAAATTTAAAAATAACTTTTATTTTTGCTCGAAAAAATAAAAACCAAATAATAATTTTTATTTTTGCTCGAAAAAATAAAAATCAAAAATAACTTATTTTTGCTCGAAAAAATAAAAACCAAAAAAAAACTTTTATTTTTGCTCGAAAAAATAAAAATCAAAAAATAACTTACTTTAGCTCGAAAAAATTAAAAATCAAAAAATAACTTTTATTGTTGCTCAAAAAAATAAAAATCACAAAATAATCAAAAAAAAAAAAATTATTTTTGCTCGAAAAATAAAAACAAAAAAAAAATAACTTTTATTTTTGCTCGAAAAAATAAAAATCAAAAAAAAACTTATTTTTGCTCGAAAAAATAAAAATCAAAAATAACTTTTATTTTTGCTCGAAAAAATAAAAATCAAAAAATAACTTTTACTTTTGCTCGAAAAAATAAAAATCAAAAAATATTTTTTAATTTTTGCCCGAAAAAATAAAAATCAAAAATTAATTTTTATTTTTGCTCGAAAAAAATAAAAATCAAAAAATGACTTTTATGAAATAGGAATAATTTTTACGGTTCCTGAAAAAAATAGACCTCGAGCTCGGAGATTTTTATTTATTAAATATTGAAAGGTCGAAAAGAGAACACTTAAAAGTGCATGATCAGCTTGGCCCTCATAGAAATTCAAGTGGAAACAACATTAAATTAAATAGAAACAGTCTTGAAATAACACAAGGTTTGTTTTCTAACTATTTAGTTTAAATATGTTTCTATTATGCAAAATAAGTAAAAATATGCATTATACACTGCTCCAGAACGCGGAATATTGGTGACTATTTATTTGACCAATAATCGGTCGGTGACTTTGGCACAACGTGAATTTCGTCGCAGATTTCCTAGCCGTCCAACGCCTACTGGTGAAACACTGCGACGTTTAGCCGCTCGCCTCGAAGAGACTGGCACAACACGAGATGCTGCCAGGCGTGGCAGACCCCGGAGTAGCCGTTCTGCAGAGAATATTGCTGCTGTAGCCGAGGATGTCATGGAAGCGCCGTCGACATCGACCAGACGACGTGCCACGCAAATGGGTATCAGTCGACGGTCTTTACAGCGAATATTGGTACAAGATTTGAAGATGTTTCCGTACAAAGTCCAGACGGTGCATAAGCTGTTAGCTGCTGACCGCCAATCGCGTGTAGCATACGCTCAAGCCATCCTTAATCACCACCAAGAGGAAGATGATTTTTCATCAAAAATAATCATGAGTGATGAGGCCCATTTCCATCTTAGCGGGTACGTAAATAAGCAAAATTTACGCTTCTGGGGCACTGGAAATCCGCGTGTAACCCACGAAGAGCCATTACACCCGCTCAAAGTCACTGTATGGTGTGCTGTTTTCGGTGGAGGAGTCATCGGACCTTTTTTCTTCGAAGACGTCGCGGGCCAAACGGTTACTGTGAATGGTGAGCGCTACAGAGCAATGATCAACGAGTTCTTTTTGCCGCAACTTGATGAATTGGGATTGGAAAAAATGTGGTTAAAACAGGACGGTGCAACGGCACACACTGCACGTGCCACAACCGATATGCTGAAGGATGCATTTCCCGGGCGCCTAATCTCCCGTTTTGGCGATTTGCACTGGCCAGCAAGATCGCCTGATTTGACCGCTCCAGACTTCTTTTTGTGGAGCTTTTTGAAGTCGCGGGTTTATGTCAACAAGCCTCAGACTCTTGCAGCTCTTAAAGACAATATCCGTCAAGAATGTGAGGACCTATCGGCGGAAGTTTTGGCCAAAGTGATGGAAAATGTCATAAAAAGGGCTCAAATGACAATCAACTGTGGCGGCGGCCATTTACATGACATCATATTCTCGACTTGATGTAAAAAAAATTAAAATACCAAATAAAAATAATCCACAAGAAGAATCAAAGTTTTTCATTTTTTTTTTAAATTACAGCCAAAAAACATCGGAAGGTTATTTTTGCGCGACCTTGTTTATACATTTAAAGCAAAATTATTAAAAATATGCATTTTAAGCGGAATGGACAAAAAAAAATGTATTTATAGCAAAATATGCAAAAATATGCACTAACAAATCGATGCCATTTTAACGCAAACTCATTGATTCACAAAGAAATTTTGTTTATCATGTTCTCTGACTTAAGGAAAAAACAAGCATTTTCAAAAACTTCCGATCCCTGATAATGACATACGAACGTATACCGAATGAAATTTTTTAAAACTTCGGCTTCTGATGAGATCTTTAGCCAGATCAAAGTACTAGTATCAACCTAGCTAATAGGTTTGATTTGCTATATTTTTGTAAATATACGCAGGTTGAAAGCTTGTTATAAATTGAAAATAATATAAAAATAATCTCGATTTATATAAAAACAAAAAAAAAAAACTAATAAAACTGAAAACAAATATTACTTGAGCAAGAGTAAAAACTAATTTTTTTTTTAAATAAATAGAACATTTTTGATCTTCAAAGTTTAGTAACGTCATAATGCTGGTTAGGAAAATACCCTGGCCACGTGTTTGATTACTAAGAAGACAAAAATGGAGCAAAATTGATGATTAATAGATTTTTTGTTAAAGCTTTGTCTATTCTGCAGGCTCTAGCTTTTCTAAAACGTTGGCTTCTGATGAGATCTTTAGCCAGACCGAAATACAAGTATCAACCTAGCTATTATGTTTAATTTGCTTTATTTTTGTAAATATACGGAGGTTAAAAGCTCGTTATAAATTGAAAAAGGAAATGGCAACAAATTTTGCGTAGCTAAATCCACGTGTTTTCTCAAATATTACTGCATCAATTTTATGAAAATCAAGCATATACTTTTATCTAAATTGCAAAAAAAGAAAAACACCTTCAAATATAAATTTGTAATTTTTTTGATAATCCATCTTATTGAAAGAAATCGAAAACAGTTTCTCTGTTTATTTAACAGGTAGAAAGTAAAAAGAAAAAGTACTAAGAGTATTCCTTGCTCCGGTAAAAGTGAAATTTGGCCGACTCACCCCAGAGATCCAGGCTTAAAAAAATAATAACTGGATAAATCGCTAAGCCGTATAGGCAGCTTGAAAACAGGGGTTTGATACGATGAAAAAACATTTAAAATGTTCCTTAATTATACGCAAACATAAAAAAGATGCCGAAAGAATAATCAACTTGTTTCTAAAACATAAGAAGTAACCTTAGATCTTCATTTTACAAATTTGGTCCAAACTAGTCAAAAACGCCATTAGTCCAACATGGACGAATAGTCATACTTAATATTAAATGTCAATAAATGTCAGGGATAGCACTTTTTCGATTGAGAGAACTTTGCTAATGATAAAATTTAAAATTTGGAATATATATATTTGAATATATTTGAATATCCAAAATTCCAATCAACAATTTTGAAAAGAAGCTAAAAGTAAGCATGAGGGTAAGGCTTATTTTTTAACATTACAAAAGAAAATTAGAAGCACAACGATTAATTCTAGCTCAGTTGGTAGATTTTTCGCCTTACAAGCAGAAGCCCCAGGTTCAAATCTCTGCGCTACCACGTTATTTATTTAATTAAAAACAATTTTAAAAAATAACATTTTTTTTTTTTATAATTTTTTTTATTAAAACCTATTTATAGAAACATTACTTTTCCTAACTCGTACCATATAAGTAAACAGCTACTTTACCCCCTACTAGGTAAGAAGTCCACCCATTAGTTTTAGGATCATCGCCTGTAAACTTCATCAGTGAAGTAAGATGTATTGTAATGCGTGGAGCTCTATGGGGATACAATAATTTACCCATTATTTGGTAATGTGTATTTTTGCTAGAATATTATAAAATAATTAAAAAATTTAGTTAAATTTAAAAAAAAAAAAATTCAAAATCTGTTTAAAAATTACTAAAAAAAAATCCCAAATTTTTCGAACTTTTTAAATCTTCTTAAAAATCTAGAAATTAATTGCCAAATGTTTCGGACTTTTTAAAGTTTGCGCACAAATTTAGCGTTAAGTTGCTATACACGAGTAATTATAAATTATTTTTACCGACAAGGTAATAAACGCTAAGAAAAACGTCAAGATTCCCGCTAATAGCTAAATCGTATTTTACCCCGCTAAATGTATTTAAAAATCGCTAGATTTGACGAAAAAATAGCTAAATTGGCAACAATGATGGGTACCTACAACATTTTTTTTTTTTTAAATTCAAGTTAATAATATTTCTTATTACGTTTGATGTAACTTTTCATTCACTATATATTAGAGTGTCCCCTAGAGTGTTCCATAAGTTTAAATTTTTGGACATGTTAATACGGTACCGTCTAATTTTTTTATATTTGACTTGAATATAACTTATGTGTAATTATAGGAATCTACGACAACGCCTTCCCTAAGCGACTAGGCCTTTATATGGGGAAAAAATTACTTTTTACAGTTTTTGCAATTTTTTTTAAATATTGTAATAGTTTTTATTCCAAATTTTATGTACGAATTGGTTTATAATGCACTAGCATACAAGTAAAATTTATTAGCAGCGTAAATATCATAAAATATAACGTCATATTTTTCCACCAGACGTAAAAAGAGCTAACGCTATATTTTCTGCTGATAAATACCATAAATGCTGGTGCCATTTTTTTAACTGTTCTTTAGGAATAGAAGAATCAATTTCTGAATAGAAAACAGCTCCTCAAATAACAGGGCAAGTATTCTCAAAAGATTACTTGTGATGTCTGCTTTTTATAACAATTTTGGTAAAATTTTCTTTCAGGTTAAAAAAAAATATATACCTATCTGCTGCATAAAATGTATTTTTTAAGTTTATTCAACACAGGGTCACTTTGGCTCCAAAAGCATCTAAGGGTTACTTTAGCTCAGAATATTTTTTTAGGAACTTATAAAATGGCTGTAGCTAGGTTTGTAAAAAAGGATTTAAATATTTTTTGTTTAAATATATATAAGCTCCCGCAGTATCACCTTTGATCTAAATGTGACACGGCACGGGTTAACGTAGTTTAATTTGTTCAAAACTGTTGGCACAGAATCTTCAAATATTGTGTTATAATATTTTAGATTACGTTTCTTAAAATTCAATAGTAGTAAGCAAAGCTTTGACCTTTTTTGTAAATTTAAATAAATAAGTCTGGGGTCATTTGGGGCCACATGACCACATGTGTTAATGATGTTCAAAAAATTCTTTTTTCAAATTTGAGTAACTGTTATAAAATAAACAACAAAAGTTGCGAACATAGCTAATTTTCGATTTCAAATATTTTATGACAACAAATAAGCCTTGTTATTACCAAAAAAACACAATTTCCTCTAAATTCATAAAAATCAAATCGTTGCCCTACCCAAATGTAAGGGGGATAATTTTAAGTTTTTTTACTTTTATTCTCTAAGATATTTTAAACAACACCCTGGAGTTGAAATATCAATTTTTTTGCTTTTGTTGAGGAAAACATTTTAAAATTTGAAATTAGAGATTTGAAAAGCACCCCAAAATTGTTGTCCGTTTTTGACATCACCTTAACAGGTTAACGACATTCAAAAAAAAAAAAAATTCTTCCATATCTCACATATTTGATTCTTTTGAATAAAAAACTTATATTGTAGTAATCAATTTCAAAAATTTTAAAGATGTGTGCTCGAATTTTTCGATCAGGTAATAATTGGCACATTTGTGGTCTGGGGCAGTATTTATTACTGGGCTAGATATTAACCGATTTTGGATTTTTATACCTTTCTGAATACATAATATTTTCATTATTTCGAATAATTTATGATTTAGAATAAATACTATTACAATATTAAAAAAAATTTGCAAAACCTGAAGAAAATAATTTTTCCCCAAATAAAAGCATGTTTCGCTCTTTAGGGCCTAGTCGCTTAAGGTAGGCGTTGTGGTAGATTCCTATAATTATACAAGAGGTATATTCAAGGCAAATATAAAAAAAAATAGAGGGTACAGTATTAACATTTCCAACATTTATACTTAAGGGACACTCTACAATATATTTTAGAATATACATACATGATGTTACTGGCAGTTTAAGTGTAATTTTAATTAAAGTTAATCGTAAGTGAATGTTTTTGTTTGATTTGTACGTTTATTGAACATTTTCATGCATATGTCATATATGGTTAACCGCTTAAAGGTACAGTACTTTTCGTTTACAGTCACATCGCTTATAGTCCATTTAGCGATATAGTCCATTTTACACTTTTACTGTCATCTAAAATCAAATTGCATACAAAATATTTAGGATATAGTCCATTCAGGATATAATCACATTTGGCTTATATGTCACTAAACTCTGGCTACTAAAAGTAAATTTATATGCAAATAATTTAAGTTATAGTCACAATACAGAAAATTTCTAATATAATTGTGAAATCTTGAATTTTTTCGGTTTAAAATTATTTAAAAATTTAAGAGGCTAAAACGAAAATTGGAACAAGGAAACTGAGCTGAATCGTTTCAAACATCGTTTTTATATTCCAAATTTTCCACCTGTTATAATAATAAATAAATTGCATATAGTAACATTTTATGATGACTATATCACAATTTATTTATAGGCAACAAAATGGCATATAAAAAAACTAGCGATATAGTCACATTAGCGATATAGTCCACAACTTGTGTGCAACTAAGAGATGTGACTATAAGCGAAAAGTACTGTATTTGCATTAACTCATACATATAGTTGTGTTTAATTTTAAGTTTTATATTAAAATGAGTTTTTGGTACTAAGGTAAACATTTTCATATATCTATAAAATTTATTTTCTGTTTGTTTGTTCGCTATACAAATTTATACGGATTTCTCTGAAATTCTGTACACTTGATCCTATTACTCCAAGGAAGGTCGCCATACACTTTTTTTACTTTTTTGTTTTTACTTTTTTTTTAAAGTAAAGCCCCCTTTTACGCCCACTCTTTATATAAATATATGAATTTGATATTTACTAATGACATTTTTGTTTTCCAACGGATTTCAGATTTGAACATGTTCTTTATACCTCAAACATATGCTTTTTATTGTCCACGCCTATTTTTACGCCCACTTTTATTTTAATTTGTGAATTAATTATTTTTCTTTAGATAAAACACATTTTTCTCACTGGAACTCAAAACTGGCACACGTGATCCTCAAACCCCAGGTAAGATTGCCACATACTTTTCACGCCTTCTTTTACGTTCACTTTTTTAAATTTTTTTAATAGATTTTTCACTGTAGATATAACATTCATTTCTCACTGGAACTTGCTCAAAACCGGCACAAATGATACTCATACCGCCGGCAGGATCTCCACATACTTTTCATTGACCACGTCTACTTTTAAGCCCACTTGTTTTTTTTGTGCTACTTTTATGTTTATATCTCTAAATTTGTTTTGTTTTTTATATCTCTAACTGATTTCTCTCGAATTAACTTCCCACGATTCTCATATTCCCGGCAATGTCGCCATATATTGTTATCGACCACGCCATTTTACGCCCACTGTTTTAAAATTTTTATACATTCTTAAGTGTTTGTTCTACAAATTTTAGTTTTAAAACGGATTTCTCTTTACCACGGACAAAGTTGCCATATAAGATTTTATTGATCAGGCCATATTTCCTAAAACTTGTGAAATTTGCATAGCCCACATTGGTTGTTTGTTACACAAATTTTGATTTTCTTATGGATTTCGTTCAAATTTAGCACTCATCATTTTTACACTTTGGGCTAGGTCACCAAATACTCATCATCGACCGCGCCCATTTAAAGACCAACTGTTTTTAAATTTATAAATGTATGATCCACTACAGATTTTTGCAATATAAATTGCTACTCTTCAACAAATGTCGCTTAAATTTGACAATTTATAAAATTTATAGAGTCCAGTTTCGATGTTCCCTAAACAAATTTTTATTTTGCACCAGATTCCGCTAAAATTTTAAGAAGATCGCACACCAAAAGACTACTTTATATTTTTTTATGCTTTTAGAATTTTCTCAATATTATACAAACGGGGCACATTGCAATGTGTGAGGTGGCGGGAGCGGGTCGGAGCGTTGGCTGCAGGGCGTGGGTAATAATTAAGATACGGAATCATAGAAAAAATCGGTGTCTTTGTTAAGTCTTAAGGTATGCCAAAAAAATTGTTCTTAATATATGCTGTTTTTAAAATATTTGAGTCCCGGGCAAGACCGGGTACACGCAGCTAGTGTATCCATAAATATTCAGTGTATGTTTGTACATGCTCATAAACATGCATGCATTTGGAAGCATGTAGGGACATGCATACAAGTTTATGAACATATATTTACAAACCATACAGTAAGCTTTTAATGGATCCATATATGAAAATTTTTAGACGGGTAGTTTAAAATATTGGTATTTTGCAACTTTGCTCAATTTATTTGACAGTAAAAAAAACGAACCTTAACCAAGGAAATAAAATATGAGTATCATATTACATGTCAAAATTGGAATCAATAATTGAATAGTAAATTAAAGTGTACTTTATTAACACGTCACCTGTAATGTAAAATAACTTATCATCAAAAAAACCCGAAATCGAGTTTTTGATTGATTATGATTTATTTTATTTAACTTTATTAAACATGTCTCTACAAAACGTTACACTCCAAAGTCCAAAAATAAAGATTTTATAACAGGGATGGTAACCGATTCGATGCGGATATCGGTCAGCGTAACGTTATTTTCGATTATTTCGGTACTGATATTTTAGGGGTAACAATATTTTATATATTTCGGTATTGCTTTTTTAGCGTTAACGGCGTTTTACTTATTTCGGTAACGGTATTTTAGCGGTAACGGCATTTTAGCGGTAACGTTATTTTAACTATAACGGTTTTAAAGTTATTTCGGTAACGGTATTTTAAGGGTATCGTTATTTTGTTAATTTATGTAATTTCAATGAACACCAAAATTTTGAAGCCCCATTATGCCCGAATTCCAATGACTATCTAGTTTATGATCAAACTTTGGCAAGATGTATCCATTAACTGCAATTATATTTTTTTATCTTGCCAACTTATTTCGGTAACGGTATTTTACGGAGAATGACATTTCAATAATTTCAGTAACGGTATTTTATGGATAGCGATATTCAGTTGAAAGCGTTTAGTCAGTATAACGGTATTTTAGCGCTATTGCCGGCCATCCCTGTTTTATAACCAACATTCAAAATAACGTATCATCACACTTGTATATAAGAAATGAAAACACAATAGCAGACAATGCTCACTGGGGCGTTTCACAAATATTTTGAAAATAATTCAGGCACTTCCCAGTAAAAAATAGGACCATCCAAAGAGTAATCTTGGAGCGCTCCTTTGCGAGTAATGGATTACTCCATAAAACTCCGGACCGCATTGGATTTTTAACACAGCATGTCCGCAGACACGTGTACTCCTTTTAAGCTCCTTATGGAGTACTCCCTTTGATCTTGAAAATGACGACAGAGAGAGTAATCGTTTTTGTCTCCCTCCTAAAAAGCATAAAGGGAGTAATCGCTTTTGTCTCCTAAAAGAGCATAAAGGGAGAAAACATTCATATAAAATACAAATTTGGTTATTTTTACAAAAACAAGAAAATATTCTTTTATATTTTAAAATTTTTTCAAAAATGTTTTTATTGTTTTTTTGTTGGATTCGACGAGGTCGTAGTTTTTGACGAGTAGGTCTGTCGGTAAACAGTTGCCTTACATTTACGAAATGCCAGCTTGAAAGATTTTTCATATTCTGGGTATCCAATATAAGAAAATTAAAGAAAAGATAATACGTAATATATTATTTAAGACATGATATTAAAAATTCAGCTATTACCGAAATAAAAAAAAGCTAAACAATTTGTATTTGTTTAAGGCTATCATATTTTTTGATCCATCCCAATTTAATTTGAGTAAAATATTTTCGCCGATCATTTTGCGTAGTGCTTTTTCAATTTAGATTTTGACAAACCTCAATTTAATATACGAAATCTGAAATAAATTAAGGTCGTTGTTAAATAAAGTCGTCTTAAATGACGCTTAGAAACTATATTTTGACACATTTTTAACAATTTGTTACTATACCCGTACCTTTTCGCTTTTTTAAATAACACGTCTTTCACTTTTTAAAACTAAACTGACTAAATAGAAAAACAAAACGAAAACATCAACAATTAACAGTTATGTCAAAGAAAAAAAAAAACCAAAAACGAACTGATACATCTCTCATTGATCCATTTGGAGTATTAAGCGAGGCATAAACAACAAAATAAAAAAAAAGTTTCGATAGCTCGCATATTACTCCAAATGGATGAACAAGTCATTACTCCTTTATTGCTCGATTATGGATTAATCCATATATTTTTTACTGGGTTATTTACTGGCTGATCGGATTGCATTGAAACTTCACACACCCATAATCAACGTAATTTCATGCCTTAATTTCAAAGAAGGACCATAGAAGATCTCAATAAACAAATTTCTAGAACATATAAACTTCCTGGGAATTGGGTTTGCTACCTATGCACCTGAACAGGAGAAAAAAGGAAAAAAAATTAAATTAAAAAATTTTTCACTTTTGCGCGCTACCTATACAGTGTTAAGAATTATCTCTAGGAAGTTTATATGTTCTAGAAATTTGTTTATTGAGATCTTAGGTAAATTTTTGTAATTGATTGTTTCCTTGAATTTTGAACGGTTTGCTACCTATGGACCTGAACACGGGAAAAAAGGTAAAAAAATCGAATTTTTTTAAGTTTTTTGCGATTTTGATCTAGAAGGTGAAGTTTTTTTGATTTTATATGTTCGCAATTGTTGTTCTTTATGACAAGAGCTACAACTTTGCCATAGAGAGTAAAACGAAATTCTGAACGGTTTGCAAGATATGAGCCTGAGAAAATGATCACTTTTTGCGAAAATGATACCGAGGCCCCAAATCTTTGGCGGCCCATAAACACAAAAAGGAGATAACTTTGGGAAAAATTGGGAGACACGGGTCTTTTTTTTTAAGTCTTTTATCACGTAGTGGTGTCCGTATATGGTTATTTTGCCATGACTTAAAAAATTACACACAGTGTAATTGATTCTTTAGAATTGATTACTTTTTTTACCAAAGAACCATTTACTTTATATTTTTTAAGAACTATATACATTTTTTAATAAAGAAATAGTTCCATGGTAAAACTATGAACCATTTACACAAAAAAAAATAGTTTCCTAGAAAAAATAAGAAGTACTTACATTTACAACTTACATGTACAACTAAAACATATAAAAAAAACTACTAAATTTTTAATTCCAAAACGTCCGTATTAAAATCGAAAATGTGCATATTAAATTTTAATTAAAACCAATTCTAATGTTTTAATTGAAATTTATATAACATCAATTGAAATTTAGAAAATTTCATTTCATTTCGTCGTATTTAAAAATCAGAAAATATTAATTAAACTTCAGAAAACATCATTTGAGATATATCTAATTTAAATCCAAGTAATATTTAATTTAAAATCCGGAAACTATCAATTGGAATTTAAAATTCAATAACACAGATAATTTTATCAGTCAAAAGACTTCGAGCTCATATATTAGTTCTCATGTAGTGAGAAAACTAGTTTATACGAATGTTTGATGTTTTGCATGAGATTGGCACTTCTTTCAAAACATGTTCTGATGATGGGAACCTAAAAAATTTCCGAAATAGATCTATCAACACATTCCTGAAAGGGTCAAATAATAAATTTGAAAACAAAAAACTCCATAGATTATTTGTTAGGACAATAACCTAATAAAGTAATATAGAGTATAGCCTGGAACTTGAATAATTTTCATTTTCATTGCACAATTAAAGGTCGAAAAAAACATAATTTTTATTTTTAATAAAAGTTTCCTAAATTATATGAAACATGATTTTAAATGCAATTTATTTATTCAGTGTATAAAAATTTTCATACATAAAAATGAAATTATTTTGGCTATAATATCGGATTCTAAAAAATATTCTATAAGATGGCTATTAATTAACAGCATCAGAGAAGAGCATGTGACTGAATTTTGACTCACAATTACGCGTACTTACGAGGGAAAATAGTTATCACGAACACTCACTCACTTGAAACTAACTCAAGCTCACTTGAGTAAATTCAACTTTTACTCACACGTGATTCTCCTGAGTCACCCAAATATAACGATCAAACCTCATCCGGAAAAAATAAAATCCGAAAAAGTGAAACATCGAATTGTTACACCCAAAAAAATAAGTTAGTAGAAAAGTTAGTAAAACGTCTTGTAAATCAGGTATACTATTTTTTAGCAAAATTTTTTGCTAAAATCGTGTTTTCAGCTAAAATTTTTGTTATACTTATTCAGCACTTAGCTGTTTTATACTAATGCTTTACTAATATACTAATGTTTTACTAATTAATTTTGCTAAAAAAAAATTGTGCTGATAAGCACATTAATAGTGTGGACGACAACCAGATTGAAAGATATACGCAGAATGAAGTAGATGTCGCTGCATGTCAAGATGTAGTAGAGAAGAGGAAAATGATACTAAAAAGTACAACTCTAATAAGACATATAAAAAAATCAACCATGGAAGTTTTTGTATCTCTTTTTCATACATAAAACAAAATTGAGGATTAAAATAACTTAAATTTTGCGTTGTCACCGGCTTGTGAAAATAATTGTCTATTAATTAAATAAAAGACAAAATAAAATATTTATTTACTTAAACTAAATGTTTATATGTGTGGTCAAATTGCAAACAAACATATACAGAAATGTAGACAGAGTAAAGTGAAAGACAAAGACACACATCTTAGGTAGATTTTTATGGTTCCTTTTTCTTATTGCAAAAAAGGGTTGTTTTTTTCGTTTCGTTTGTTTTTGTTTATTTTTTCGTTTCTATAATTATCTTCGGCAGTTGCGATAGCATCATTTAGACAACCATTGATGTAAGTAATTGAAAGACAATTTTTGTTATGTTATATATATTTATTTCTATATATTTTCAGATATTAAATTAATTCATGTCGTCAATGTGGAAAAATGAAAATTTTTATATTTCGTTATTATAGTAAATTATTTTTAAAAGAATCACAAAAATATGTTTTATGATTTTCAGCAAATAAATTAACTAAATTACAATTTTTCTACAAATTTTTTGCGTTTTTTTCAGTCTACTAAAATTCAGCAAAAAATTTATTAATTTTTAGCAAGGCTTTTGTATTTCTAATCTACTAAGTGTTAGCAAAACTTTTGCTGAATCTACAAATTTTGTTGCTAAAAATCAGCTCGCTGATTTTCAGCAAAAGATTTTGCTGACATTAGCAACTTTTTTGCAAGCATCCTCCTGACTAAAATTTTGCTGACTCAGCAAAATTTTTTGCTTACTTTACAAACTTTTTTTTTTGAGTGTAGCTAACATGGGTTTGCCATAATTTTGGAGCTATTGACCACGAAAATATAAACTTTTCACAAAAAAGAACAATTAAAAAAGAAAACAAAAAAAGGACTCACGCACAATCACCCTCGAACATTTTTTTACACTCACTCACGATAACGTCAGTAATTTCAACTTGCACTCACAATTTTCTGCTCACGTGCTCATCCCTAATTTATACCTAACCATACCCAGCAAAAAATAACCTTTACTTGATACGCAGTAACTTCATTTGTATACTTCCAAAATAACGCTAAACCACCTTGCATACTATAAAGCAATTAGGGAAGGCATTCTGTCGTGCTTCCCAGAATGCCTTCTTTGAAGTAGTGAATAATGCTTACAATGAAGCAATAAAGTATGCATTCCATGAAGCACTAATGTTGTCAACATACAAAAAATTATTTAAGTAAATAATTACTTTGTTATTAAGTTCATGCTTTCTGGTTTAAATTTAAAGAATTGATTACAATACTACTTGCTTTTTTGACTCTATCGTTGGAATGTGTTTGGTATTGCAGTTACTAAATTTGGCAATGAGATATGTAAGCAAGTGTGGGCATCACCTTCTTTTTGGAATGTGTAATTTTTTCCTGGGAGTTTGTTAAATATTTTTCATTTCAAAAGAGAAAAAAAAGTTTAAACCCATTTTTCTCTTCAAACAAAAACGAAAAAAAAAATAAAAATAAAATAAAAAGTTTTTGTACAAAAAATAAAAGTTATTTTTAAAAATAAAAAGTTTTATATAAACAAAAACTGTTTTTTTTTATCAAATTTAATTAAATTTACTTAAATAAAATTTTGTTTTCAATTGTAAAAATGCGCTGAAATCAGGGATGGAAAGTCCTAGCTCAGACTCAAACTTATTTAAAGAAATTAATGAGCCCCAAAATTCAGATATTATATGGATATTAATTTTAAGTCTGGTTTGTAACCAAGTAAAGTAAAGGGTCCGCCAAATAACTTTTTTTTTTGAACTCCTTAACCAATTGGACTTTGTATGGCGTCATACCAAGGTCTTTATGCAAAATTCGTCTCAATGATGTCTCCGAAATGTTCAATTGTTGAGAACGATGTTGAATTGATGTTGATGGCACTTCACGCACACTTTCTGCCACAGCAGCAATATTCTCGGGTGTACGCACTGTTTTTGGCTTTTCACGCTTTGGTTTATCGATGAGGATGCCAGTTTTCTTTCACTTTTTTCACAAGATAACGAACATACGGACCATATTCGTTCAGCGGAAGGATAAAACTAATTATCTGTGAAATCAGACATGAGCTAAGTGTTACCATTCACGAAATAAGCACTAGTTGAAAAAAAAAAACGTTAGATGGCGGACCCTTTATAACGAAATAGAATGAAATATTTCGATTAATCGAATAATTTTTATTTGAGTGGCAAACTTAATATTTTCGTACTAGTTTTGTAAATATTCGGTATTTTATCAAGTATATACTATCAAAAGCTGATCTATCATGCCAGATCTGTTACAAAACAAGACTAAATAGTGTATACGTGATAAAATTTGCATAAAATAGCGAATACTTTTAAAGTTAAGACTAAAATTTTAAATGTTTATAGTTTTTTTTTTTTTTTTAAACAAAACACTTTTTATAACCAATTATTTTTTCGTCAAATTGTCTCTTTTAGGCATTGGTGGTAATATACGGCCATAAATAAAAAATATGCTACACTGAATTATCCTTCATGATATTAATAAAACAATTTCATAGACTTTTTTTTAGACTTTCGAAAGCTCGGTCACTTCAGATCAGATCCCCCTATATGTAAGTGTTTTTACTTGGGATACTTGATTTGATGTAAAGTAACACAGGCACGTAGCTTGGTGGGGGGGGGGGGCAAGGGGGCTAGAGCCCACCGAAATGATTTGACAAATTTAAAAACTTATTACAATTCGTTAGGAAGTAACAATGTTATTGATAAATATAATATAAAAATATTTATTTTTGACTTGGATCAAATAGGAAATAGTTTTACATGGGTCGAATCTTAATATTTCATTAGAAAACATCGCCTGCAAATGGGCGGCTATCATTATTTGAGATTATTTTCGGCAAAAAGCAATAAGAGAGTCTTTGACTTTGAAATGTTATCAAAAAATTGTTTGAGACAATGCAAACTAAAAATTACATATGTCTACACAGAAAAAACTAAAATTGAGTTGGAATTAAAATATTTGTTGATTCAGTAAAAGTTTAACTGAATTCATTAGTGTTGATGCAATTGAAGTAACAATTAAAATAATTTGTATCTATTTAATTAATATTATTTTCAATTATAGTTTTATTCACATCTATTAAAAATTTAATTGAATATTGTTTACTATTGGGAAAAATTGGCAAAAAATTGTGTAATTAAAAACAAATCGCCAAAATTACAAAATTTTAAAAATATCACCAAAATTGTAAAAAAATTGCCAACATTTAAAAAAATCGAGACCATTTGAAAAAAATTGCCAAAGTTGAAAAAATGCCAAAATTTAAAAAACAATCCTCAAAATTGCAAAAATTTAAAAAAACTCCCAAAATAAACGGCGAAATTCGAAAAAAATTGAAAAAAAAAAATCACCAAAATTAAAGAAACGCCAGTTTTCTACTTTAAACGATTTTTTTAATTTTGGCGATTTTTTAAAATTTTTGCATTTGTTTCTATGTTGTTATTATACGTTATAAAAACTGAAATTTTTTTTATACCAAATTAATTTTCAAATAAGCAGTTAATTGAAAGTAAGTTTGAAATCGAACAATGGTTTAATTGAAATTTTTTTGACAATAATTTTTTCTGTGTATTTTGAAATAATCTTTTAAAATGGAAATACCACTAAGACTCAAAATTAAGTTTACTTGTGCCGTAAAAATCGTTACTTTACATACAGTGCAATCTTTTTATTTAAATTTGGTTTGCTACGCACGCACCTGGTAACATAGTTTTCAGTATTTTTTTTACGATATATATTACGATATCTCAAAATCCATTAAAGCGACTCGTGTTCCACACACAGAGACCATATTTTTTTAATTTTTCGAAACAAATTTAAGCCTCAAACTTTGATCGATATGCATAATGTGTTAACGTGGTCCAATGTGACTCAAATTTTCTCAATTTTTTTGTAGACTAAATGTAAACAAATTTCGATCGGCGCTCTGAAATGCGATATTTTAAAATCAAGCAGCTAAACCAGTCTTTGTGTTATAACGATGTCGTTTTTTTTTTTTAGATATTTTAAAGGATTTTTATTTAAAAAATTGATTAAAGAAAATTTGAGAAGCATTTGAAATTGTTCAAAATATAAATCAAAGTGAATTGGAAATACATAATTTAGTTTCAATAAGACCTGTGCGATGTCAGGTATATTTTTAAATTTTCCAATTGTATATTTTTTCTTTATCATTATTTCTTTCATACTACAGTCACGCTTGCTTGGAAAATTTACAATTTTTTTAATACAAGACATGAAGTATAGCCCCCAATCTTAAAAAAGTCGGATATATGAAAAAGGTTAAAAAATAGTGAATCATTTGTTAAAATAATTCAAATGAGTGGCAGCCTGGGTCCACGACATAGTGGACCTCGAGGATTTTAACGCTGTTTTTAAATAAGTCTAAATAACCTAAACTTTAGACATATTTTTATACAAAGATGTGTTAAATTTCACCGCCAATTTTGAAAATAAATACGTTTTTCATATATTTTTGCTGCTTTATCACCTATCCGAATTTCAAAGCGAACCCATGGGAAAAGCTTCCTTGTAAGTGTCAGGCAATTTATATAGGAAACTTGCCTTTTAATTTGTTTTTTGGACGGTTATAAATCTTTAATTTCCCGAGTTAAAACGTTTGTGTAAAATAATACATTATTTTATATACACTTATAAGATTTTGTCTGCCAGTGCATTTATCCGGACATAATTATATAAATTCACATATAAAATTAATTTCGTAGAAAAATTTAATATGTATCTTGCATTAAGAATACGCTAAAACTAACCCAATTAATAATTACGTTATATTTATATACCTAGACATTGCAAAATAATATATATTTTGATATTATATCATATTTAAAAAAACACAATTGTATTTTAGATAAAATTGTATATTACCCCATGCAGAGTCACACTAGAAAATTTGTCAATCATGTTTTGGATATAAATATGTATTATATAAATACAATAGTACAATTAATTGCCTATCTCATTTTGTATATAATTTTATACACAAAATTTACCCAAATTTTTGTCTTTTGAATTGATTTCTTTCTGGTTCCCAAATTTATACAACTTACACAGAAAAAACTAAAAACGGGTTTCAATTAAAAATTTTTTATTTTGCACCTACGACTGAAATGATAGTATTAACTAAAAAAATTTGCAGACAGTTAATTAATACTCTTTCAATTAAAATAATAATAATATCAATTAAAAGAGTTATTGTTTTTTCTTTACAACCTCAATTAAAAAGTTACGTTAAATTGATTAAAACTTTAATTGAAACTTGAGAAGAAAACAATGGTAGTTTTAATTGAAAACTCGTATTTTTTTATTTTTGTTATATGCCCCCATTAAATAAAAAAAGAAATGTAGGTTTGTAAATTAAATTGACATTTTATTTATAATAAAGTTAAAGTTAAAGTTTTAATATAAAAATGTATTATAAGAAAGCAAATAAAAGTAAAGACAAAATTTTTGTTTTGCTTGTCTTGTCTTGAATTTTTTCTTGTAATTAAATTCTTTTCTTAAAAAAATCACACACAACTTTAAAATGATAGTTTAATGACACTTATACTTATTGAAAATTTAATTATTTACAAAAATAATAGTTTAATTGTTCTTTTTCGATAAGGTTTATTTAAATCCACATCTGCACTTTTATTACCACAGATAAAACACGAAACTAAATTAAGTTTTCGTGAGTACACGAATATCTCAACAAAAATAGTGTTGCAAACTCTAGTGAAATAACTACGATTTTGCGTGTATTTGAAATCGGCAAACTATTCAACTTATTAAAAGTAAATCATTTGCGATATAATTAAACCTTTGTTTGATTATTTAATCTAAATTAAACAAAAATAAAAAAAATAGTTTGCCAAATTATTAAAAATTTTGTTTACATGTTGTCAACACTGTATGGATATATTAGAAAGTTCAATAAATTTTTTAATTGAATCAATTAAAAAAATTGTTTGAATTGCCATTGATATTCAAACAATCGATTAATTAGATATTTTTGGCCCATAATTTTTTCTGTGTATACACAAAAGATGTAGGAACCCTAAAAAAGAACTTGTTTCATTTATAACATTAGGAGTTTTTAATTTTGGCTTAGATTTTTTTCAATGTAAAAAGCTAAATTAAGTTTCAAAGTTTTTTCCCTCTCTGTTATTCGATGGTGTAAGTACTAAATTCCATAAAAACTTCATTTTCCTTCTGCAAGTGGCTAAAGTCTAAAAGGATTAATAAGGTTGAGGCAAAATCCGTTTTTGACGGTAATTATTTCTGAAAATATTTCAAATTTTAATGAAGTTTTAAAATCAAAAACCGGATACGACTATAGCTTATTTTGTATATATCAGTATCAGTTCAGATATAAATTTTTACAGATATAAATTTATATAAATTTAAATTGTATCGCGTCATTATTCGGATGTTATTTAATTTGATATTATCAAATTAAAGCTAAACTAATTCAAATTTATATAATTATTATGCCCATTTCTCGGATAAAACTGTATTAAGACTCATATTAAATTTCGTATGATTATATAAAGCACCATATTAATTTTAATCGGGTTATCATAAGTCGAAACTTTTTATTTTTTTTACATTTATCAGGTTTTAGCCACCCTAGACGTATATTAGCACATAAAAATAAAAAGCAACGCAATTTTATTTTTCACGGTTTTCAAAAAGTTTTCCGCATACTCCGTTTTTTATTTAATTAAACTAAAAATTAATATTTAGCTAAAATTTTAACGTAAGTAGACAATAACGATGCACATCCAACTTAAAGGACACAAACGTTTTCAAATTTGACGTGTTTGGCGGATTGTGATCAAAAAGATTAAAGCGTTGTTTCGCGATATAGACATCAAAATTTGCAAAATAATGAAGGCAATAATAAGTAAAAAATGAAAAAGGAAGGTTTTTGTTTCAAAATTATTAATTGCCCATTACGTGTTGATAAATAAGAATTAAGCAAAAAAAAAAAAGAAAAAGGTGTTACATATTTTTATAACTTTCCCCGGGTTACAAAAAAGCCCCCCCCCCCCCCCCCCCCGAAACAAATTCCTACCTACGTGCCTGAGGTAACACACATAGAACAATTTAGCTATTTGACAACTGAAATACAGTTACGACGGGTATTACAAATTTCAGACAGTTGACAAAACTTTACATTAGTTTTCATAACCAAGTTCGGTTAACTCAACTGAATTTTAGTTGCAACATCCAAAATATTCGGCAATCGAATGTAAATATCGTTGTAAAGAGTGTTTTTTATACAGGTATAGAACTTAAAGTTGGCAACACTTTTTTAACTGGCGGCCATTTTGTCAGCTGTCAAGTGATTTATGTTTAGTTTGGTTTGGCATTCCAACATGAATAAACTGACGTCTGAACAACGCTTCCAAATTGTACAAAATTTATTTTGGAAATCATTGTTCTGTTCGAAATACGTATGGCGCACGAATTTTGCGAATTTTGTTCAGAACGTTACCGTCAATGATGACCGCTATAGATTACTGACTTTTTCGTTCATCAATTGAACAACCAAGATGTGCAGGAGCTGTGGTTTCAACAAGACGGCGCAACATGTCACACAGCTAGTGTCACAATTGATTTATGGAAAGACATGTTTGGTAACCTTATAGTTTCACGCTTTGGACCCGTGAATTGGCCTCCAAGATCATGCGATTTAACGCCGCTGGACTATTTTATGTGAAACGAAACGATTGACCAGTTGGAGGACAACATTCGCAGCGTTATTGTTAATATACGGCCACAAATGTTGGAAAAAGTTATCGAGAATTGGACCTCCAGATTAGACTACGTCCGAGGCAGCCATGGCGGTCAAATGCCAGCAGTCATATTTAAATTATAATGCCAGAAGATTATCTTTTGAATAAAGTAAATTTCATGTCAATTTAAAAAATTCATCTCTGTTTTATTCCATTTCAAAGTTCTATACCTCTATAAAAAACACCAATTATTAACTGAATTTATAAGTTGTTACCATTAATATGCACGTTTCATTTCGGTTGGCACTTTATTTCTCTGTATGAAGAAATAAACGAAAACTTTTCGGATGAAAAAATAAAAAACGGTTAATTGGTTTTCGATATCGGTTTTGAATTCTATAGTAATAGTGGATATTTGATTATAATTGATCAAAAAATGTATGTATAATTAATCAAAAAATGTACTTTAACTACTATAATTATCATACTTCATTTAAATGTCGAACAGTGTTATTTATTATTATTTACAAAAAAAAAAAGATGAATTTATTTTTGAATTCCCGTATTTCATTCAAGGAAAAGCGCAACAACATAAAGTAAAAAACACACCTAAATCATTCAGGTATATAAAGGCAAACGAAAAAATATCATCTCAAGAGTAACATTTTTTTCCAACGAAAAAAAAAACTCGTAGTCGTAAATCCTAAAAATATTTTATTTAAAAGTAAAACGTGTAATAAAAGGTATAGAGCATAAAAATTAGGTCACCAGAGGAGCATACAACTTTGTAAAAAATAAAAATAGAAAAAATATCCTTAAAAATAGCAACAAATAATACGGCGTGGTTTTATTTTATGTTCTCATCCACAAAGACAAAACAAAACAGGATTATAATTTTATACTATCACAAGAGAAACCAATAGTCCTGTATTTTTTTTTCTTTATTTTAAAGCTAAAATCAACTAAATACGGCCAAGAGCATTTTGGTTGTTGCTGTTGTTGGTTTACTATGAAATACTAACAATGAATGAGTCCTTATTTTGACAAGGACTCTATATGGAAAATTGTGGCATTTTGTGGTTTAAACAAAACAAAATAACAGTAATTCAACAGCTGTTTTAGAAATTTTGAGTAAATGTTACTAATATTATTTACTTTATAAAGATAGAGAACGAGAGAGAAACAAAAATAGGAAGTTAGTCAGTGTTGCCAAGTTAGTGGTTCCCCCTCCTAAATTTAGGGGTTTTTTTAGTCGCTTAGGGGAATTTTAGGGGTATCAATTGGTTAAGATTATTTTTGATTTTGATTAATAGAGGTGATTTTGCCTTTATGAAAATAAAATTTGCGGTTCGATTATTATTTTTTTTGGCAAATTTTTTACATAATCTGAACTTTTTTTTAGATTGCTGATAAAATTTAAGACCTTTACTGCGCTATTAAAATAAAACTTCAGCTTTTGACTATGAAAACAGTAAAACTCTAACGAAATTAATATGTGTATTTTAAAATTTTTATTTAAAGAATTTGAAAAAATATTTAGCAGATTTAAGGAAAAATAATTTTTAGGGAGATTTTTTTGGTACACTCAGAAAAAAAGTTAGTAAAGTCATCTCCAATAATATTAAATCTTGAAAATTATAAAAATATTACAGTATCCCTGTTTTTTGCTATTTTAATTATACAAATGGTCAAAACTGGACGCAAGAAAATATTTTTCAAAACATCCGTTTACTGTCTACAAGATTTATTCGATGTTCTTTCGTTTTAGATCTCGCACATCAATATCTGCTTATTTTAGATGTAAAACTCTTTCATATTGACGATTTTCTGTGTAAACTAAACGGGTTCGTAATCCTCAAATCTTGGAGAATTAATTCTTCTTCGTTGCTTATTTCAATAAATGACGCCAATTTATCTTCAAATACTATAATATACTCAGAAGAATTCATTCTGGTGCTTCGAAATGCCATAGCAAGCATAAGTTTTAGTCAGGAGGGTGCTTGCAAAAAAATTGCTAATGTCAGCAAAATCGTTTGCTGCAAAACAGCTAGCTGTTTTTTAGCAACAAAATTAGTAAATTTAGCAAAAGTTTTGATAATACTTAGTTGATTCAAAATTAAAAAATCCTTGCTAAAAGTTCATAAAATTATTGCAGAATATTAGTAGACTGAATAAAACTCAAAAAGTTTGTAGAAAAATTATACTTTAGTTAATTTATTTGCTGAAAATCATAAAACATATTTTTGTGATTCTTTTAAAAATAATTTACAATACTTTACAAAATATAAAAATGTTCATACTCCCACATTGACGACCTGAATTAATATAACATCTAAAAAAAGATAGAAGAAATTTATATATAACACAAACAACATTTCATTTCAACTACTCAAATCAAATAAATGATGATATCTTTTAAAGGAACGCAAATGCCGCAAAAAACTATAGCAACGAAAAGAAAAAATATAACATATACCACCCTTATACTCGTATAACATATACGTACCTAATATGTGTGTCTTTGTCTTTAGCTTTAGTCTGTCTACCTGCTGTATATTTGATAGCAATTTGACCTTTATTAAATTTAAATACTTTATTTTGTATTTTAATTAAATAATAGACAATTAGCCGGTGACAACGCAAAATTTAAGTTGTTTTAAAACACAATTTTGTTTTATGTATGAAAAACAGATACAAAAATCTTCCATGGTTGATTTTGTTATATGTCTTACTAAAGTTGTACTTTTTAGTATAATTTTCCTCGCCACTACTACATGTTAACATGCCGCGACATCTAGTTCATTCATACCACTATTGTGGTAATCAGCACAATTTTTTTTTTAGCAAAATAAATTAGTAAAATATTGGTAAAACATTAGTTCAAAACAGTTAAGTGCTGAATAAGTATAACTAAAGTTTTAGCTGAAAACATAATTTTAGCAACACATTTGCTGAAAAATAGTATACCTTATTTAAAAGACGTTTTACTGACTTTTCTACTAACTTATTTTTTTGAGTGTAGTAGAGTAAATATAGGGGTTTTTTTGGACAATTTAGTAAGATTTGTTAAAAAATATTTGGCAACACTGGAGTTAGTTGCTTTTATTTTGGCTCTTACTGTGTGAGTAAACTTTTGTTTCATAGAAAAGCTCAAATTACAACTAAATACATAGATAACCTTCATCTTGAACTTAATTTGTATTAAGTTTTTTTTTTTTTTTTTGTTGTATTACTCAAACCAAAACTAAAGGGAATATTAAAACAAAAGTAAACTCTCTATTTTGTAAAAAAATTTAACTAAAGTAGGCCAATATGTTAGGGAATAGATAAAAATGAAATTTTGTAATGTAAAATAAAATATGACATGCAACAGGAGGGTAAATTGTAGTTATTTGAAAGCTTTTATGCGATGTTTTTGGCGGTTAATTTGTAAAAATTAAATAATTTAAAATTTTCTTTTTTATAAATTATTGTTTTACTTATTAAATTTAAGGTACTTTTTTTATTAATAAAAGGTACTGTTTTTACAAAAGGTACACCCAGAAAACAGTCTTAGTGGGAGCCATCGAATTTGTTGCCAATCGAATTCTGGCGGTTACGACAACTATCTTGCTATTGTTTTATGTTTGTGTTCGTGAATGCTAAATATTCTGGTGTCTCATTCAATATTGATATAAAAAACTTTTTGGTTTTTCAAGCATTGAATCATGGTATTCAGATTAATATTCCTCTGTACTACTGATTGCGCCACAATCACATTTAATTTGAATTGTTTTATTTTCTCTTTAAAAATTTCAGAATTTTATTTTTATTAAAAAAAAAACTTTTTGCGCTTGTATTTTTCGGGATTTGAACTCGGAGTAATTGGCTGCCTGTCTACCCATTAGAGTGCCAAATTTGAATTTAAATATTTTGTTAGGAAAACCAACATAGTATAAAATTCGTTTACCAATACCAATCAATGGTTGCATCTATAAACAATTCCAATAACGGTTGGTTCTACTGAAACTGTAATTTAATGGCATATTTCATTGTTAAAACCGTATTTACAGTTACCACTTTTGATTACCGACATTTTTTTTTTTTATTAAATTTGATAGATGGTACCAACTTTATTATATTTTCACTAAATAAATGGTTGCTTCTACCGTACACAATTACTAACCGCATTTTATTCAAAAAGTTGAGTTGATTTGATTGGATTGTTTTTTAGTTCATATTCCAGTTCATTATGTCGTATTAATCAATAATTGGTTGTTCCAAATAAAATAAGGTCCTATTAAATAAATTTTAATGCTTTTGACCGTATTCCAACCGATATTTTTTTTTAGAAAATATTTTGTTTCATATATTTTTAAACATATCTATATGTCGTAACCTAAAATCCAAAAGGTCGTACCTAACAACATTTTTAAACTTGGATTTATTGATGATTATAGTTTCTGATATTTGCTTATATCTTTTTACTACTTTACTGATCCTGCCCAATGTTTTTCCTCAAATTTAGTACTCTTTCTAACTTCAATACACTGATGATCTATACCGCATCTTTTCATTCCTTAATTTTACTAAGTTTACTTACTTAGTACATTACTGAAAACAACGGGAGATGTAAGTAGACTATCTGTAGAAAAAAAACAACCAAAGGGTTTTGAAAACTTAGCTCGGATTTCATTTGTATGGCCTTTTGAAGTTGGGTGTTTTTCAGAACAATTTTAGATTTTTTTTTACTCTATAATGTGAAAAGCTCTAAAACGTATACAAAATTAAAGAGAATTTATTTACTTTTTTGTTAAAGATGAAATTTAAAAAAAGTAAATTAAAAAGTTTGTTAAATAACGAAGTCATATAGGCATTGATTAAGTAAAAAAAAACTCCTTCAGATTATCCTTAAAAAAATGTCAGTAACTGCGAAAGGCAAAATCGGGTGCCATCGTGTAGACTTGGGTACTCATCTGAGAAAAAATGTGTAATTTTGTTTCACACACTATTAAATTCTTTAGCCCTAACGTAGCCAGCTTTTTGAATTTTTGATTTGCATTAAAATGGTACGAGGGTAAACTCAAAAATTTTAAAAACATCCATAAATCGTGTTTTCTTGTATTTTCCAAAAAAATACTGGGCCAATATTTAAAAATGTTTCTACACTTAGAACACTATGTATGTAAAGACCACTGCAAATGTAGTTAAAAACAAATGAAATTTTACTTAAAGAAAGGACGACTTACATTTAAGTTAATTCTAACTAACATTGTCATTTGTTTTTTAATGTTCAAAAAATGACTAACAATTGTAGTAAAAATAAACCAGATGTTAGTAAAAAATAAGCAAACATTTATTTTTTTTAATTAACAAAAAACAACTGTAAAAAATGAATGTAAAATCATAAAACAGTCATTTGATGTGGTTTGTTTTTTTTAAATGAACCACAAGGTTAGTAAGAAACTGTTTTACAACCCAAACAACTACACATTTTTAAAGCAGAAGTTCCCTGAGTCCTCTACAACACAAAAAAAAAAAATTATTTAAGATCGGTCCACCCGTTAAGGCTGCACAGTGGCAACCGATTTCCAATATCTTGTTTTGAGAAAAAGCATTTAAAGCAAATATTGCTCCTGTAAAATATAAAGCAAGGAGTTTGTTTAACTAGCTGTAACTTTTATTTCTGCGTTTTTTTCTTCAAATTTTTCATAGCATATAGAAAAAAGTTGAAACTATTGAAATATAAAAAAAACTAAAGCTAGTAAACCTCTTAAATTGTTTATATTAAAAATAGTTTAAGTATTAAATTTTCAGTATAAAATTATAAGAACTATCCAATTAATTTAGAAGAGAGATCGCGATTTAAAATATGGGGTCTTCCGCATTTGATATACTTTATGGATTTAAAATTTTGTTATACCGATAATTCAATTACCAACGTTTAAGTTCACATTTTTAGAATATAAAAAGTTTTGCAACTTTGAAAGTACCATGCTTGAATAATGCTATAGGGTACTGTAAAAGGTCCGTGAAAAAATGTTGTTTTTAATAAAATAAATCTGAAAGGGTCAAATAATAAATTTGAAAACAAAAAACTCTATAGATTATTTGTTAGGACAATATCCTAATGAAGAAATATAGAGTATGGCCTCGAACTTGAATAATTTTTATTTTTAATAAAAATTATAACAAACTTGTATAAAAGGCAGAGTACCGCCAAGTTTACTTCCCCTGTTTTGCTTACAAACTAAACAAAATATAAAAAGTAGAGAGAAACAAAAAAACGTGTATTGAATATCCACCAGAGGTGGATCTTGCACATCAAACAAGTTTTCAATTTATTTTTTGATCAATGGTTATAATCTTTAACTTCAAACTCATATGTATATTAGTTCTCATGTAGTGAGTAAACTAGTTCATATGTATGTTTGATGTTTGGCATGGGATTGTTACCGCTTTCAAAACGTGTTCTGATGATGGGAACCTAGAAAATTCCCGAAATAGATCTATCAACACATTCCTGAAAGGGTCAAATAATAAATTTGAAAACAAAAAACTCTATAGATTATTTGTTAGGACAATATCCTAATGAAGAAATATAGAGTATGGCCTCGAACTTGAATAATTTTCATTTTCATTGCACAATTAAAGGTCGAAAAAAACATAATTTTTATTTTTAATAAAAATTATAACAAACTTGTATAAAAGGCAGAGTACCGCCAAGTTTACTTCCCCTGTTTTGCTTACAAACTAAACAAAATATAAAAAGGAGAGAGAAACAAAAAAACGTGTATTGAATATCCACCAGAGGTGGATCTTGCACATCAAACAAGTTTTCAATTTATTTTTTGATCAATGGTTATAATCTTTAACTTCAAACTCATATGTATGTATATTAGTTCTCATGTAGTGAGTAAACTAGTTCATATGTATGTTTGATGTTTGGCATGGGATTGTTACCGCTTTCAAAAGGTGTTCTGATAATGGGAACCTAGAAAATTCCCGAAATAGATCTATCAACACATTCCTGAAAGGGTCAAATAATAAATTTGAAAACAAAAAACTCTATAGATTATTTGTTAGGACAATATCCTAATGAAGAAATATAGAGTATGGCCTCGAACTTGAATAATTTTCATTTTCATTGCACAATTAAAGGTCGAAAAAAAAACATAATTTTTATTTTTAAAAAAAATTATAACAAACTTGTAAAATAAATCTTTTTAGTCTATTATTTATCAATTTGTAGGCCAACTCCATTTTTTTTTTGTAATTTTGGATATCCAACAAAATATTGGGTTTTAACTAAAAATTTTAGTTTTTATGAAAGACGCCCTTAAATATTTTTGTGAATAAATGTTAAATTTTTTATTTAAAAATTAGAAAACATTTTGTGAAACAAATTTATATCAAGTCCATACTACAGACTGTATTTATATGTTGAAGCAACAAATTTAAATTTTTTGCATTTCTTTATGTGGAAAACTTTGCATTAAATCAAAACTATTTAAAAATTTTATAATGCGACATACAAAAATTTTATTCAATTAGTTAAAATTCCTCCCTTTATTATTTGTTTATTGAAAAAGAGATAATTGTGAATAAAATCAAGTGAATTTTAAAGTTAATGTGCAAACTTTTATTGAGATTGTCAGAACCTCGAACGGTTTTACGCCACATGTGATTGGCCATATGGGCAATTCCAGTAAAAGGTCAACCATGAGTAAAAAATGCAAAGTGGTCAGAACTTTTTATTTTTTTCAATAATAAAGCTTAAAGGTCTAAACTATTTCTTGGCCGAAATATAAAACTGCAAAAAATCATTTTTTTCTGAGCCTTTTTGAGATTTATATCAAATTTTTTTATGTGTTTTAAGAGTTTATTTAAAGTAATTTTTTTTTTGTTCTTGTAATTTAGAAATTTTCTACTAGCAATTACTTTACCTCAAAAAATATTTTTCTCAAAGATGCTTTATCGTTTTATCAATGTGCAAAGAACAACATTGATGGAGTTAAGCTTTTTTATATATCGCCTGAACAAATTGTGGGTTCTTCACCTAAACTGGCTGAACTGTGGCAGAATGTTCCAAATATTAAAGGGACTAAAAGCCTGTAATGATTTTCGTGTTTAGACAACGAAAGCATTGATGTTGCTCGTTTATTCGGTAAAATCTATAATTGAAATTAACTGAGAAAATCCAACTTCATTACCGATTATATATCCTAACGTACCTAACTGAGAATATGGAACTTTATTTCGATTTAATTTTTGTTATTATTATTACCTTTACTTGAAATTAACTTTATGATATGGCTTTTTTAGGTTTTTTTAATTTAAGTTGAATCATTATTATAACCAAATTGTAGTTATATTTCACCTAATTTAAAAAAATTAAAAGAAAATTTTCATATTTCATAAATTTACACATAAAAGATGTTCTTTCACCGTAATTTCCACATTCACAATTTTTTTTCACAAACTTCGCTGACTTATGTGTATAAATGCATACAAATAACTTCTATATTTGTAGCGTTGGTTTCTCTCTGATATTTGCTTATATATTTTTACTACATTATTGATTCTGCCCAATGTTTTTCCTCAAATTTAGTACTTACTCTTCCTAACTTCAATACACTGATGATATATACAGCATCTTTCCATTTCTTTATTTTTTTGGTTCAACCAAAAGTTGCGTCCAGGAATTGCTCATATGTATTAAAAAAAAGTTTAGAAAAAATAATTCTAAAAAAATAATTTTTATACAAAGTCGACGAAATGTGTGTTCGAAAAATACTGTTTATTGGTACGATTGCTAAAGTTTATTACTGAGTTTCAATTTAATTTTTGTTAGATTAAAAATGCTGTTCTTTTTTTAATGTTTATTTTTATTTATAAAATATATAACAAATACAGACGATAATGTTAAATATTAACTTTACTTATTAATGTTAAAACCTCCTTCTCATTTTCTCCAAGAATAATGAAATGTCTGCCAATTTCACCACTTCAATAACTTGGAACTAGAAAAAATAAAATTATGTTTAGAATTTAGTTGGTTAATAAATAAAATAAACTTCTAGAACCAGTTCTAGAACTGGTTCTGGGATTGTGACACCTTACACTTCGAATCCCAGGAACCTGTTCTAGAACCGACTCCATGTAACCGGTGGTAAAAGAAGTTGTTCTAGAACATGTTCAGAGGAAATATGTTCCAAAAAATTTTGCTGGGATGTTAAATATTACAATTACTTATTAATGTTAAAACCTCCTTCTCATTTGCTCCAAGAATAATGAAATGTCTGACAATTTCACCACTTCAATAACTTGGAACTAGAAAAAATGAAATTATGTTTAGAATTTAGTTGAACTTGCCCTTTTCTGTTTTTGTTACTTTTTTATCTATGTGTAATATTTAATTTATTTATATTTGAGTAATGTTTTATTTACTTAATACATATTTTATTTCACAGCGAAAAAAAAACTATTTTGTCTGGTACTTTCTTTTTTTTTCTCGAAAAGATTTATGTAAAAGAAATGACCTATTATCTATTATGTTCGTCCACATTTATTTTGTTACATGTTACCAAGTAATGCTTGAGTAAAATATGTACACAAAATGTTAGAGGTATGCAACATAAGTTTGACATTTTGTAAAGATTTAGCATAATAGGAACAGTTGTATAAATAGATAAAAATGGTAAGTAATATTTTATAATGTTTGAAATGACTTGCTATGTAGTTTAGAAAAATTGTACAAATGCAAATACAAAATTCACATAATGGGATACATAGTTTATACAAAATATCTAAAATTCCACATATTTAAAATTATTTATTTAAAAAACATTTCAAAGAAACATCAAGTGGAAAATGAAATAAATTGTTTTTGTCTTTTATTTTAATTCAATTATCAGACAATTGACCAAATTAGCCCAAAGGAAATACCTTACAAACAAATTAAAAAACTTGATAAAATTCACAGAATTTTAATGAAAAAAATTTTACCAAGTATGCTTTCATTGTATTCTCCCTGGAAATTTTTTGTGTGCACTTTATGGAAAAATTTAAAAAATTTCTACCATTTTTTTTGTATATAATAAATATAAAATTTATTCTCTCCAATTTACATAAACAAAGCCCTTAGGGCCATATATGATTATAGATAAAAAAATATTGGTAGTTTTACATAGCTAGGATATACTTTTTCCTGTAGCGGGGCAGTTGACTTAGACAGCAAGATATATGAGACTATTTATGGTCATTTAATGAACTATATATGTTTAGATATAATCAGCTATAGACATGTATGCTTATATATAAGCCCATTTATCATTATACATAAGTTCATAAAATGTTTGCGTTTAAAATTTTTAAAAAAAATTACGTCACTTCCTCCTAATTTTGAGATATTCGTATCCCGTTATTGGTGCGGTGATATCAACTTGATAGACCTCAAGCTATATAAAATGACACAATTTTTCAAATACTGTTTTTAAAACTCAATTCCATTAAACGGCACAAAAACCCTATGGAAAAAATTACAAAATTTTGAGTTCACAACCGTACAACACTTTGCCAAGCCGCGATATTCACAAAACAAACTTAAAAATAGTAATTTAAGAAATTGCAAAGGACAATAAAATGATTATTTTTTGAAGTTTTACTACAGAAAGTATTTTAACAACCAATTTTTATTTTTACCTACTAAACAGCCTTTTAAATTCAACGATTCTCAAAACTTTTAAATCGAGTAAAAAGTCGATAGGAAATATGTTTCGAGTCTTTATCGAGCCACTCAATCTGAGTGGTTTGATATATTTTTTCTTTAGATATGTATTTTATATATGTATTTTTTCTTTAGATAAATAATGACATTCACTAAATTTCTTATACCGGTTAAAAAGGATCATATAAACACAGAAAAATAAAGTGCCAACTGAATTAAAAAGTGTATATTAAATGTAGCAACTTATAAATTCAGTTAGTACAACGATATTAACATTAGATTTCTGAATATTTTGGGTGTGGAAACTTAAATTCAGTTGAATTAACCGAATTTTGTTGTGAAAACTAATGTTAAGTTGTACGAACCGATTAAATTTCGTAATAACCGAATTTGAATGGCAGTAACCGAATTTCAGTTGGCAAATAGCTAAATTTTTCTCTGTGTATGATCATCAGAGAAGACAAATATGCTTTTGCTTTTTTTGTGCCATTTTTACTCATATTTGCTTTTTTCTGTTGCCATTTTTTTTGATTTTTTATATTTGGGCTTAAAACAGCTTTTTCTTACGATTTTAAAATTGCTTTTTTCAGACATTCTTTGCTTTAAATACTTTCCTCCTAATTTTTTTCATTCCTTTTTATTTCAAAAAGTAAAATCTTTACCTTTTTTGTAGTTTTGCTATTTTTTTTGCCTTTTTTGCAATATTTTTTTTGCGATAAACCCCTCGGATTGTTAAAGTTTTTTGTCTTCTCCGATGATCATATATATTTTTTATATAGTCATATATGTTCATCCATATTAAAAAAATTAACATACATTTCCATATATAGGCAAATATGCTGACATGTATATGTTCATATATTATTTTATATGGTCATCGATACACATTCATAAGTAACATATTTTAAAGACAAATTTTTATTTTAAAAAACTGTTTTAACAAAATGGCAATATTAACTGTGATAAAAAAGTTGTATTAAATGGCAAAACATGTATATTATGTATTTATGTCAGCGCTAACATTCTGTTTGTTATCGCCTCAGATCGAAATATTAGCCGATAACAGCACATTTTATACAACTTTAAAATAAATAACAATACGACCACATTAAATTAAAACATTGTGAAAAATATTAATATTATAAATTTTCTATTTAATATTAAGAATTAATTATGATCTTGCGCGTTGTACATTTTAATTAAAAATTTTAACTTACACTTCAGCAATTCAAACTAATTGAACGTTTTGAGAATTTTTTATGTGTGAAAAAGTTTTAAAATAATTACAACCATAAATTAGACCACAATGTTTTATTTTAAGTAACGGTTATACATCTATTTTCGCTTCATAAGGTTAATAATAATTACTGAAACACATTTTTTACTTTTGTAATAACTTAATTGTTAAAACATATTTAAAAAAATTTCTGAACTTAATAAAATTTAAAAATAAGTGTTAAAAGCGTTAATATTGTCATAATGAACACAAAAGTAATAAAAAAATCTACTTAGTTTACTGGCAAGGAGGGTACCGTATAGAGTGTTCAAACGGTTAACCGTTACTCGATTAATCGATGAATTTTAATCAAACAACTCTTCGAATATATTAAAAAAGTAAATTTCGAGTAACGAATAACTCGAACAATTTTTGGTCGATTAATCGAGTTATTCGAGTAAATCTATTTCAGTTTATATTTTATAAAAAAAATTGTTTCGTATTTTGTAAAAATAATTTTTTATTATAAAACTACATTCACGCTTAATCCGAAAATACATATTTTCATTTTTTTTTTAGTTTTCGACTTTCAAATTTTAAATCGGAAACGAATTTTGGTGTTCAATATGAACGTATTATAAAATATAGAGTAATGTTAATTAACATATGTGTTACTACTTTGAGGTTATACGGAAGGGATTCCGCGAAACCGTTAACCAGTCATGAAGGGACAGAATGGATTGCAGGGTGTCTAGGGTGTTATGGCCCGCATTGGACGCAGGGGCAACCAAGGTTCTTTTGGGACTGAACAGGGAGGGTCTCAGAACCCTTACGGGAATCCTGACCAGTCATTGTTCTGTCAGGGCTTTCACAAGCAGATGGGACAGGGACATACCGGATTTTTGCAGGTTGTGCGAGGACGTTGAGGAACTGGAGACAGTTGAGCATATAATGTGCCACTCTCCTAGGTTGCAGGGTCTCAGACAGAAACGGCTAGGAGATAGATTTCACGACGAACTTGGGTGTGTTGCTGGATGCAACACACAGCGAAATAGGACGGCTGTTTCTAGCAAGGGGACGATAGGAGCTGGTTCTGGGGAGTATATATCCTTTCTATCTTTCTTTATATATATCTTTCAATCTATCTTGCTGTCTATTTCTATTCTTTCTTACTGTTTTTCACTGAAGGGATTCACAATTCACCGTATTGGGTCTCCGAGTGGAGATGTGCCCTTGGGCACATAACCCTTCCTAACCTAACTTAACCTAACCTAACCTAACCTAACCTAACCTAACCTAACCTAACCTAACCTAACCTAACCTAAACCTAACCTAACCTAACCTAACCTAACCTAACCTAACCTAACCTAACCTAACCTAACCTAACCTAACCTAACCTAACCTAACCTAACCTAACCTAACCTAACCTAACCTAACCTAACCTAACCTAACCTAACCTAACCTAACCTAACCTAACCTAACCTAACCTAACCTAACCTAACCTAACCTAACCTAACCTAACCTAACCTAACCTAACCTAACCTAACCTAACCTAACCTAACCTAACCTAATTAACATATTATATATGTGTAGTAGAGCTACATTTTTTACGTGGCTCCACGATATAGAGCAAACGTTCGGCAATGAGACCAATGTCTAATATACGACACTGTTTTTTTTATAGCAATTTCATAAGATATTTTAAAAAAATCGTTGAACAATTACAGACATTATTATACTCAAATAAATGGTCGAAACTTTCATACAAAAATTAATTGGTAAACAATAATAGGCTATTCACCTTATTATTTCCAGGCAAAATATAATGATACAACATTTTTCTGGATTCTATTTCTAGACTCATTATAATTGTCTTTTTGTAAGCTAAAGCTTAAGATGTTAGTTTTGGTATATCTTGAACGATTTTACATAAAAGAGTACTTCATTTATGTTATAAACTATCATATGTTATATGCCTCAGTGGCTTAGGGCATAGAGCAGTCGCCTGTTAATCTGACGACCCGGGATTGATTCCCGGCTTGACCATGCTTTAAAAAAAATTAATAATATATATTTGTTTTTTTAATTTGTATTTCTTATTAAATCTATTTTTACACCCATTGTATATTTCCTTCAGGCAATGGCTTATTATTTACACTTTGGTATGCATATAGGTAACCCATATGGAAAAAACAGTGGACATTAGAGTGAAGTTAGTTTCTAAAAATAGAACTGTTGTGTTGTGTTGGAGTTGTACTTCTGAGATTATGTATGCAAGAACAAAAAACACCGTGTATTGAATAATACCATGTTCAGACGGTAATATGAACCACTTGGTTCGTTCTCTGAATCACGATTGCGAATCCTGGTGTTCACACGATTGTTTTTGTTTCATTTTGACGTTTATATTTTTTGTTCATTTATTTAGCGCGTCTTTTTTTAATTTGTGTGTGGCTTGATTTAAAAATGGATAAAAAAAGTAAGTAAAAATTAAAAATAATATATGAATATACTTTTATACACTTTTTTATATTCAAAGCCAACAGAAAAAGTGCCAGCAAATGGGATCAAAGCGGAGAGCGTGCTCTGATAGAGATATGGGGCGATAAAATGAAGCAGTTGCTTGGCTGCCGGAAAAATAGCCACATACTTATTGATATGGCTTCTGAACTGGAAGCAATTGGGTATAAATATACCCCGGAGGAGCTGAAAACAAAGATGCACAACATGACCAACCGATATAAGTAAGTTTAAAAGTATAATGTGCAGTGTGCAAAATGCAATGAAAATTAACAATTCCGTACACATGAGACCCTACTCTGTATGCTTTTAAAACATTTTTATTGTTAATTAATATTTGTGCTATCATTTTTAATTACAGAA
Organism: Delia radicum; assembly: GCA_021234595.1. Taxonomy (NCBI): domain Eukaryota; kingdom Metazoa; phylum Arthropoda; class Insecta; order Diptera; family Anthomyiidae; genus Delia; species Delia radicum. Next base: position 71,091,185 of record CM037853.1, read on the forward strand.
AGGAAAAAATTAATATTGGGTCAACCGGTGGCTCACCCTCCGAGTGGGATCTCTATAAAGAAATGCAAAATTTATTGGCTCCATTTAAAAGCTACCACACTGAAGATTTGGTTGCTGATAGCATAAAAAGTAAGTTTTAAAATTATTCTTAGAAATGAATTGAGAGAAAAGTTAGTTTTTTACAAACTACATACATATGTATGTGTTTATTTTAGACAAATTTAAAATATCCTAAATACATTAATTTTTCATTCATTTATTTCAGACATAAATTCAGGTATTCCGGTAATATCATTGCTACCACCGTCAGCACCAGCAACAGACGTTTCTCCGGCATTCCCATCACCATCAACGGGACCACCTCTTTCTCCATCGCCATCACCAAGTTCCCCAAAGCTTCGAACATCTGAAAAGAAAAAGAAAAATGATAAAACTATACAAACTCTTCAAAAGACGTTCGAGCATATTAAAAACACGACGGAAAAGGTGGTGGCAATAGAGGAAGAGAAAAAAGAAATTTTGAAAAAATTTGCGGAGAAGGAAGCCGAGGTTCAAGATGCACTTCTTGAATTTTTAAAAAGAAATTAAATTTTAAAATGTACTTGTTTTGATCTCATTAATTCGTGATATTTATTTTTAATGGAACGAAGTTGTTTTTGTTATTCTTTTTTTTTTGTTTAATCTTTTTTTTTTAATTCTTTTTTATATAAATGTACATAAAAATATGTATATATGTAGTATATAGAATAATAATTTATGTAGTATTTGAAGTATTTGAATTGTTAAAATAAAACTTACATAAATATTCTGAAATTGCACTTCTTATTCTTTCTGGATTATTTCTGTTGTCCGTTTGTGTTGCAATAAATTCAGGATACGACCGGTTTACTTCGGCAGCTTCTAAAGCCTTCATCCAATTTTCATTTATGGTATCATTGTTTTCACTGAGGAAGTTGTGAAGAACACAACAGGCTAACACTACGGAGTTAGCATTTTTTATGGCATTATCAACTCCTTTTCCAATGCGCCTAAACCGAGCTTTTAGCTGCCCAAACGCATTTTCCACAACTCTGCGCGATTTAGACAATGCATAGTTAAAACATTTTTCTTTGTAGCTTTGCGAAAGATTGAATGGGTACGGTTTCATTAACTGTTCGCTTAGCCTAAATGCTGAATCGCCAATTATGTGCACTGGAACATCCACATCTAAAATTGTTGTTTTTAAATCAGTCATAATATTGCAATCATCAAGCTGATTCTTCAAAGAAGATTCTTGATATATTTGAGAATCATTGCAACGGCCAGGACTACCAGAGCTTACATAAATGAAACGGCATCTGGAAAACGAAACGACGCTTACTAACCACATAGTTTTTTTTACCTTGCGTCTACCAATGCTAAAAGCACAATTGAATACCATCCCTTATAGTTATAATAGTCTGTAGCGTCTTCATGGGATGGGTGAATCTCAATGTGACAACCATCTAACAATGTTAATATCAATCAACCATTTAACAATGTTAATATCAATACAACTAACTTACCAAGAGCCCCCATGCATTGAGGATATCCGAGTATATCAAATTCCTTTACCAAGTCCTCAATTTTTTTCCCTTGTTAATGGGAAATTGTTTAAATACATTGGAGCCAAAACTCTCCATGTTTCGGTACAAAAACCTAAAAGAATTTCGCATACAGTTGACTTTCCCACGCCGAACATGTTAGCAACTGTGCGATACTCTGCAGATGAACCTAACGCATATAAACTTATTGCAATCCTCTTCTCCAGTGGTATTGCTTCACGCATATTTGTATCGTTTTTCTTGAGGCCTTGAAGCTGCGCACATAATTTCTGAAAAGTCCTTCTATTCATTCTAAAGTTATTTTTGAAGAAAGAATTATCAGCATCTTGGCAGTCTGTCTCCCAGAAACTTGAAGATCTATCCTGAAAAGTTTACAAAGTATTTAATATATAATGAAACAAAATATTATTCTCCCTTTACTATTTTCCAGCTCAGTCTTTCAGAATTTTGAGGCAGTTGCGACTCCTGTAAAAGTTGTGCACACATCTCCTGCAGATCCGCCAGCACTTTGAAGCTTATTTTTGACTCTTCAAAAAATCTAGGCTTTGAAGACATCCTTCTACACTTTAAAATACTTTTCACAATTTCTTTTTTTTCCATTTTTTTTAAAATATATATATGTAAATATATATATTTTTATTTTTCAATGTTTTTATTTATTTTTTTGCACAAATAAATTTTTAGTTTTTTCTTTGTTGATATTTTTTTTGACAGCTAGTTCAGATAAACGAGCGATAATTGCTATCAAAATTGGAGATGATAGTAAATTTTTCGTGGTTCACTGCAAGATTCAAAATGAACCAAGATGTTTCGTTCTCAAAATTTTGTATGGAGAAACCAACATGTTTGGACCCCGAACCATGAATGAGAGAGCGAACCTCGAATTTTGCTGCTCGTGCGAACATAGCATAAAACTAGTTTTAATCACAACAAAACTCGACCTGACGATAGATCAGTGGGCTAAAGCGCTCTGTCTAACGTGTACTGCGAGTGCATGTGGCATTAGAAGTCAGTTTATCTATACCACGGTCAGTGATTGCACAGAAAATTTCATATAGATGCAATCGAACAAATAAAAAAAAACATAACAAATATTACATTATTCAAAAAAGCAGGGTCACTGACGAAGGTTCAATACCAGAAACTGCGCAGTCTGATTCCGAAAATTAAAAATTTACAATGTAGTTGTATTTTAGAAAATACACTCACTCTCTACCACGCCTTTCACCATTATAATTCATATTTACGTAATGCTGCCAGTAATGTATAATTCATTACTTTCGGAACATTTCATATACAAAATTTTAGAATTGTAATATAAAGCTTAATACGTCCAAACCCTTGAATTTAGATTACTAGACTCATTATTTGGTAAGGTGTGTTGTTGCTGGGAATATACCTCTCATGAATGTCCACCACATTTATGAGTAATATCTTTCACTTAATAATTTTGTTTCTGCATTGCTTTTTAGAGATTTTTGGAAGAAATACAAAACATGTGAGATTCAAATTTGGTTAATACGCATTTCAGTCGGTTGGTAAAACTGAACATTTGTTTTCACAACAAAATTCGCTTAATTTAACTGAATTTTAGTTGCAACACTCAAATAATTTAGAAATCTAATGTTAATATTGTTGTACTAACTGAATTTATAAGTTGGTAACATTAATATACACTTTTTATTTCGGTTGGCACTTTATTTTTCTGTGTGTTTAAATAAATTGAAAAAAAAAATGTTTTTGTTGATGGCACGTCAATGACGCTTTGTACATTTGAAATAGTAGGCATACTAAAATTTGAGCTAGAGCCGCGGTTCGAAGTTAAAAATTGAAAAAAAATTCTTAAAAATAAATTTTTTGGTAAATTTTAAAAGTTGTTGCAAATATGCATTATAATGATCAGTGTCTAAAAAAAACTGCGTTCAAATTTTTGAGATATCTTTCAACTGTATAAATCCGTTCACGTGCATCACTTTAACCGAGGACCGCGAAAGTTATGTACCGCGAAATTTTAAAAGTTGCTGCAGATATGTGTTAAGAACACTTGTGTCTAAAAAACTGCGTTTACATTTTTGATTTTTCTCTTAAGTGTAAAGAGATATATGGATTAAACATTTTTTGTTGAATCCATAGAATTTTTTTAAATAACAAAGTACACATAGATTTAAATTTTTTTTTAAAAATATACATCATATTTCCGAATAATACAAACATTTCTGTATTTTTTTAGGGTCATATCTGAATTGGTTTTGGATTAATAGAGTTCTGAATGTCATATTTTTGATATTTGAAATTAAAAAAAGTAAAAATATTATTGACGACTGCGCATTAATGCCACTTAGCACGAATATCCTTAGATATTAGTAACTTGAATCCGTTTGCTTGTGTCAATTTGAACAGGGGCCGCCTAATCGCGTCGAAATTGAAAAAAAAAATATTAAAGTATAACGTTAAGTTTTATTTGATCTTCTTTTATTCAATTCTTTTTATTTTAAACGAGCTTAAGATCATTTATTTATAAACTATTATTATTTATTTCCAATATTTCGCGTCCACATTGGGTGATTTCTTCAGGGAACAATTATTACAATTTCATTGAAAAACTTGTTTTAATAACTGAAGAAGTCACCCAAAATATTGAAAATAAATAATTATAATTAATAAATAAATGATCTTAAGCTCACCATTTCTACATGCAATTATTGAACCGTCAATACGTGACATTTCTTTATCTTATATAGAAATAAATGTATTAATCAGAGCTGTGAATGAATCATTCATTTTTGATTTCAATTCATTACGAATTTGAATTGAATTATGAATAATTCTTTTCACATAAAAAAAGAATTGAATGAAATTTGAATTAATTCAAATGAATTTGGTAAAAATAAATTGGAATTCATTTCCAATTCAAATGAATTCGGCAAAATGAATTGCAATTAATTTTCAATTCAAATGAGTTTGGCGAAATGAATTGCAATTCATTTCCAATTCATTTGACTTGAATTGATTTTGAATTAATTCAAGTGAATTAGAGAAATGAATTGCAATTCATTTTCAATTCATTTGTATTGAATTGATTTTGAATAAATTCAAATGAATTAGAAAAAATATTGCAATTCATATTAATGAAATGAAAAATGAATTGCAATAAATCAAAGTAAACTTGGTGTTTGGAGTTTGTTTCGTCAAGTATTACTTACATTAATTCAAATGAATTGAAAAAGAATTGCAATTAATTTTTCTAATTCATTTAAATTAATTCAAAATCAATTCAAGTCAAATGAATTGCAATTCATTTCGCCAAACTCATTTGAATTGAAAATGAATTGCAATTCATTTTGCCGAATTCATTTGATTTAAAATGAATTGCAATTCATTCCAACCAAATGCAAATGAACAGATTCAAATTTCATTCAATTCGTTTTTTGGCGAAAAGAATTAATTCAAAATTTTACTAATTTAGTGCATGAATGATTCGCGAATTAATTCAAAAATGAATGATTCATTCACAGCTCTGGTATTAATTAAGTTTTTAATTAGTTTAGGACTATCAGGGATTCCAAATTTGAGAACAAAAAAAAAAAACTATATTTCTGTTGGAAAAATCACTTAATATTTATTTCCTTTGGAAGTTTATAATATTATTTGCAATAGTTTTAGAAAAGAAATGTTTTAAAATAAATAATACTGTAAATAGCGTAGTTTATTAGATAACTGAAATGTGTTAATGACGGTTTGAATATCATGTTTTTATTTTTTTGGAACAAAATAAGCGGAAATATTTAAGGGCACATTAATTCCGCTTTTAAAGCATGCAACCAAACGAAACCACACATTACCAAAGAATGGGTAAAATAATATATCGCCATAGGGCTCCACGCATTACAATACACTTTACATCAATGATGAATTTTACAGGCCTAAAGGTGATGGGTGGACTCATTACCAAGTAGGGGGTAAAGTAACTGGTTACTTATATGATTAAAGTGTTCGGAAAAGTAATGTGACTAAAAATAGATTTTCATAAAAAAACAATCATAAAAAAAATTATTACTAATATTTTATTTTAAATTAAATAAATAACGTGTTTACGCTGAGATTCGCACCAGGAGTTGTTAGGCGAGAACTCATATTTATAAAATTTTAATATTTAAAAAAATTTTTATACTTTTGCCGAAAAACAAGAAAAATCTAAAAAAAGTTTATCTCTAATTACCTTTAAGAATTAGGAAGTTAAATAAGTTTTTGTCTATTAAAGATATTGAAATGATATTAACAATTTGTATAGCTTTATTGTTTTAAATTAACGACACAATTTAAAACAATAAAGATAAGTTTAAAAAAATATTTTTGAAATATAATATTTTTAGGATAAAAAAATAGTATCATAAAAAAAATTTCGTTTTTCACAAATTATGCTCCTAGCTCTGAATTATGCGTAGGATCAGATTTTTTTTGAGAAGTTGCTCAAAACATATTAACCTATTATTTCAAATAAATAAAAAAAAAATCAAAATCCACAGGCAAAATGGTGGGCACACTTGCAAAGTCAATTTTCCGTTTAAAAATTGACCATTTTCGACCAATGCTGGTTGTGGAGTGTATATCCAGAAATAAATAAAATTACAATCACAGCCTTTCTTAAAGAACATTTTTTTTAGAAACCTTTAAAAAATAACAATAATTTAGAAAGGTTGAGATTAAGAGGAGAATAAACGTTTTTCTCCAAAAATTATAAAAAAATTAAAAAAAAAAAAAAAAAAAAAAAAAAAAAAAATCAGACTAGACTAGTTCCTGCCTTTTTATGGACAGGCGTCATCAGTGATTTTCCATTTAAACTGTATTATTATTTGTGTCTTATAATTGTCAGATTGTCTCTATATGATAAAATATTTCAACAACCTGCGGCTGTAAGAATAATAATAATTATTAACAAAGTTCTGAGAAAGACTTCAATGAATTAAGCTACATTTTCGGAGAAATTTGCCGATTTTTAAGAATTTTTTTTTAATATTGACTTTGAGCATTTTTTACCGCTAAACTACCCAGGTGAAAAAGTTCATATATTATCATATATGGCCACATATATGAGTTTATATATGAATACATATATGTTCGGATCCGAAATTTGAGGGTATATGGACATATATGGACATATATGAATGTTCATATATTGTCATATATATTATTACTTTTCCTATATTCTCGTATATAAAAAAGCTTTTTTTTTGTTTTTTTTTTCCAAATTCTTTCAAATTTTAAGTTTTGTTTTGCGATTTTATACAAAAGTTGTGAATGATCTGCATCATTTAGGCATCATCGGAAAGGTGTTTTAATTTGAATGTATTTACCCATATATGCCCCATACATTACATATATGCTCATATATGCCCATATATAGAACAATATATGCTCATACATGAAACCATATATGGCAATATATGATCATATATGAACATTTTCACCTGGGTATTTAAGATAATTTAAAAATTTTTTCTGAAGTTTGTTTCTGAATGTGGTAGTAATCTTACAAATTTTATTTTTTTTCGATTTGGTTTGGTATCAAAAAAGATATTGGCCAAAAAAAGAAAAAAAGTATACCCAGGTGAAAAAGTTCATATATGATCATATATTGCCATATATGGTTTCATGTATGAGCATATATGGTTCCATATATGGCCATATATGAATATATATGTAATGTATGGAACCATATATGGGTAAATGCATTCAAATGAAAAGTTCATATATGGATATGTATGACACCGCAAATGATAATATATTGCATATATTAGTTCGTATATTGGTTCATATATGCCATATATCTCCATATATGAATTCATATATTATTCCATATATGGTAAATATGTTTTAATTTCCCAGCCCAGGTGAAAATGTTCATATATGATCATATATTGCCATATATGGTTTCATGTATGAGCATATATTGTTCCATATATGGGCATATATGAACATATATGTAATGTATGGGAGCATATATGGCTAAATACATTCAAATGAAAAGTTCATATATGGATATGAATGACACCATATATGATAATATATGGCATATATTGGTTCATATATGCCATATATCTCCATATATGTATTCATATATTATTCCATATATGGTTAATATGTTTTAATTTTTGATCAGATATGACCATATATGAGGATGAATTTTTTTTATTTTTAACCCTTATTCTGCCGGTCTACGAGTTCTTGACAAAAATATATAAATTAATGTTTTATTGATTTATAAAGACGATTGCAGAAAACGAGTTTTGAATTGAAATTTGAGTTGAAAATTGATGAAAATTGGTCCATCAACTGATATTATCACGTTAAATATACCATTTTTAAAATTTGTTGGCGAGCACCTCCTTTTCGGGTGAGGGGTTTAAAGTTGGAATTTTGTTTTGCGATTTTATCCCTTTCATTAACCCATTAAAAGCTATCTTAAAAATTTTGTATTTTTTCATCTTTTTTTATTAAAAATTCGCATCTAAAAAACTAATAAAACCTCCAAGTTTAAGTTTAACCAAGTTTATATATTAACAGGGTCGTATTATACCTTAAATGAAAGCTCAATATCTTGTTTATAAATTACTGGCCTCAAAACATACAGATTAATACAGATAATTTTTAAAATAAATAAAAAAGACAGGAAAATTTAAAAAAAATACCAAATGTTAAACTGACTCGTAATGGGTTAATGAATGGGGACATATTACTCTTTGGAAATATATTTAAAACACCTTTCCGATGATGCCTTAATGATGCAGATCATTCACAACTTTTGTATAAAATCGCAAAGCAAAACTTTAAATTTGAAAAAATTTGGAAAAAAAAACTAAAAAAAAGCTTTTTTATATACGAGAATATAGGAAAAGTAATAATATATGACAATATATGAACATTCATACATGACCATATATGAACATTCATATATGTCCATATATGATCATATATGTCCATATACCCTCAAATTTCGGATCCGAACATATATGTATTCATATATGAACTCATATATGTGGCCATATATGATAATATATGAACTTTTTCACCTGGGAGGTGAAAAAGTTCATATATGATCATATATTGCCATATATGGTTTCATGTATGAGCATATATGAACATATATGTAATGTATGGGAGCATATGTGGGTAAATATATTTAAATGAAAAGTTCATATATGGATATGTATGACACCATATATGATGATATATGATAATATATTGCATATATTAGTTCATATATTGATTCATATATGCCATATATCTCCATATAGGAATTCATATATTATTCCATATATGGTTAATTTGTTTTAATTTTTGATCAGATATGACCATATATGAGGATGATTTTTTTTATTTTTAACCCTTACTCTGCCGATCTACGAATTCTTAACAAAAATATATAAATTAATGTTTTATTAATTTATAAATACGATTGCAGAGAATGAGTTATTAGGAAAAACGCACCCCTTTCCGGGGGGACGGGTGCAAAGTTGAAATTATGATTTGCGATTTTATACAAAAGTTATGAAAAAAAACAGTAATTAATAAAAAAAAAATACGAATGTTAAACTGACTCGCAATTGGTTAATGAATAGGGATAAATTACTCTTTGAAAAGACATTTAAAACACCTTTCCGATGATGCCTAAATGAAGACAATCCATTCAAAACTTTGTATAAAATCGCAAAACATAACTTCAAATTTGGACTCCTCCCTCCCAAATTAGGTCCACCAAAAGATTTTACCAACGGCAGATTCAGCGTGGAAAAGTTTTCATTAATTTTGGAAATATGCGTCTAGACTTTATTATTCAGAAACTGGTTAAACCAGATGAATTAATTGGATTTATTTATTTTGTTATATTTTGTATTTAAAAAATAAAATATTTTCCCACATTCCCATTTTTAGTTGTGTTTCAGAATAATTGGAAAACTAAACAGAACTATTTAAATTTTAAGATACAATTGAAAATGGTGTAGAATATTCTTATATTAAAGTATATTTTAAGTTTTTAAAAAATTCCTGTATGCAGTAACATGTATATAGAATTATAATAGCTGTATTTTTTAATAAACAGAATATTTTTGGAAAAAAAAAACTAAAAAAAGCTTTTTATATACGAGAATACAGGAAAAGTAATAATATATGACAATATATGAACATTCATATACGTCCATATATGAGCATATATGTCCATATACCCTCAAATTTCGGATCCGAACATATATGGATTCATATATGAACTCATATATGTGGCCATATATGACAATATATGAACTTTTTCACCTGGGTTTTTATTTTATTTTTTTTATAAGTTTTGGAAGAAATATTTTGGCCGCATGCTTCAAAAATTGATGAAACTTGGTCCATCAACTAATACTATCACGCTAAATATACCATTGGTAAAATTTGTTGGCAGACGCATCCCCTTTGCGATTTTATCCAAAAGTTGTGAATGGAAACAGGAAAAAATTAAAAAAAATACCAAATGTTAAACTGATTTGTAATGGGACATATTACTCTTTGGAAATATATTTAAAACACCTTTCCGATGATGCCGATCCATTCACAACTTTTGTATAAAATCGCAAAACAAAACTTCAAATTTGAACCCCTTCCTCCAAAAGATTTTACCATCGGCAGATTCAACATGGAAAAGTTTCATCAATTTAAGCCAAATGTTTTGATCTCAGTATTCAAAAACTGGTTAAACCAGATGAATTAATTTGATTTATTTATTTTGTTATATTTTGTATTTAAAAAATAAGATATTTTCCCACATTCCCATTTTTAGTTGTGTTTCAGAATAATTGGAAAACTAAACAGAACTATTTAAATCTTAAGATACAATTAAAAATGGTGTTGAATATTCTTATATTGAAGTATATTTTGTTTTTAAAAAAATTCCTGTATTCAGTAACATGTTTATAGAATTATAATAGCTGTATTTTTTAATAAACAGAATATTTTTGAAAAAAAACTAAAAAAAGCTTTTTTATATACGAGAATATAGGAAAAGTAATAATATATGACAATATATGAACATTCTTATATGTCCATATTTATTTTATTTTTATTTATTTATTTAGCATACCATTGCCACAAGAACTAGTCTTATTAACAGCAAATGGAATAATAAGGTTACAATAATGTTTCGGACAGATAAAAAATTAAAGTTGGAATTTACACATCGATATAAAAACAAAAAGGCACAATAATAGCAATATATGTAGCATATATGTAAATATACCCTCAAATTTCTGATCCGAACATATATGGATTCATATATGAACTCATATATGTGGCCATATATGATAATATATGAACTTTTTCACCTGGGTAGTCAAAAAAATTAACATTTGAATATTTAACATCGAATATCTTTTTAGTTATAGGATATATCTTACCACCATGAGAATGTTTTTTTATTTATCTTGCATAGGAGATTACCTTAGTCAAATTTTTTTTCAAATTGGTTCACATTTGCCAAATTAACAAACAATTAAAGATTTTCTATAGGTGAGGTTGTCAACTTGGGTGTCATAGTAATCACCCTGTGTAAGCACAGTGTATCTAAAATGACAATATTCTAAAAGCCTAGGTCATGCCCTATAACTCCTTCAATTTATATGTGGATTGGGACAGTAGTATAGAAGTTCTATACTTATTACCACTTTTATTTGAAAACACACCACTATGTGATAGAACAACACGGCGTATGAGTGATAATTTTTATAATATTGCTCATACGGTGATTTTTTCTTTATATTTTCAGAACAAAATTATCAAGATGTTTTTTTTGTTAAAAGAAATATATCAGATTTTGCAAGATCGAAACGAAAGATTTTCTCAAAATCCTAAATCTGATTGTTAGTTTGTATCAAAAAATATTTCCATAATAGTAGAAAAAGCTTTTAAAAAACATAGAAACTTTACATATGAGAGAGTTAAAGTTCAATATTAAGTTTTTCGCTCTCTGGTTCTCTGTATGAAGAATAAAATTCTTATGAATGGGAAGCAACAATGTATTGATATGGAACAAAAACAACAACAACAACAAACGTATGAAAAAGAAAACAAAAACAGGGAACTTCCACAAGGATAATTAACACTCACTTACTCACAAATACAGGTAGTATGCACACATACATCAATAACTTTTACTTCTGCAGGAATTCAACAACTGTAATAGAAGTTTATAAGCCATTGAGTTGCGATACAATAAGCTCAGTTAGCAGTTGGCAATCAGAGTAAATGGTAATCGAATCATAAGAAGAAAAAAAAAAAACGGAATACAAACGGTACTAACTTCTACCAACAACAATATATGTATATGTACATAACGGTGTTGTTGTACTAATAATTACAAGAACAACAAAATATATAAAATATTTATATCTTTTAAACAAAACAACAACAAAGTGTGACTAGAAAATTGTGTAGTGGAAAATAACAAATAATATGAAAAAATATATTTGAAAAAATATAGAAAGAAATAGAGAAAAAAATAACAACTTAAGTGATAAAACTAATTTAAATAAGGCTTGGGGAATATTAAACAAAATCGAATAAAAAAAAAATACAAAATTACTGCGACATAGTATTTGAAGTGCAAACAAATTGTCAAGTAGAAAAATTGTAAAAATTAATTAAAAAAGTAAAACAAATAGCAGGTAAACATAATACTCAAGTGGAAAAAGTGAAGCGTTAAACTTATATAAATTGTGTAATGTTAAACAAATCCTTTATAAAAAAAAGTAAGACAACTTCGCTTATTAAGATTTATATGGATTTTTAAATATCTTGAAATGCTGATCAATTGATTTATTTGAAATTCAAAAGAGTCTTAATTTTTATAAATGTAACTGTAAGATTTGACAAATTAAAACAGTAGCCCGGTTAAAAAAGTTCATATTAGATCATATATATATTTTTTATATATTATCATAAATTTTCATCCATATTCACACAGACTAGAAAAATCCACCTACATTTCCATACATGGACAAATGTTGTCATATATGTTCATATATTATTTTATATGGTCATCCATACATTATATATGTTTTGTAATTTTTTTATTAGAAAATTTTGTGATTTGAAAAAATGTTTCAATGAAAAAAATAAAAAAATACAGTAGTGCACTCGAGATAATGTGAACACCCGGAAGTTTGAGCGAAGTTTGAACGTGAACAACTTAATTTTTATACAGATTACTCTAAAACGTTAACAAACGCTGAAAGCTCGAAAACATAAACAAAATTAAAGAGGATTTATTTGTTAAACATAAAATTAAAAAAAAAATATAATAAATTAGTAATTTTGTTGATAACCTACAACATAGTCATTGATTTAAAGAAAATAACAGCTCCAGATAAGCCAATAAAAATTGTCCGAAACTGCGAAAACGTATTAAATATATGGACTATAAGAACAAATAGATTTCAAAATATTAAATGACTTAAATTGTTTATATTAAAAATACCCTAGTAAAAAAGTTTTATAGAAAATTATATAATTTTACACAGACAAATATGATTATATATAGCCAGGTCTAAACCATATTTGTGTGGATATAATAATGTATAACTTTCAGTTTTTTAACAATTTCAAATATGTCGGCATACAGGCACGTAGCTAGGAATTTGTTTCGGGGGGGGCTTTTCGATTTTTTATTTTGATTATATATATTTTTTTTTTTTGCACACTAGAGTAACAGCTTTTTTTTTTTTTTTTTTTGTTTGCTAAATTTTTACCTACACGTAATGGGAAATCATGTATTAATAATAGAAATCGCTTTCTCAGGGCATTTTGAAACAAAAACCACCCGCGTAAAGTGCATTTCCTTAAAATTCATTTTTCATATTGTGTTCATTATTTTGCGAATTTTGATGTCCATATAAATTGGGGTAAATTTTGTATATAAAATTATCCACAAAATGATGCAATTAATTGTTCTATTGTATTGATGTAATACATATTTACATCCAAAATATAATAGACAAATTTTCTAGTGTGACTCTGCATGGTGTAATATACAATTTTATCTAAAATAAAATTGTGTTTTTTTAAATATGATATAATATCAAAATATATTTTATTTTGCAATGTCTAGGTATATAAATATAACGTATATATTAATTGCATTAGTTTTAGCGTATTCTAAATGCAATATACAATTATACGCAACTATATATGAATTATACGCAACTATTAATTTTATATATAAATTTATATAATTATGTCCGGTTAAATCCACTGGCAGACAAAACCTTATAAGTGTATATAAAATAATGTATTATTTTATGCAAAAGTTTTAACTCGGGAAATTAAAGATTTATAACAGTGCAAAAAACAAATTAAAAGCAAATATCCTATATAATTTGCCTGACGCTTACAGGGAAGCTTTTCCGATGGGTTCCCTTTGAAATTAATGAAATTCGGATAGGTGATAAAGCAGCAAAAATATATGGAAAACGTATCTATTTTTAAAATTGGTGTTGAATCTTAACACATCTTTGTATGAAAATATGTTTAAAGGTTAGGAAATTTAGACTTATTTAAAAAGAGCGTTAAAATGCTCGAGAAAACACACATTTTGAAAACCAGTTGACACTATGTCGTGGACCCCGGCTGCCACTTATTTGAATTATTTTAACAAATTATTTACTATTTTTCCCCCTTTTTCATATATCCGACATTTTTTAAGATTGGGGGCTATACTTCATGTCTTGTATTAAAAAAATCGTAAATTTTACAAGCAAGCGTGATTGTAGTCTGAAAGAAATAATAATAAAGTAAAAATATACAATTGGAAAATTTAAAAATATACCTGATATCGCCCAGGTCTTATTTAAACTAAATTATGTATTTCCAATTCACTTTGATTTATATTTTGGACAATTTCAAACGCTTTTCAAATTGTCTTTAATCAATTTTTTAAATAAAAACCCTTAAAATGTCAAAAAAAAAAATCAACATCGTTATAACACAAAGACTGGTTTAGCTGCTTGATTTTAAAATGTCGCATTTCAAGGAGCGCCGATAGAAATTTGTTTACATTTAGTCTAAAAAAAAAATTGAGAAAATTTGAGTCACATTGGACCACGTTAACCATTATGTATATCGATCAAAGTTTGAGGCTTAAATTTGTTTCAAAAAATTAAAAAAATATTTGAGATATCGTAATATATATCGCAAAAAAATACTGATAACTATGTTATCAGATGCGTGCGTAGCAAATCAAATTTAAATAAAAAGATTGCACTGTAAGTAAAGTAACGACTTTTACGGCACAAGTAAACTTAATTTTGAGTCTTAGTGGTATCTCCATTTTAAAAGATTACGTCAAAATACACAGAAAAAAATCATTGTCAAAAAAATTTCAATTTAACTTTTGTCCGATTTCAAACTTACTTTCAATTAACTGTTTAATTGAAAATGAATTTGGTTTAAAAAAATTTTCAGTTTTTATAACGTATAATAACAACATTGAAACAAATTCAAAAATTTTAAAAAGTCGCCAAAATTAAAAAAATCGTTTAAAGTTAAAAATTCGCGTTTCTTTAATTTTGGTGATTTTTTTTCGAATTTTGGCGTTTATCTTGGTAGTTTTTTAAATTTCTGCAATTTTGAGGATTGTTTTTTAATTTTTGGCAATTTTTTTTTCAAATTTTGTAATTTTTTCAAATGGTCTCGATTTTTTTTAAATTTATCGATTTGTTTACAATTTTGGTGATTTTTTTAAAATTTTGTAATTTTTTCCCTATAGTAAACAATATTCAATTAAATTTTTAATAGATGGGAATAAAACTATATGTAAATAATATTAATTAAATTTTAGTTGTTACTACAATTGCATCAACACAACGGAATTCAGTTAAACTTTTGCTGAATCAACAAATATTTTAATTAAAACTCAATTTTAGTTTCTTCTGTGTAGACATATTTAATTTTTAGTTTGCATTGTCTCAAACAATTTTTTGATTATATTTTAAGTCAAAGACTTCGAAATCTCTTATGAAATGATTTATTTATTATTTAAATTTATTTTCATCGGGATAAACATTAATTGCATTTATAGTAATTAAATGTTCTAAAATCCCAAAACTTATTTAACAAATTGTGAAAAGCAATCTGATGTAGGCGTGTCCCTATCCGGATTTCATTCCTGCCCAAGGAAATCTTCAGGGGACTTTGTTATTAGAATTTCTAGAGATATTTGTTATGTTAAATCACAAACTCAATGAGAATTTCTTGTCCTCGTCTAGGAGCGAGATTTACAATTTAAAATATCAAAGAAAAACCAAAACAACAACAAAAAATTGTCACAATTGGCTTTGTCATCTTCCAAATACTACTCTGTTTTTTTGACAGACCTAGCAATGTAGTGACGTTTATTCAAGTAAATCAACAATAGAAAATCATATGTTTTCTATTAGTGTCAGTTACATTTAAATTTGCACAAGCACCTGCATATTTGTTATTTAAATTTATTTTCATCGGGATAAACATTAATTGCATTTATAGTAATTAAATGTGCTAAAATCCCAAAACTTATTTAACAAATTGTGAAAAGCAATCTGATGTAGGCGTGTCCCTATCCGGATTTCATTCCTGCCCAAGGAAATCTTCAGGGGACTTTGTTATTAGAATTTCTAGAGATATTTGTTATGTTAAATCACAAACTCAATGAGAATTTCTTGTCCTCGTCTAGGAGCGAGATTCACAATTTAAAATATCAAAGAAAAACCAAAACAACAACAAAAAATTGTCACAATTGGCTTTGTCATCTTCCAAATACTACTCTGTTTTTTTGACAGACCTAGCAATGTAGTGACGTTTATTCAAGTAAATCAACAATAGAAAATCATATGTTTTCTATTAGTGTCAGTTACATTTAAATTTGTACAAGCACCTGCATATTTGTTATTTAAATTTATTTTCATCGGGATAAACATTAATTGCATTTATAGTAATTAAATGTGCTAAAATCCCAAATTTATTGCTTTGTGTCGAAAATCAACTCTAACAATGATAGCCGCCCATTTGCAGGCGATGTTTTTCTTCCGAAATGTTAAGATTCGAACCATATAAAACTATTTCCTATTTGATCCAAGTCAAAAATAAATATTTCATATTAAATTTATCAATAACATTGTTACTTTCTAACGAATTGTATTAAGTTTTTAAATTTGTCAAATCATTTCGGGGGGGGCTCTAGCCCCCAAGCCCCCCCCCCCCCCCCCCCCCCCCCCCCCTAGCTACGTGCCTGTCGGCATATATAAAGAAATATAGATAATTATGTTACCATACATATTTATATGTACCAAATGCAGTTAGATATGCTTGGAAGTCATAAGCACAGTATTATATATAAAAAAATGGATTTATAGAAAATCATATACAATTTTATATAGCACCATATTAAAATTATTTTCCAAGTTCATTTATATACACTCACAATATTTTTTCCGTAAATACTAAATATACACATTAAATTAACTGAAAATCAGTTGAAAACAGGACTACATACTTTTCGTTTAAAACAATTGTATTTTTTCGTTTGTTTTCAACTGTTGAAAAATTAATTGACAAAATCCATAAAAATATTTGGATTTTCGTTTATTTCAATACTCAATATAATACAACAAGTTTTTGTTTTAAATAGAAAATTATAACTGAATATTTAAAATACTGCGGAAAGTCCGTTTTTTTGTTTATTGAATAACAGATAGAAAGTTAAAAAATATATTTCTTTGTTAATTTAACTGCACACACACCACGTAACATTAGTTTTCACAACAAAGTTCGGTTAATTCAACTGAATTTTAGTTGAAACACCCAACATATTCAGAAATCGAATGTAAATATCGTTGTACTACCTAAATGTATAAGTTACTACCATTAATATACACTTTTCAATTCGGTTTGCACTTTATTTCTCTGTGTGTATATTCCATTGAAACAATTTTAGCGATTAAACTTTCAAATAACAGTTGATTTTTTATGGAAAAGTTCTTGTGAGTGTATAATTAAGTATAGCTCCAGGTTAAAACAAAAACTTCTAAATTTATTTATATATAATTCATATAGCACCATGTAAAATAAAACATTCCAAGCTCATTTATATTTAAATAAGTACAGATGCATATAAAAAAGTTATATTTTTTCATATATATTTCAGTATTATTACAAACTTATTATTTTTTTAATTTTGAATTTAATGGAGTTATGGTACTACTAGTTGTGTCCTACCGCACTCACCAAAGCCGTAGCCGAACTTCGGTCAATGTTATTTTAAGTAAATGTTATTCAATGTTATTTTAAGTAAAACGTGAATTTCGGTTAATTCTGACAACGAAATTTATTTCAAGTAAAACCCTCCTAAAAAAGCTAATTTAGAAATTTTTGTTTTGTTTTTTTGAAAAAAATAGGACTGTTCGAACTTTTTTATTTTTACTAAAATATATAACGAATTTAATACAATTTTTTGTGTTTTTACTCGAAATTAAAGGATTCAATATGAAAATGTATTCAATTACCTCAAATACTCGGTGTTCGGCCAAAATTTAGCCGAACATAACTTTTTGACCGAATTCCGAATTACTATATAGAACTTATACGGAAACAAATATCGTAACGTATTGACGAAATAAAACGAAATAATGATGATATTATTGCAATTTCATTTAATGTTCTTATTCTTCTTTTTGTAAAATTTATAATTAAATTGTTTTTTCATTTGTTAGATTTCTTTATTACATAAAAATATTAACTTGCAATTATTATTTTTAATCAATACTAGACAAGGAGAAAAATTTAGCTATTTGTTAACTGAAATTCGGTTACTACTATCAACTCAAATTCGGTTATTACGAATTTAAATCGGTTGGTACAATTGAACATTAGTTTTCACAACAAACTTCGGTTATTTTGCAACACCACAATAGTTGTAACAACCAAAACATTCTGAAATGTAATGTAAATATCATTGTACTAACTGAATTTTTAAGTTGTTACCATTAAAAAACGCATTTCAATTCCGTTGGTACTTTATTTCTCTGTGTGTAAACTTAAGTTTTTGTATGTGATATGAAAATAAAGTCGTAATGCATTAAAATCAATACATATCTATATGAAGCATATAATTATATATGAAAAATTTTATGTATAAAAAATATAAAATTATGCCTTTCTACATCAAATTAGATATGATTATGTTGTGTACAAATCAGAATAACATTTATATAACTTAATGTAAATATATCATATCCGATATAATTTGATCCACCATTTTTCGGATCATAATATATCTCCCGTTATATGAAATGAGATATCATTATACATGACACCATATTATTTTTTCTACTCGGATCGGTCAAATATTGAATTTTCAATAAAAAGTAAAAGTTTCAGGATAAAATTATTAGAACTATCCAAATTTTTTCCGATGTATGTGAATTTATTTGTGTAATTTATTTGCGTATCGACCATTCCAAGAGAGGTCGTTATTTAAATTATGGGGTCTTCCGAATTTCAGATACTTATTGAGCCTCTAGGGATATACAAATATGTTATGCCGAAAATTCAATTACTTACGTTTTTGTTCACATTTTCAATTTTTAAATATATAATTAGAAAACATTTGTAACTTTTAAAGTATCATGCTTGAATAATATTATAGTGTTTGTTTAAATAATAGTGTTGTTTAAAAATAAAAATACTTTTAGTTATCAATTTGTAGGCCATCTCCACTTTTTTTTAATTTTTAATATCCCACAAAATATTAAGTTTTACCTAAAAATTTTAGTTTCAATATTAGTATTCAATATTATATTCAATATTATACTTTTTACTTAAAAACTATAAAGCATCTTGTGAAACAAATTTATATCGAGTCCATACTACAGACCATAGATTTGGTTAGGTTAGGTCGAAAATAGGATTCGGAGAAGGGAAATGCTTCCCTAATCTGACTCAAGTCCCTAAGGACTTACACCTAAGCCAGAGAGTCGGCTTGTTGTGCGCTCTTAAATCCGTCGCACTGACGAAATTCCTCAACTTCTTCCATCCTATGCCCCTAAGATCCTCCAATGTGGATCACTGGATAGTATTTCGACCCAGATCCCTGCAAATGCCGGGCATTTACAGAGATAGTATTCCAAGGTCTCCCCGTCCTCCCCACAGGCTCTACACTCTCCCGAGTCCGCCCTACTAATAAGGTGGATATGGGCCCTCATTGTCGAGTGTCCCGTGAGGATTTCCATCAAAAGACTCAGTTCCTTCCTACTGAGATTCAGAATTTCCCTCGTCTGTCCTTGTCCGGGTCTCCGCAGAGAATCTCCGTGGTCCTGTCAACACCCGCATTCTCCCAGATGATCCTATGCATGGTGTCAGCCCAATCCACCAGCTCCGCCTTGAGAGCTCGAAAAGGTCTAGCGTTCCCCAAAGTGACAAACTTCAGGGAAGATCCTCCCCTAGCCAATTCATTAGCCATTTCGTTCCCCGCTATTCCACAGTGTCCCGGCACTCATATAATCTCAATCCGTCCACGTGTAGAGAAATCGTTATTTTCCCCTTTACACCTGAGTATCGTCATTGATCCCACAGAGTCCGTAGATAGCGCCCGGATAGCCGCTTGGCTATTCGTGAAAATCACAATATCACCGGTCAAGTCCATGATATTCACCTGCCTAATGCACTCCGTAATAGCTGTGACCTCCGCCTGTAGTACGGTATTATGGTCAGGAATACGGAAGCATTTGCGTACATTGAAGTCAGCGTCCATAGATTACTTAGATCTCAAACTCTTTGACATTAGATGTCAGTGCACGTAACTCATGAGACTGTGTTGGACATACGTCGTATACCTATACAAAAAATACTTGAATGTGTATAAGAAATTGTGCTTGTTGTTGAAAGAAGAAGAAGATGAGTTTGAGATCTATGTAATCTATGCTACAGACTGTCTTTTTGTTTAGAAACAACAAATTTAAATTTTTTGCATTTGTGTATGTGAAAAACTTCATTGAAATTTCATAACTGGAAAAAAACTTTGCATTAAATTAAAACTATTTAAACATTTTTATATTTAATTAGTCAAAAGTTCACCCTTTATTATTTGTTTATTTAAAGAATGATTAACGTGAATAAAATCAAATGCTTTTGAAAGTTTATGTGCAAAATATTATTGAGATTTTAAGACCCTCCAACAGATTTACACCTAATGCTATTATTTGGCCATATATATGTATTAAATAAAAGTTTAGAAAAAATAATGATAAAAAAATATTTTTTCTACTAAGTTGACGTGTGTTTGATTGTGTGTTTGAAAAATACTGTGTTGGGGGGGGGGGGGGGGGGGGATTCATAATACGCTTCGTATTTGATGTATAAGTTACACAAAGAGTATTTGCAGATACGAAAAATGTAAATTTGTTGCCGTAATTTAATTCGTTCGTTTAAACGTTAATCCCGCCTTTTTTTCTTTCGAAAAATATTTCTATATTTAGAAAATAGAATATTTTATTATAAATTACAAAAATAAAATATATTATGATGTGAGCAAGATTATTCAAGTTCAAGATCATTTGTTTTTTGTTAAACAAAAAACCGTGCAACGATATTTATTAATCAAAAAAAATAAACTTTTGGTTTTAATTTATTAAAACTTAAAAGTAAAATATTTAAAATAAAATATATTTATTTATTTTTTAAAATGTTGAAAATATTTAAATAAAAATACAAAACAAAGTGCATAGAAAACGTTCATATATGACACTAATGTTGTAAAAATACGATGTTTACACTATAAACGACAGTAAATGAATCCGACTACTGTTTATTGGTATGATTGCTAAAGTTTATTTCTGAGGTTAAATTGTGATGTTTTATTTCAAAATTGTAGCAACCGAAAACGCGAACATTAGTGTGTCCAAAAAACTCATTTGTTGAGCTACACACAAAAAGGTACCTCAAAAAATGAAAGAAGGTGTCTATCATATTATTTTGACAAAATTTCAACATCAACATCAAAATTTCAATGAACGCGGTGTTCATCATTTGTATTGGCCATTTCAACCAAAATCCTAAAATTTTTGATCTTCTCGAGTTTTTTTAATTTAATTTAATATTTATGGAGCCTTTTTTTTACAATGAAAGAAATTGAAACAATAAAACAAGAAGATAAATTAAGACTAAAACGTATTATCTTAATTTTCAATAATTTTAAAACAGCACCAAGCTTTATCTTTAATTAGGTAAAAAAAAAATCTAAAAGATTTCAAAAACGTTTTGTATGTCCTTGCTCCCGGGACTTACATAATTTGAGAGATAATCTCTTAAAATAAACTTAATTCTAACTTAAAACTAAAATTACAGACTAAATTAGACTAACATAAAATAAAAACAACACACAAATATCACAAAAATAGTACTATCCTCTATGAGCACCAGGAGTGCTTTTGGTATAAAAGCTGGGACATATAATTGACATTCAAGTCGAAATTTGGAGGTTCTTCATTAATGTACCCAATCGGTGATAGGTAGTTTGTATTAGTCCAGTTAAAGCTTCTTTGTTCATAAAAAATGCTTTTAATATGATTATTATTATGTTTTCTAATTCTTGCTATAAAACTTTTTAAAATGTCACAAACATAAAGTGATTAGAAAATCGTTTATTGATTGATTCGTAGTTCAATCCTATACAACATCTTAAAATTTTTCGTTCTAGAGTTTCCATTTCCTTTATTATGATTGAGGAAATGTTAAACCATATGGGGAAACCATATAAGAAAACTGGTCTTATACTCGTTTTATATAATAAAAGTTTAGTTCTCCTTGGCAAACTTTTATTGTATAAAATTTTAGAAAATGCTCCCAATATTTTATAGGACTTACTCAAAACGATTCTGGCATGACGATTAAATTTTACAAGATTATTATAATTAACTCCAAGATATTTTATATTGTCGGTAGTGGGAATTTCAATACCATCAAGAAATAACTTTAACTTTTTACTCTGGCACAACAAAATTTCTACATTTTCCAGATGCATTGCGGAGACAAATCGCTGCACTTTTAGAGGTAATAATTTTGATTCCCCAATCATCATAAAAACGTTTAACAACTCTCAGATGGCTAGAAACTTGTGTTAAGGCGTCAATAGGCGATTCATTGTGTGAATACAGGAGAGAATCATCCGCGTATAGCAACGCAGTTGAATTTGGTGTTACGTGAGGGAAATCGGACATAAAAATATTATAAAGATGTGGAGCTAATATGGAGCCCTGTGGCACTCCACAACTAATATTCCCAAAATCTGACGACTTACTGTTGAAGTGGACACAAAAAGTTCTATTAGTGAAAAAGCTTTGAAAAAGTTTTACAATAGAAGAATTAAATCCTATTTGAATCATTTTAAAAATGATGCCTTTGTGAAAAGCATGGTCAAATGCTTTTTCTACATCTAAAGAAACCGCTACAGTACAACAGCGATTACGAAGATTAGAAACCACATCATTATGAAATTTTAATAAGGCATCAACAGTAGAGTGACCATTTTTAAATCCAAATTGCAGATCAGGAATATATGAAACGTTAATTCCTATGTCCATTTTTGCCTTATAATTTTTTCAAAAATTTTTCCTAACTTCGAAAGTAGTGAAATTGGACGCAAATTGTTAATATCCGTAATATTTTTCTTCTTTTGAATGGGTATAATTTTCGAAGCTTTCCACTCATCCGGAAAATACGAATTATTTAAACAATTATTAAAAATAATCGTAATGTATTCAAAAGCTTTAATTGGAAGTTTTTTTATAATAAAATTGTAAATATTGTCTAAGCCATAAGATTTTTTGTTATTAATATTT
Organism: Delia radicum; assembly: GCA_021234595.1. Taxonomy (NCBI): domain Eukaryota; kingdom Metazoa; phylum Arthropoda; class Insecta; order Diptera; family Anthomyiidae; genus Delia; species Delia radicum. The sequence continues at coordinate 71,114,667 of CM037853.1, forward strand.
TTAGAATGCGCTAAAACTTCATCTAAAGACGATAGACTTTCACAGCTTTGTGTGTTACTGGCTGGAAAATGTTCTGAAAATGTATATATATTATCTGGTACCCCATTAAGTGTAGAACTTATAGTTTCCGAAACTTCTGAAAAGTCTCTATTAGGGAAATTTCCACTGTAGATGTTTAAAAAGTGTTTCTTAAGCTTGTTTAACTTTATTGCATCGTCATCAATGATTATACCATCTACAGACAAACTTTTGACATATTTATTTCTCATGTATCCTATAATTCTATATATCTTTTGATGTGCAGTTATATATATATATATTATGTCCTGTAGTTCCTATTGGGATCAAAGGGCCACAACGAATTTATTCCATTCGGACCGGTTGGATGATATTCTCTTCACTTCTCCCCAGCTTTGATCAGTAGATATGACTTCTATATTCAGTTGACGGCGCCATGTGTGAGACGGTCTGCCTACTCTTCTCGTCCTACCCTGTGGGTTCCACTCAATGGCGATTTTAGCAACGTCACCTGGAGGTCTGCGCAGCGTGTGACCAATCCAACGCCATTTGCGATTCATTATTTCTATATGGATTGCCCGCTGGTTTGTTTGTCTCCAAAGTTCTTCATTGGATATGGTGTTAGGCCAAAAAACTTTTAGGATTCTTCGGAGACATCGATTAACAAACACTTGTAGGGAGTTTATTTCGTGTTCTGTTGTGTTCCACGTCTCGCATGCATAAAGCAGCACAGATTTGACACAGGAGTTAAAGATGCTTATCTTAGTGTACCTGGATAATGCAGAAGATTTCCATATCGACCGGAGGGTACCGAATGCTTGGTTGGCATTAGATATTCGATACGCAACATCCTTGCTGGAACAACCTGTATTTGTTAAGATGCTACACAGGTAGCAAAATGATGTGACCTCTTCCAATTCAATATTTCCTATGCGAAATTTGTTATTGTTCACGGTATTTGTTAAGATGCTACCCAGGTAGCAAAATGATGTGACCTCTTCCAATTCAATATTTCCTATGCGAAATTTGTTATTGTTCACGGTATTACAGCGCATTACTTTACTCTTGCCAATGTTTATTTTCAGGCCAGCTTTTGCTGCCTCTGTTTCGAGGCACTTTAGCTTCGATTTCATATTGTCATGGCTGTGGAAAAGTAAGCAGATATCGTCTGCGTACTCAAGGCTCTCGAGTTGTTGGTTGAGACCCCAGCTGATACCTCTATTTACTTTAGTAGCATTGCGAACTATAACATCTAGAACGATGTTAAAAAGCAAGGGTGATAACACACAGCCCTGGCGGACGCCAGCCACGACATTAAAACTGCTACTCAGAGCATTATTGTGGACAATACGGCATTTAACATCACAGTATAAAGACTGGGTAAGGCTAATGATTTTAGGAGGAACCCCTTTGCAGGCAAGAGCGCCCCATATTGCGTTTTGATCTATTGTATCGAAAGCTTTTTCAAAGTCGATAAATACCAGGTAAAGCGGTGAGCGAAGTTCTGTGGATTGTTCTAAAATAATACGTAGACTATTGATGTGGTCTACACAAGACTTTTGGGGCCGGAAGCCAGCTTGTTCGGGTCTAAGGTCCCTAAGTACAGTGTCGGATATTCTCTTGTTTATTATCTGGGCTATTACTTTATTAACTGCACTAAGGATGGTGATGCCCCTCCAGTTCCTACATTCCGACAGGTTTCCTTTTTTGGGGATGTTAACTATAAGGCCTTCTTTTAAATTCGAGTGAAGTTCGTGTGTGCTCCAGAAATTTCGAATCAGGGGAAGCAATATGCTGGCTGTGATATGCGAGTGCAGTTGGTCCAGCTTTAATATTATGAAGTTTTGATTTGAAAATTTACGATTGTTCTAACGCTACCTGTCTTTTAATAATGATATTTAACAGTTGTATTTGTTTAGAAAGCAGTAAATATTCTGAATCAGTACGATTTAGAGTTCTATGATATATTCTCTTCAAATTCCTCTGCCAAGAGTATTTAATTTTCAAAAAATTCTTAATTTGTTTTGAAATTAAAAACTTTCGATTTTTTAATTCAATTAATTTAATTTTATTTATTTATTATTCTTCAATTAAATAACCGAGCCCAAAGGGCCATATATGGCTAAGAAAATAACTACAACAGAATAACTATTTCAGAATGGTTATTGGATACTATATTTATAGTGTTCGGGATTCTATTTATATACTCATTGATTTCGTTATTCGACAAATTTTCATCTAAAATAGGAAAGCAATTTAAAATATGATTATTTATATCGTTCCTAAAGTTATCCCAATTTGTATTCTTAAAGGATAAAAAAGTTGAAGGTGGATTTAAAATAACATCAAAATTTGGGAGTTTAATCTGCAGCTTCAGGGAAAGTGATCAGAGAATGTAGGAAGACCAGAAATTTTGAAATTGGAGTTTGTTGAATTTATACAATTAGAACTCACTAAGAAATGGTCAAGGAAAGAGGACCCATTCGGATATGATGGAAATGAATTAGAAATACGTGTAAAAAAAATAGAGTTTTGCTGTAAAAAGTTAAAAAATAAATTTCCATTTTGATTGTTCACTGAATCACCCCAAGAAATATGCTTAGCATTGAAAGCCCCACCAATAAACGTTCCATCAAAATTCTGAGAGAGAACACTAATATCTGTTAGACCATTGGTAAGAATTGTTGAATTACAATTACATGGGATATACACAGAACCAACTAACAATTTTTTTTACTAAATCATCAATTACTATTTCAATTGACACAAATTTATTTGGAAAATCTAAACCAGCTGTATTTATTTTAGAACATTTGTATGATTTTCTGAAAACTACAGCGACTCCAAGAGAACTTTGGTCTCTTATAAAATTATAATTTTCCATAACTACATTATGTCGAGCATGAAGATGAGTTTCCTGAATGAATGCAGCATCTACCCTATTAATTCGTAAAATATTCAATAGATCTATTCTTCGACTCCCTTCAATGAGAGATCTTACATATAATCATATGTAACGCTGGAATAATTAAAGCATATTATCCACATATGGTTATTTTGGATTTTAAGCATATTCAGGATTTTCTTCTATGAAAAACAAAATATTTTTTTTTCGTTGATATTTATGAAAATTCGCGAAATTTATTTTTTAAACAGTTGTTGTTCAATGTATGTAGTAAATAATATATGGTATTATATACATAAAAAAAATATTTAAAATATAAATATACCAAAATTTACCTTGGGCCGCAATAACTTTAAGACTGCGAGCTCAATAAATTTGTGTCATATTTTATTTAAATGGTATTGAAAAAGCTTTAATTTGATATAAAGGGTGATTTTTTAGCAAATTTATTTTTGGCAGCTCAGCTGTTTAAGTGTAACATGTTACTTTTAACCATGTTCAGTTTGGTCTATAATTTAACCAAGAATCGACTTACAAACGAACAACGCTTGCAGATTATTGAATTTTATTATCAAAATTCATGCTCGGTTAAGAAAGTGCAAATTGTGTTCAGCGACGAAGCTCATTTCTGGTTGAACGGATACGTAAACAAGCAAAATTGCCGTATTTGGTGTGAAGAGCGAAACAATGGCCCAATTGAGAGGCGAGTTAAGTGAACAGTTTATTTCACGTTTGTGACCGGTCAATTGGCCGCCTAGATCATGCTATTTAACACCTTTAGACTATTTTTTGTGGCGCTATGTAAAGCCTCATATCTATAGGGACAAGCCTGCAACGGTTGACGCACTGGAAGTCAATATTGAAGAATTTATTTGTGAGATACAAGCCGATATTTTGGAGAGAGTATGCCAAAATTGGACCCAACGTATGAACCATTTGAGGCGTAGCCGCGGTCAACATTCGCATGAAATCATCTTTAAATTTTGAATTATATAGATTGGTTGTATCGACTCAAATAAAGATTTCATACATTTCTCTAAATTGTATGTGGTTTTTTGTTTAATCATATCCGAAAGCTCTTTAAAAATCACCCTTTATATATCAATTCGATAGGAAGGAGAATAGAATTTAGGACTTTGATTGAAATCGCCAAAACCAAACGATCGCAGTGCACTGCCTTTCAGTAGTCGCACGATGTTGAAATTTTGCCATAATATTATGATCGACACACTCTTTCATAATTTTGAGTACATTAGTTTGTACGATTTACTTTGGGATTCCCATACGATTTTGGGAGACACTAGTGAACACCCTTGGTACAAGATAAGTAATTTTTGGTGGATGCAATGGAGAAATTTTGAGATTAAGTTAAAGTGAAGTCACCGAGATAACGAGCTTTAAAAAAAGAAAATTTAAAAAAAAGGCATAGGAACGTGCACATTAGGTTGTCCCAAAAAAAATAAAAATTTGGATTTTCTCGAAAGATCTTTCCTAATTTGGATACTCATAAGGTAAAGTATTTTTGAGAATTTTATCAGATTTTTCGGAAGTGGTTTAGAGGTCGCGCAAACCGATTTTGTACCAAAAATCGAGCTTTTTGGGCTTTATTGAATTATTCTTGAAAATTGCTAAAAAATCGGTAATTTTTCGGCTTCTGAGTAAATATTCTTAAAGAAAATTTTCCGATCTTTAATTTATGTGCATAAGTAATAAGTTTCGTCAGGGATTTTGCACATTTTGATACATTATATAACAGTTTTGGTAAGTTTTCAACAAATATGAAAAATAATGCTTTATAACTTTTAAAATTTGTATGAAGGCTAAAAAAATTAATGATGCAGTTTAAAAGATTATGAAGTTTTAAATAAATTAGGAGAAAAAACATTATAATTTTCTCTTACCGTTCTCGAGTTATACCCTTTTAAAGCTTTGCACCCATTGTATGAAATTTTTAGTACTATAAGATTTGGGCATCCGATTTGTTGTAAACTTTAGATTATGAGATTTGAAAATTTATTTATTGTATGTCAAAGCTTAGTTTTAAGTGTTGTCAAGTTGCGGACAGCAAAAAAAGTAGCCAAAAAGCCGTTATCACTAAGTGGCACTGATATGGCTCGAACTAAAATTCATGATTTATTGGATTTGGGGGAACTTCAACCCTATTTTTGTCAGATAGTCTATATGTTTAGAGATAACAAGTCACAATACAATTAAAATTTTTGTAAACTGATAAGTGGAAGACGCTTGCTCTAGATTGAGATAAATTTTATGGCTTGAGATAAAAGCTTTTATGCTAGAGCCCTCTTCCGGTAATTGGCAATCTCTATATATATAAAATATAAATATATGTATATGAATTCTTAGCCTTATGAGTATTCAAATTAAGAATGATCCCCAAAATTTTTTTTGAATGGGACACACTAGTATAGATACCAAAACTTTGCGTTTATTGCTTAGAAACCTACATGAACCAAGTAATAACAATGAATTAGTGAAAGGAAATTTAACAGAAGACAAGATTGAAAATAAACAAATTCAGTGTTTTATTACAAAAGCCAGCCTAACTTTTTTTGAAGCCTGCAACATTTCTACTGTTTTTTTACAAACGGATCCAGAAAAATGGGAAAACAACAAATCATTTCAGGAAACAAAACACAAAGTTCAACAATTGCAAGTAGTAAACGATGTCGCAGAACCTGGTGTGGCCTTGGCTAATAGTTATATCAATATCACAACTTCTGAAACAGACTTTCAGAGTTTACTGCAGGGGGTAGAGCAGCATCGCAAGAACTCTAATAAATGATTTATAACAAATCTATTTTTCTTTGTTTTTAATATAATTGTTATGTATGAGTGGTAAGTAACTATTATTTTATTTGTAAAAACATTTTCTAAATCCAATTAATTAAAGTTTAAACCAATTTAAACCTGGTTCACACCTTATATTATTATACATTTCATACAATGTGTACAAAGCTTTAAAAGGGTATAACTCGAGAACGGTGAGAGAAAATTCATTTTTTTTCTGCTAATTAATTTAAAACTTAATAATCTATTAAACTGCATCATTAGTTTTTTTAGTCTTTATACAAATTTTAAAAGTTATAAAGCATTCTTTTCCATATTTGTTGAAAATTTACGAAAAACCGTTATTAAATTGTCAAAATGTGCAAAATCATTGCCGAAACTTATTATTAATGCACATATAATTAAAGATCGGAAAATTTTCTTTAAGAATACTGACTCAGAAGCTGAATAAATATCGATTTTTTACCAATTTTCAAGCAAAATTCAAAAAAAGCCCAAAAAGCTCGATTTTTGGTAAAAAATCGATTTGCGCGACCTCTAAACCACCTCCGAAAAATCTGAAAAATCTCTCAAAAATTCTTAGCCTTATGAGTATTCAAATTAAGAATGATCCCCAAAATTTTTTTTTGAATGGGACACCCTAGTGCACATAACCTCAATTGGCTCAGTCAGATGGCAAATAACTTTGTAAAGGTAAGACCTCTGTGCTTCGAAAAAGGACATTTCGGAAAGGTAAGAGGCAGAACTATCTTCGAATAGAAAAAAAATAGGAGTTACCTGCCATCTGACTGAGCAAATTGAGGTTATGTGCACGTTCCTATGCCTTTTTTTTAAATTTTCTTTTTTTAAAGCTCGTTATCTCGGTGACTTCACTTTATTTTAATTTTTCTTTAATGATTATGAAAGCGCTTCTAAAGACCTTTCAAAAAAGCCAAAAAACAAAAAAATCTGACCACTGGTTCAGAAGTTAGCAATTTTACCCTACTACCCTCCGACCACCAATCCGAAAATTTTCAAACCCCTGCCATTTCGCACACTTGCATTTCCGGGGATGGTCGTAATGGACATATCTTCATAAAATGAGACAACGAACACGCTTGTGAAATTTGGCGGGTCGTGACTGAATCACCCTGTATTTAAATAGATATAATTTAATAAAAAACTATTCAATTCTATCCGAGTTTTGTACCGATATAATAACATCTAATTATATTATATTTGATACAATTAGATATAATTAGATACATAATAATTCAAATATATTTAAATTGAAAGATATTAAGTTACACATATTTGACCTCCATAAAACGATTTCAAAACACAAAATGTGTGATTGAAATTTGTAAATAATTTAAATTTTATTTATATTTTTTTAAAACATCACATTTTCAACGAAATTGTTAATTTTAACTTAATTAATGACCTATTCCACGATCTCGAACGAAAACCTAGACGAACGCAAGCTAGTCACTCGAATTCGAATCAATTTGCATTTCTCTATTTCGAAAGCTATCGTTCGCCTATACTTACGTGTGTCAATTTTTGTGTTTTACGTATTTACAAATCATAGTGGTGCCAGAGCGAATATTTTAAACTTCATTAAAAATAAAAGACATGTATGTGCCATAAAAAATCAGTATTTAGCTAATATTCCATATTTTAGTAAACTGTATTTTTTTTTGAAAATCGTAGGGGGAGAAAGTTTTGAAAAATGCATTAGAAAACTGCATTTGCATTAAGTATGCATTTTTTTTAGCAATCATTTTGTTTAAAAAATCCAGTTATAAAGTAGACAAGTGCATCTTCCAAATATCGTTTAAATTAGTAACATGCAATATACAATTAAAAAGTTATGGCACTTCAAAGTAAAGTGCTTTTAGCATTTTTTTGATATTTATGAGAACTAAAAACTTGCATAAAATCACGAGTTTTTACAAATATGGAGATCTGAAAAAGGAAATGAATGTACAAATGGGACCATAGAGTATTCATGTACAAAAAATAAACAAAATCAGAGGACCCGTGTTCAGATTTTTTGCGTTTTCTAATTTAATGAATAATATATTTTTTTGAAAATATTTTGTTACTCGAAATCAAAAAAGCAAGTGACTGGTTTTGACATTTACGTTCGCACTGCTGACAACTCGTTCGAAATAGAGAAACCAAATTTTGTATGAAAACTGTTACGTTTTCATTCGACTTGTACTTCAAGTAATCGTTCGCATACAAAATTTAGTTAGAGAAACCCAAATCAATTTTCTTTCGCTTAGAAAACGAAAGAAAGCATTCTTTCGAAATCGAGAAACAGGCCATAAGAAAAAAATGTTTGTCAATATTAAACTGGCCCAGTGAAATCCAAATAACGGATTGCAGAACAACTTATACTGTATTATAATAGCTTATAATTTCTGTTTTACAACCGATTATTTTTATATGGAGTTTGTCCTATTTGCAATAGGTTCTTTGCCCCCAAACTAGAACAAGTTGCTTTAGAATCGGTTCTAGAACCAGTTATTGAACTAATTCTGGGACAGTAAAACCTTAAAATTTCCAGGAACCTGTTTAAGAAACGGTTCCATGTAACCGGTGGTTAAAGAAGCTGTTCTAAAAGAGGTTCATAAGTATTCTGTTCTAAAAAATTTTGCTGGAGGCTTTGTTATTTGTAGTGGAAATCGATTTCGCAAAATTGTAAACTATTTTCTTAAAATATTTTGCGATTTTTAAATTATATATGTATAGTTACATAGAAACTGACTTTGGAAATTTTTCAGTTTTGGATTATATATAAGTATGTCTAAAATAACAGATGACGTTTTTTATGTTTGTATTATATATAATTATGTATTGGTTTATATCTAAATTTATAAAAATTTAATAAATTTTATCAACCATGTATTATCATATATAAAATTCAGAATAGTATTTTTTTTATACATGATTGGATGTGCTTATACATGAATTTGTTTGGTAAAACATTTTGAAAATATTATTATATATAAACACATATGCTATTTTATATGATCATATATTTTTATATTAAAGAATATATCTTTATATATAATTTTATTTACTCGGGTCATCATATTGAATTAATGTTCTTAGGGAATTACAAGAATCTCTCGGAAATTGTTCAATTTGTGTTCTTAAATCCTTTATTGATTGAAGAAAGGATCTAATTAATACGTCAACTTTTTCTACATCATTTTCCACCATCTCACCACTTACTATTATTCACTGAATGAAAACTTCTGGAATATTTCCCACACAAAAAAAAAAACGTTGCGAAGTAACTAGGAGCATTTCAACTAATAAAGTTTTTTTCACATAAATTATTCAATAATTAAGTAGAAACAAGTAAAAATTTGGTAAAATGTTACTAGTTTTCGCATACATTTTTTGAATAAACTTTATTAGTAGAAATGCTCCTAATTAATTCGCAAGAATTTTGTTGTGTGTACCCAAAGTTTCATTTAAGAACTTCCAGCACTTATCTGGAGCGTTTGAACTACATACAATTTTCTATTAATAATAGAATTTTTATTGGATTTTTTAATAACACTGCTGATTCTTGTTAACCGTTATACACTACAGTGTACACATTTTTAAAAAATAGAACTTCACACAATAAAAATTAAAAAATTAAAATAAAATGACTTTCAAATGTTTTACTTTTTAATTTTAAAAAATTAAAAGTTTATTTTTCGATCTTTTATCATAAATTATGGTATGAGCAAGATTATTCAAGTTCAAGATCATTTGTTTTTTGTTAAACAAAAAACCGTGCAATGTTTATTTCTTAAGTAATAAATTTCTGCATCCGCTAATTTAATGCAGACTTTATCTACTGACAGTTCCCTACATGTTTCATTTTGCGTCACCGAAAATCTTCAGATTACTAAAAGAACATCCCTTGTAATACATAAAAAAATCAACCATGGAAGATTTTTGTATCTGTTTTTTATACACAATAAAACAGAAGTACGCGAACAATGTGTATAATATACATATAACTTGCGCATTAAAAAAACTTTAATTTTGTTTTTTCACCGGCTTGTCAAAGTAATTGTCTATTAGTTAAATTAAAGACGAAATAAAATAATTAATTTTAATATAGATTATATGTATATTTGTAAAATAAATGATTATAGTGGCTATTAATGTAGTGTGGTCAAATTGCAAACAAATATACGTTCAGGTAGACAAACTAAAGCGAAGAGCAATGACACACAGCTTACGTAATTTGGTATTGTTCCTTTTTCTTATTGCAAAAGAAGGTTTGTATATTTCATATTTTTTTACTTCTTTTTGTTTCGTTTCCACAAGTAAGTACATTTAGGGAACTTCAGTATACAGTTTCTTTACTTTTAATGTAAATGTCAGTCATTTGTAGAACGAATTAAATTTTTTACTAACCTTGTTGACTGTTTTATGGTTTTACATTCATTTTTGACAGCAGTTTTATGTTATTTAAAAAAATAAAAAAAAATAAATGTTTGCTTCTTTGTACTAACATATGTGGTTAATTTTTATTGCAATTGTTAGTCATTTTATGAACATTAAAAAACAAATGGCAATGTTAGTTGTATTTACTGAAACGTACATAGTCCTTTCTTTAAGTGAAATTTCATTTGTTTTTAACTGCATTTGCAGTGGTTTTTACCTACATAGTATTCTAAGTGTAGTGAAAAGATAATTTGTTTATGGTATATATAATTATTTCTATATATTTTCAGATATTAAACTAATTCGTATCGTCAATGTGGGATTATAAACATTTCTATATTTTGTAACTTATTGTAAATTAATTTTAAAAGAATAATAAAAAGAATTTAAGATTTTTAGCAAATAAATTAATTAAAGTATAATTTTTCTACAAATTTTTTGAGTTTTTTCAGTCTACTAATATTCAGTAATAAGTTTATTAACTTTTAGCAAGGATTTTTTATTAATTTTTAGCAAGGATTTTAACTTCTAGCAAGGATGTTTTTTAGCAAGGATTTTGCGAATTTCACATGTATGGTTGAATTTCAAAAAAAATTATTTTTTAGTTATTTCCCAGAATTTACTATATTAAAAAAATTCCAAACACTTTAACTCTTTAACAAAGTAATTAAAATTTAAATTTTTCATTGATTAATTTTATATAAAAAGATCCAAAATTTACTATTACATGAAATAAATAATCCATAAAGTTTATATGCGACTATGTAAATTTCGCTTACTGTATGGTAAAAAATATTGTAAATATTGCCGTTTTACGAAAAATTACTGTTTCAAGTAAAATCGGATGTCATACTTAACTATATTAAATTTTACGAAGTTGGATCACATTATTAGTGTCCGACCGAACGTTCGGCTTCGGCTTCGGAGTTCGGCCAAAAAGTGATGTTCGGCCAAGTTCGGTGTTCGGCCAAATTTTGGCCGAACTTGGCCGAATACCGTATATTTGAAGAAGAACAGTTCATTTTTGATTTATTTCACGTAAAAAACAAAATTTTCAAATTTATTTCACGTAAAAAACAAAATTTTCAATTAAATTCGTCATATACTTTAGTTAAAATAATAAAGTTCAGGTATTTCCATATTTTTGTTGAAAACTTCAATAAAATAATTGAACTGACTTTATAATATTTTTGGAAAAATATTCTAAATTTGCTTTTTTACAAATTTATTGATGTTTGAATATTTTTTAATATACTTTAATGATGCTTTTTGTAGTCAAAATCAACAAAAATTTAAATTTTATTCAAACTAAAAAAAAAATTAAAAAGTTCGGCTTCGGCTACGGCTTCGGCCGAATATTAAAAATTTGGCCGAAGTTCGGCTACGGCTTCGGCTTCGGCCAAAAAAAGTGACTTCGGTCGGACACTACACATTATATAATGTTGTATAATATTATTTTTTTCCCGGGTAAATTTTATAAAAAATTAAATTTTATAAAAATGTAAACATAAAAATGTAGCTAAACCCAAAATAAATTTAAAAAATAAATAAATCAGCTTTGGATTTAGTTTAATTTTATTTCACATCATATTAGCAAATAAATGTTAGATTTCGATATAAATCCAGAAATCTTGAATTCGTCATTTAGTTATTTTGGGTACTAAACATCGTCAAAATGACTATAAATATTCAAACCTGGCAACACTGTTTGTGGCTTCAATCTGGAATTATAAAGTTACGTATGAGTGTTATTTGAATTAATAACACTCATACGCCACATATGACAAAGAAATCATTTAAACCAAATTAAATATATTTTTTGACAAAAAAATTTAAAATTATATTTATTTTTGAAATAAAATACATGTATTTTGAAAAAAGAAATTTCCATTAGAATCGTCAAAATCTATAAAAATAAACAAAAAACTATAAAATCATAAAAATATTAAAAAAAAAAAACATAATTTAAAAACGAACCCTTTAAAACATATTAATTTCTAATAATGATTATGTTAGTAAAACATCACTAAAATTGTTACAGTCAAGTTAAGTGGCTATAAAACTGCACAAAAAGAGTAGAAAAGTTAAAGTCGGACATGCCAACTATGGGTTAGACAACACTAGTCTGACTGAAAATCAACGAGTAGTTGAGTACATAATTTTAATATCTTAAATGGGACTTGTAAAATCGAATTGTCGACCGCGATTTTAACCAAAATTTTGTATGATAGATAAGTGTCATATAAGTATGACCCCGCCAAAGTTTTAGGTTGCCAGCACTTACAGTTGTGGAAATGTCAGGTTTTAAAAAATGAAAAAAATCGAAAATTTTAAAAAAGTAGTCGTGCATAATCGTCAATTTCTTTTTAGCGGTTAATGCTAGGTGATTTATTGATACCTCATTTTAAAGGCACTATTATGCCGAATTAACTAAACTATGAAACAAAAAAATAATGATGTCTCACACGAACTGAGATTATTTATAAAAAAAGCCCTCCTTATGAAATAATCTGTTGATTTTCTTAGCATGTTAAATTATTCTTAAGTTTTAGAGAAATTGATTTGATAACAAAAAATAAATTTATTTTGCACAGTTTGGTTAAAAAATATGAATTAAAATGAATTTCTATATTAAAAACTGTCAATTTAAAATAGTGAAAAAAAGAAAAATTATAAAACCAGTATAGAGGGCAGTCACAAAATTAGCCGACCTGACGTATAGATGGCGGTAGTCGTTTGAAAAGAATTACTTTGATTAAAAGTGGTAACCTTATAGAACATATGTTTTAAGTTTCAAGGCGCCACGTTGTTTAGTATTTTTTTGGAGCCAAAAAAATAAACGATCTCAGTTAATTTGTAAACATGGAATAAATTTGGTCACCGTTATGTAATTCAATACCTTTGGTAATAGATACATGAAACATTCCATGACACTGCTAATGTCAAACTATGCATCAATACTTTAAGCCCATGTATGGTGTATTTCGATAGCAATCCTAAGACAAAAAACCAAAAACATTAAAAAAATGGTCAACGAATTTTGACTTAGAACACGCATCATACGTTTAATTTAATTAGAAAACAATATGATTGATTCGGTTTACCCAAAATTCACAGTGGGAAAGACTAATGTTCACTTTAGGGAACAGTTCATCAAACCTCGGCCCTACACTCAGGGAACTTCTGCTTTAAAAATATGTAGTTATTTGGGTTGTAAAACAGTTTCTTTATTTTTAATGTAAATTTCAGTCATTTGTAGAACAAATTAAATTTTTTACTAACCTTGTAGTTCATTAAAAAAAACAAACCACATCAAATGACTATTTTATGATTTTACATTCATTTTTTATAGTTGTTTTTTGATATTTAAAAAATAAAAAAAAGAAATAAATAAAAAAAAAATATTTAGTTTTTACTAACACGTGGTTAATTTTTACTACAATTGTTAGTCATTTTTTTAATATAAAGAAACAAATTACAAATTTAGTTGAAATGTTACTGAAATGTAAGTCGTCTTTTCTTTAAGTCAAATTTCATTTGTTTTTAAGTACATTTGCAGTGGTCTTTACCTACATAATATTCTAAGTGTACTATTTATACACTAACGCCCTCAAGTGGCATTTAAAGCGTCAACTGCAATGCTAGCATAATCTGTCGGCAGTTGCGCTTTAATCTTGTACGCGGTCTTGCTTGTGCGTTAAGCAATAATTACAACAAAGTTTCTACACTTTGAATATTATGTAGGTAAAGACCATTGCAAAAATGAAATTTCACTTTAAGAAAGGACGACTTACATTTTAGTAAATTCAACTAACACTGTCATTTGTTTTTTAATGTTCAAAAAATGACTAGCAATTGTAGTAACAATGAGCCACTTATGTAGTAAAAAGTAAACAAAGATTTATTTTTTTTTTTTAAATAACAAAAAGCAAGTGTAATAAATTAATGTAAAATCATAAAACAGTCATTTGATGTGTTTTTTTTTAATGAACTACAATGTTGGTAAAAAATTTAATTTGTCATACAAATGACTGACATTTACATTAAAAATAAAGAAACTGTGTTACAAGCCAAACAACTGCATATTTTTAAAGCAGAAGTTCCCTGAGTGTACTTAATAAATTAAACAGTGACATTAAATACATACATTTTAAAGTAAAGAAATTAAAACTTTAATTACATTATCTTAATTCTTAACTCTTGAAGTTAATGAAATTTTACCTACCCTAAGATCCAATTAAAATTGTTTAATCAAATTCATAACCTAAAATAACACAGGCCTACAAAAAAATTTTTTTTGTTTGGTGCCGCTAATTCTATGTTATAATTTGGTTAATTAGTCCGCAAGACGTCATGGTTAGCTGTCAAAATCGCGAAGCTACGTTCAGGTTTGTATCGATCGGTCATAACCTAAAAAATGTATTTTATTATACTTAATGTCATTATAGTCAATTTCTTTGATTAAATGGTAATATCGATATCCACCGGAGAAAATCTAAAAATAAAAAATCTAATAAATAATGAGTAATTAAATGTATTTAAATGTTTCGAATTAAATGTTCTTTTGTTTTTTTAATAAATTTATTAAATGTTATTTAATTTATTTATCCTTGCGAAATCTCGAAAACTACACGTAGCATTAAAAAAGTAAGTATCAATTTTTTATCAGGGTACCGAACGTACTTGAAATCTGTTTTATTTTTAGCGGCACCAAAATCATTGTAGGCCTGTGTAATTATTATATATTTAAAGCTAACTAACTATTTGGACTTATATATATACGGTAAAGTACACTGACCCTAACTCTATACCCTTACCCCTCTTACCAGTTTCTTCAACTAATTTCGTAAAAATGTATGCACATTAAGAGTTTAACTTGAGGAAATTCACAAATTGCTAAATGTAAAACAGCTGGTAAAAATTTTGCCTGGCATGGAGAGGCTTTTCAGCTAGATTAATATCTTTTATGTATTTACCTTAAGCTATGTACAGACGGTTGTCAGATCTTAGAATATTGTAAGATCTGACAATGTGCTGGCAATGTACTGACAATGAAACATGTTTAGCAAAATGTAAATTGTCAGTTCAGACGATTGTAAGAAAACCTTTCAATTTCATTGTCAGACAATTGTCAAACAATAAATTTATCTGCCAACGAAAATTGTCAGTTCACACGGTTGTCAGATTCTTGTATGGCAAAAATTGCCAGATCTGTTGTTAGACATTGCCAGAACTGTCAAAGCATTTGAAAGAAATTATTAATTGTCAATTGTGTGTTTAATTAAATTGAAAAAGTAATAATATTAATTGCCATGGAACAAAAAAAGCAATTGCAACGATTTTAGCTGCAAATGTATTAGAAAGTAGCGAGGATAAAGACAAAATATTTTTGCAATTTGCAGTTGAAAGAGGTGTGGAGATTTGCTAATTTTCCTTTGCAATCGTTCACACTTATCTGGATGGCATCTGCGACCTCTTGCATAAAATATCTTTGGGAAGTTTATACTCAGCGCAACCAGCATCCCATAAACTTCGCCGTACCTCAACTTCCTCGATAAGTTTGATAATACTTTCGTGTGACCACACGGATTCCACATTTTTGCGGTAGGATCTTTGTTTGGGTGTTGGTTTTTTCCCGGCTTCAGAGCCTGTTGGCGACTGGAAGCCTCTTGGCGACTGGGTACGAAACATCAAGTCAGTTGGCTCATAGCTGCAATCTATGACGCAGGTTTCATTAATGGAAATGTCGCCATCCATTTTTTTTATTAAATTTGATTTCCTATTTCGTTTCACTTTTGATTTTTAATATTATTAATATGAACTTTTGTTTTTTTTTTTTCATTAATTTTGGACAGTGCCGCCAATAGAAACATTTCTGTGACAATACTGCCATTGTTAGATGCATTAATTTAAACACATCTGCCAATAAAAAATTGTTTACAATGTCATGCAATTATCTGACAATGGCAACGTAGAGTGTTCACACGAATGTCAGATGTCTGACAATATTATTGTCTTACAATGTACAGACAATGCTTTTTCTGACAATGTTGCAAGACAAAAGTTGTAAGTTCACACTGTTGTTAGACATTTTCTGAACATTTTTCTGATAATATTGTAAGATCTGACAATCGTCTGTACATAGCTTTACCTTTTTATTGATATTTGGTGTGAGATATAATAAAGAAACTTGCTAGAATGTCCAAAAAATATTCTTTAATTACGCATTTTGCGAACAAATTTTGCACAAGACGTGAATATAAATATAATCCAAAAGATCTCCTCTTTCCAAAGATACCAATAACTTATATTAAAACTTAGCAGTTTTATTGATGTCAGCTAACACAGGCTTTTTACCCAACGTGCGATCTAGCAGTTTTCGACAATCAGATTACGGCTACACTGATCTTAGAGGACACGTGGTAAAAACATTAAAAAAAATTAAATTATCGTCGGTCAGATTGTGGCTGCTCTATAATGGAATTTTCAATATATTCAGGCGCGCATCCAGAAAAAGGTTTGAGGGGGGGGGGGAACTTAGAGTATTGTTAATTAATTTTTTAATCTTTTTTACATTTTTGTGTTGAAAAATATCAATTTGTTGGTGGTGGGAGGGGGGAATTTCCCATATATTAGATTCTGAATGGAAATAAAAGAAATTGATCAGTCATGTTTTTATCATAACAAATTGTTGCTTATATTTACACTTTTATCCGTATTTTTTTTTATTTTTTTAGATTCTTACCGTAGTATGCATTGTAAAATATTGTGTCATTAAAATTTTTACATCATCTGAAGAAAATAAAAAGGGAATTTAATGGTTATTGCTTGTTGTTAATATCGTAAAAAGCAACAAGAATCAAACACTTCAACAACGCAACAACGCAACAGCAGCAGTGACAGTAACAACTGTATTACATATTTAACAGCAATTTTTTTGTTGGCAACATATAGCAACAACTGTTGCACAGAACACATAAAATAAATACAAACGAAAAAAAAAAAATTAACCAAGTGACAAATACCAACGTAAAGCATAAAAACAACTAAAAAATTGTTCAAAGTGACAAACATACCAGTCGAGATAACCATAAAATACAAGTAACAACAACAACAACAACAAAAAAACACAGCAACAACAAGTGTACTAAAATTAGTAATAACAAAAAAGGAACAACAACAACGACAATAGGGATTGAGTTGAAAAAGCGACTGTCATTTATTTTACGACTTTATTTCACTTGTCATATATGCATGTATGTATGTATGTATGAATGTGTGATGTATGTGTATTAGTATCAAGAATAAAAAAACAAACACGACATTTGTATGCCATTCTAAATAACAACACAACAACACTATAAATTGTATAATCTCATAAAAACATATATAAATGTATGTGTGGATCTTTGTTGTTTATCCCTGTGTTAGTATACATTTAATATTGCTCTGCAAATCATAAATAAACAACTCACTCACACTCTCTTAACCATACAAAAAAAAAAAACCAATTAAAATGTATGTGTGTGTATTACAAATACAATAAAAACCAAAAAATAAATGAGCAACTGGTTGCAATTTTCCCAGAAAACCATTTTCATCATACGATAATTAATAAATACAAAAAAAACATGCAGCTGAATTAATAATAAAATCATCAAATTTATATGTCACATAAAAGTGTTTTAACGAAAAACTACAATAAAAAATATTTACCAAAATAAAGTGTTTTAGCGAAACATTTAATTAAATGTTAATGTAGCATATTAAGGAAATATAAAAATTCCAACAACATAACTAAATTATTACAAAAGGTAAGTTTTAAAATTAAATTTAAACACAGTTTAGCCATGCGCTGCTCCAGCTATTAATATGCAGTGAAATTTCATACGCCATGATGTACAACTTCATGTGTTTGTTGTTTTTTTTTGTACACTGAGGCGTATGAAATTTCCGTGTATATTAATTGCCGCGCATGGTTTAGGTAAACGGTATTATTGGTCATTTAATAAAAAAGATATATCTCAAATATAATATCATATCTCATTTGCTACACTCAAAAAAATAAGTTAGTAGAAAAGTTAGTAAAACATCTTGTAAATCAGGTATACTATTTTTCAGCAAATTTTTTTGCTAAAATTATGTTTTAATGTAAAATCTTAGTTATACTTAGTCAGTCACTGTTTTGAACTAATGTTTTACTAATTTGTTTTGCTAAAAAAAAAATGTGCTGATTAGCACATCAATAGTGTGAACGACAACCAGATTAAAAGTTATACGCCGAATTAATTAGATGTCAAGATGTAGTAGTGACGTGGAAAATTATACTAAAAAGTACAACTCTAGTAAGATACAAAAATAATCAACCATGGAAGATTTTTGTATCTGTTTTTCATACATAAAACATAATTATGGATTGGAAGAACTTAAATTTTGCGTTTTCACAGGCTTGTGAATGTAATTGTCTATTAATTAAATAAAAGACAAAACATAATATTTAAATTTAAAAAAAATAAATGTGTATTTGTAGTCAAATTGAGTGGTCAAGTTGATAACAAATATACAGTAGGTAGACAGACTAAAGCGATAGACAAGGACATACATCTTAGGTAAATTTTAATGTTTCCTTTTTCTTATTGCAAAAAAACGGGTTGTATATGTTACATTTTGTTATTTTTTCGTTTCGTTTCTATAATTCTCTGCGGCATTAGCGTTCCTTTAAAAGATAGCATCATTGAGACAACCATTGATGAAAGTAGTTGAAAGATAATTTTGTTTATGTTATATGTATATAATTATTTCTATATATTTCCAGATAATTAATTCATGTCGTCAATGTCTGAGTATGAAAATTTTTATATTTTGTAACGTATTGTAAATTATTTTAAAAATAATCACAAAAATATGTTTTATGATTTTCAGCAAAATAAATTAACTAAAGTAAAAATTTTGTACAAATTTTTTGAGGTTTTTTCAGTCTACTAACATTCAGAAAAAATTTTATTAATGTTTAGCAAGGGTTTTTTAATTTCTAATACACTAAGTTTAGCAAAACTTTTACTGAATCTACTAATTTTGTTGCTAAAAATCAGCTCGCTGATTTTCAGCAAAATAATTTGCTGACATTAGCAATTTTTTTGCAAGCACCCTCCTGACTAAAATTTTGCTGACTCAGCAAAACTTTTTGCTGACTTTGCTAACTTTTTTATTTGAGTGTATAGATTGCTATTTAATCTTATTCAACTTTATCTCAACAGGATTAAATTATATCAAAATTGATCTCAAAATTCGGGAAGCCAATAATATCTAATTTAATGGGATTCATTTAGGTATAATTGGATCTAAATACATAAAAAAATAAGTAACTTTTGGTGGACCGAATAAGATATTCTGAGATTAAATTGAATTTACTTAAATCCCCTGACATATATAACTTTTAGTAAAATTTAAAAAAAATTAAAGAAAAATAATTTACTCATCATATGCGCCATATATAATTATGTATAGGTATATATATATATAACAATATATACTTAATTATTGTACACATTGAAATTATTGTACACATTGAAATTACTAATGATGTTGGACCATATATATTATTATATCTTACAACATTTAATGTCATAAATAATTATATATTAAGTAGTATTATACATATGGCACCATATATAATCATATCTTAGATCACACAAACAAATATTTTTTAAAAGACTATATATATTATTTTATCTTAAATTATATAACTTTTGTTGCACCATATATGATTACATATTATGTTATATATGATAATGTGTTAAAATCTAATTTTGTAAAGGTCAATATATAAAAATATATCGTTATATGTGTTACCACATAAGAAACATATAATAATATATAGCTATGCTATATAATCACATGTTATAATATATTTGAAGATGGAAAAACACAAGATCATATATACATATTTTACGCGGTATGTATTTTAACCCTAGAATGGTGTTGTGGGGGAGGATGTGGTAGGGTGTAAGTTAGAAATAGATTTGTCATCACAAAATTCTCCCATGGTAATATCGATAGAAAAGTGTCACACAACCCACATTCCGATGATGCTCCAATGAATCAATAGAGTTGGATACACTACTGTCATTGATAAGCTTCACCGCCCTCCCCTGAACACGGTCCAGAAGCTTCAGAATAGACAGTGGAGCCCCTGCCCATATATGAGAGTTGTATTCCATTTTTGGCCGGATATAGCTGGTATAAATAGTAAGGAGATCGGATGGAGTGAAGTAAGTCTTGCACCATTTTAGAAAACCGAGACACTTGAATGCCTCTTTCGACACTTGAAATACGTGCTTATTCCAACGGACATCACAATGTATTCTCATGCCCAGAACATCAAGAGTATCCGATTCCTCAATACCTATACCATCCATAGTTACAGGTGACAATGTTAATTCCACAGCCCGTCTGTGGGTTAACATACAACATTGGGTCTTGCGTGCATTAAAATCGACCTTATTCGCGCGACCCCACTCGAAGATTGTAGAAAGGTCTTGATTGAGTGTGTCATTCATGTTCTGCTACATGCCCTCTATCTCCAAAGAGCTTGGCCTGTGATCGAATGAAAATGAGTGAAAATGAATGAATATGAATGACAAATGTTGCTGTCATCTGCAAAAGAGTAGATAGGATCGAAGGTCTGACCAAGAATTTCATTAATAAAAATAAGAAAGAGGGTAGGAGAAAGATATATTCTTTGTATATTCGATAGATGGCGCTTAGGTAGTTAGAGAAGAATTGCCAGAGAGCAAAGTTTGATTTTTGTTTGAGTTTGAGTTTTAACGTCTTTTTCAGACAATTGCAATTAATGCTATAATTAATATGCAATTTTAATTAATTTTATTGTGAAATGCGTGGTAGAGAAGAATGAGTGTATTTTCTAAAAAACATACCAACATTGTAAATTTTCAATTTTTCTGAATCAGACTGCGCAGTTTCTGGTATTGTACCTTCGTCAGTGACTCTGTTTTTTGAATAATGTAATATTTATTTTAGTTTTTAAAAAAACTACGGTTGCTATGTTACTTAAAGTAAAAATACTTCAAAGTTTTTTTGCGTTACCATATCGCTTTACTGCAAGAACGTCACAACTCAAAAAACATGGATTTTGAGTTAATGACACAGAACTATTCGTTATATCAAGTGTCATATTGTGTAATAAAGTCGAATTGAAAATTTGTTTACTCACCTCTTGAAAGAAACTATGTCGTTATATTTTTCTTCAAGTGTAGAGTTCATTGGAATCCTTAAACTCGGTTTCTACAAAATCAAAATTTTTGAATTTTGAAGTTATTGTTGTAAATGAGCGATATGGTTTCGCTCGGTCAATTTGGGTTAACTCAATTACATTTGACATTGTCAAAAGAACGGTAGCGCAAAAGTGACGTTTTTTTCGATGGATGAAGAAGTGAAATCGCACTTGATATTTATTGTTTAGAGTGCGCTGAATCCGAATATGATAGTTAGAATCCGCTAAACTCATGGAATAGTTCCTAAAAGCTACCAAAATCGTGGATACCTCCATTGTAAGAAACATTCTTAACTCTTGTTTCGAATCAGTTGCTACTATACACACGTTAAGGGTATTTTAAATAATTTAGTTTACAATTATTTGGAAAATCTTAAAAAATAAAACACATTTTCGAAATGTTGAGGTTAAGAAGAAGAATAAACGTTTTTCTCTAAAAATTATAAAACACTATTAATTGTTAAAACAGACTAGACTAGTTTCTGACTTTTTTATGCCTTTTTTACAGTTTCCTTTGGATTTTTTATAACAACAATAGATTTTTTAATTTAAAAAAACGGCATCGGGGAGAGCAAAGATTTTAAAACTATAACTTTTAAAAACGTCTTACTCATTAACTATTATAGATAATAGCATGAACTTTTTTTTTTTTTTTTAATATTACACAATTTATTTTCTTTTGAAAAAATATTTTGAAAATTTTGTCAACTTATACAAAATTCAGAATTTTTAAATGAATGAATCGTATTTAGCACAAATTGTGCAGATATTTGCTTCATAACTAATATTTAATAAACTATAACAAAAACTACAACATATAATAAATATATTAGGGCTCCGATTAAAAGAATTGTAGTTTTTACGATTTTTTATGAATACCAAGGTTGGAAATCGAAAGTTGTAACGAATTGGTTATTATTTTTTGCTTGTTTCGATATTGTTAAGGGTTACCGAAACGGAAGCATCGGTTAACCGTTACTCGATTAATCGATGAAATGATGTCGAACAATTGTTCGAGTAATTCGAAGTGGCCAATTTCGAGTAAAGAATAACTCGAACAATTTTGGTCGATTAATCGAGTAACTCGAGTAATTTAAAAATATGAACTATTTTATATATTTTTAATATTTTGTATAAAATAATGTGACTGTTATAGTGAGTATTTAAATGTTAAGTGTATTTTTATATTAAGTGAGCACTGTTAAAGAAATTATTTTACGAAAAACGAAGAACTTAATGCGAAAAATTCCGACATCGAAGAAACTTGGATATTTTTTAAAGAAACAAGATCTAAGACTGGTGTGTTTAAGATTATTGGTGCGGATTTGAGGGTTAAAAGTGGGATCAAACATTATTTTTTTTTTTAATTTAGTTGCCATTTGATCTAAAGAAACTACATATAAATACTATATTCTCAAAAACTAATTTTTAAATGTCATTTACTAAAAACTTTTTGTTGGTCCCTTCTATGTCGTTGTAACAAGCCAATTTTAGAAGCCCTATATGGAAATTCATAGCGGTCCTACGCAAAATTTCCACATATTAAAATTTACATATAGAAGTAATGAAGTTTTCATTTATATGATGAAAATCTTCTTAAATATTCATGAAAGTTGTTTCAAAACTTCTTTATAATTTTTTTAGAAAAATTACATATCTCAAATGATAGGACAAAATGGACTATTTTTTCGTTTAGTACTAACACACTAATATAACAAAACTGTGTCAAGTCTGAGTGAAATTACAAAACGGATCACCTTACAAATATTTTTATAAAACAGCTTAATACATATTTATGAACCAGTTATATTGAAAGAAAATCAATGAAGATTTCAACATATTTATAAAGAATTTCATTGATATAATAACGCTTTTGCTTTGAGTGTACTGAGACAAAACTGTCGTAATAATAAATGATCTTAGCAAATGTTTTGCTCTTTTAGATATACTTTTTACTAAAATTTTCAATTAATTTGTTAATTTTTATATATATGTTATATTAGTACACACAGAGAAAAATGTAGCTATTTGCCAACTGAAATTCGGGTACTACGACTCAAACTAAGTTAATACGAATTTCAGACGGTTGGCACAACTTAACATTAGTTTTCACAACAAAGTTCGGTTAATTCAACTAAATTTTAGTTGCAAACACAAAAATATTCAGAAATCTAAAGTAAATATAGTTGTACTGACTTAATTTACAAGTTGTTACCATTAAAACACACTTTTTAATTCGGTTGGCACTTTATTTCTCTGTGTGTACTAATAAAATATAAAAACTTACAAAAATGTGAGTTTTTTTAAAATAAAATTAAAGTATTAAAATTGTTCGAGTTACTCGAGTTATTCGAGCAATTTTAAAATCTTACTTGCCTACTCGAGTAAATTAAAAACCTCAAAATCGAGTTACTCGATTACTCGAACAAAAGCAAACCCGAGTAAATTGAATACCCTAGTACGTACCTCTATTATTAAAAATTGCGTTTTCACAATAAATTACGTGTTGTTTGTATGAATACCAAGGTTGGTATCCATTAACATAAGTGACAATTCACACGCTATCCATCCATATCTACTATTTTCTATTATTGCTGATACAAATGGTCAAATTATTGAAAATTGTCTTTTGAAAATAACAAATAGTAGATATGGATAGATAGAGATGGTTAACGTGTGAATCAAGCTTAATATTTCTCAAATGACCTACTGATAATTCAGACAATGAGAGTAAATCAGAACAATTAAATAATAAAAAACAAAATACTACACAACGATTGTATCTTTGGGAGTTGCAGTCTATTATTTATATTTTAAAACATTTACATTATAATATCATTAGTGTGGAAACATTACGAACATGTAAATTAGGATTATAACATTTTTTTCTGTAAAATTTTTGTATTAACAATAGAAATTGCTTTTTCGTGTCATTTTGAAACCAAAACCTCATAAAGTGCATTTTCTAAAAATGCATTTTTAACACCTTTTCACCATTAAAGTTGCACTAGTGGACCAAAATTACTGCACGGCATATTTTAATGTGATCGTCATTTTGATATCTACACTCATAATAATCCATGCTTAAAAATACAAATATATTTTTCGTAAATTTTTTTTCGTAGAATGTACAAACATTTTGTTATACAAGGTGGCGCAAAAGTAATCCTCCTATCAGAAAATGCTATAAATTTTGCGATTGGCCCCTAATGTCAGTTCTGTTTTGACATTTGTGTAGTAAACACATGCGAAATACACGTTAATAAACAATGTTACGATACACTGCTCCAGAACGCGGAATATTGGTGACTATTTATTTGACCAATAATCGGTCGGTGACTTTGGCACAACGTGAATTTCGTCGCAGATTTCCTGGCCGTCCAACGCCTACTGGTGAAACACTGCGACGTTTAGCCGCTCGCCTCGAAGAGACTGGCACAACACGAGATGCTGCCAGGCGTGGCAGACCCCGGAGTAGCCGTTCTGCAGAGAATATTGCTGCTGTAGCCGAGGATGTCATGGAAGCGCCGTCGACATCGACCAGAAGACGTGCCATGCAAATGGGTATCACTCGACGGTCTTTACAGCGAACTTTGGTACAAGATTTGAAGATGTTTCCATACAAAGTCCAGACGGTGCATCAGCTGTTAGCTGCTGACCGCCAATCGCGTGTAACATACGCTCAAGCCATCCTTAATCACCAGGAAGAGGAAGATGATTTTTCATCAAAAATAATCATGAGTGATGAGGCCCATTTCCATTTTAGCGGGTACGCAAATAACCAAAATTTACGCTTCTGGGGCACTGAAAATCCGCGTGTAACCCACGAAGAGCCATTACACCCGCTCAAAGTCACAGTATGGTGTGCTGTTTTCGCTGGAGGAGTCATCGGACCTTTTTTCTTCGAAGACGTCGCGGGCCAAACGGTTACTGTGAATGGTGAGCGCTACAGAGCAATGATCAACGAGTTCTTTTTGCCGCAACTTGATGAATTGGGATTGGAAAACATGTGGTTCCAACAGGACGGTGCAACGGCACACACTGCACGTGCCACAACCGATATGCTGAAGGATGCATTTCCCGGGCGCCTAATCTCCCGTTTTGGCGATTTGCACTGGCCAGCAAGATCGCCTGATTTGACCGCTCCAGACTTCTTTTTGTGGGGCTTTTTGAAGTCGCGGGTTTATGTCAACAAGCCTCAGACTCTTGCAGCTCTAAAGACAATATCCGTCAAGAATGTGATGACCTATCGCCGGAAGTTTTGGCCAAAGTGATGGAAAATGCCATAAGAGGGCTCAAATGACAATCAACTGTGGCGGCGGCCATTTAACATGACATCATATTCTCGACTTGATGTAAAAAAAAATTAAAAATACCAAATAAAAATAATCCACAAGAAGAATCAAAGTTTTTCATTTTTTTAAATTACAGCCAAAAAACATCGGAAGGGTTATTTGTTGCGCCACCTTGTATTACAAAACTTTGTATAAAACAAGTTATATAAATTTACAAATTTCGTAAAAAATACAAACATGATTTCGTAATATTTTTTAGTACATTGTACAAAAATTTGTAATGTTACAAATATTACATATGGATGTTGATGTGGTTAGAGGTCGGATTTGCAATCAGAAGGTTGTGAGTTCAACTCCTGGCCAGGACAAATTTTTTTTTTTAGTTTTTATATTTATTTAAGTTTTTTGTTATTATTATTTTATTATTTTTTTATTTTGTTTTTTATATATTATTTGATATATTTATAAAAAAATATATTATTTTATTTAGTTCAATAAACATAATAAAAATATTTAATTGCCATTTTAACCTTTTTATTAAATATTTGTAGCATATTTTTCTAGTTTTCATAAAAATTTCATAATATTTTCGACTTAAGTTCCTATTTAGTTTGTTGTATTGCATCAGCTACTTTGATGCAAATGGTAGAGGGGTCTACTTCAACACAGCAGGACGTCACTGAAATCGTGAGTTCGATTCTGGTGTGGCACTATTACATTTTTTTTTTTAATTTTAAAATAAACCCGTAAGGTATGCACCACATTTTTATTTAAAAAAAGTTTTTACAAAACTTTACGAAATGTGATTTGTATATTCTACAAATTTTTTCGTAATGTCAAAATAACCAAAACTTTCGTAAAATGAACAACGGTTTTCGTATATTTTACCTATATATTATTATGAGTGTATATCTCGAAACAGCGCTATAATAAGTTTTTAACATGTCTACTTGAAAATCTTTTTGCCCTCTTAATTTGATAGGCATCCTAATAATCCAATTATTTTAAAATTTTAGCTAAATAATAACTTTTAGTTTAAAATAACAAAAATTGTGTATCAAATTGAAAAAGGTTTATGAGGGAACTTTTTTGAAAACCGCGAAAAATTTAATTGGCTTTGCTTATATGTTTTTTTGGACTACACTCAGGGAACTTCTGCTTTAAAAATATGCAGTTGTTTGGGTTGTAATACAGTTTCTTTATTTTTAATGTAAATGTCAGTCATTTCTATAACAAATTTAATTTTTTACTAACCTTGTAGTTCATTTAAAAAAACAAACCACATGAAATGACTATTTTATGATTTTACATTAATCTTTTACACTTGCTTTTTGTTATTTAAAAAAAAAAAAAATGTTTGTTTATTTTTTTACTAACATATGTTGTTCATTTTATTACAATTATGGTTCTTTTTTTGAACATTAATAAACAAATGACAATGGTAATTGAATTTACTGAAATGTAAGTCGTCCTTTCTTTAAGTGAAATTTCATTTGTTTTTAACTACATTTGCACTTAGTATTCTAAGTGTATAGATAGTATGCTAAGTGTATAGATAAAATTTGATTAAAGCAAAAAAGAATCAAAAGTTATAACCCAAATGTGCATATAACTGTAAATTTATATAAGTTATAAGAATATTTAATAAGACATTTTTTTTTTGCAATTTTTGTACTAAAAAATTTTAATTTTTGTAAAAGTTGCAGATTTTTTTATAAATGTTTTTAGAAAAGAGATTAAATTGTGTAATAGCTTAAAAAATATATAATAGTTAACGAGTATGACGATTTCAAAAGTTATAGTTTTAAAATGTTCACTATCCCCGACACAAATTAAAAAATTTAAAAAATTATATTGTTGCTAAAAATAACATATAAAACGCTTTTTATTTTCAAAGCTTTTCCAAATAATTGTAAAAAAATAATTAAAATATCTTTAACGTGTATGGAGTAAAGGGGAGCATGAATGTCTTGCAAGACATTCCCAGCAAAACTTTGGTAATGGGTGCGATAAAGTAATGCATTACCTTGTAATGTATACTCCATACCTGTATCATTATTTTCCAACAAAAAGTAATAAGTTACCGATAATGGGTTACCTTCAGCATTATTTCGAAACATAAATTAATGAGTTACCAATGATTGTGTCCGAAATAAGAAAACGATGATTATATTAACTCAAACCGGGACATTACATGCAACCTATAAAATCAACTTTATGAGAATTTTGTCTGCTGTAGCATATAAACTGGCTGATTTGGTAAACATAATCATAAAAAAAAACTTTTTAAAGAGAAAAAACTAAAGTTTTTGCGGCCAACTGATGATTAGGGTGATGCCTATTAAACAATTGTATTATCTACTATAAAAATGACCAAACTTTTTAAAAAGTAACAAATAAATATAATATGACAATATCAAATTAGAGTTATGGACATGAGATAGGACAATATTCTAACTAAATATATAATAGAGTTGGGCTTAATCGTTTATTTTGGTGACTCGGTCAGTATCGTTCAATTCGAGTCAGTGAACTAGTTCGTTCAAATCGTTCAATCGTTCTTTTTTACTTTGACTTGTGACTGATCTGCGTGTTGTGAACTGTGTCGTTCGTTTGACAATTCTTACGCACTATTCAGGTTTTACGAGTTTTTTCACAAATGTTACTGTACATAGACAAAAAGTGTTATAAAATTGCAACTTTTCTAACAAAAATTTATTTATTTTGTGTAAAAACATTTTATTTGTATGACTATAATAGCTTCTCCTAATTTGAAACAATATTACTAATATTTTCTAAAAAAAAAAAATTGCTCTTACAAGCAGTTTTAATTGAATTGAGATGGTAATTGTTCTGTGAATAAAAAGAACGAAATGAACGATTGAACGAAATGAACGACAAGATCGAATATTGGTGAACGAGTCAGATCGTTCAATTGAGTGAGTCGTTCAAATGAACTAGTTCGTTCATGAACGACACAACTCTAATATATAAGAATATAGAGGGTCCGGAGAAAACGTTTTTTGTATTTTTAATACAATTATTAAAACATACTCGTATTATGAAATTTTCATTTAATCAATAAAGCCTTTAACTATCATTGCTTTAAATAAAACATACTTCGTGGATTTAATGAAATTATGCTTTATATAGTTTCAAATGAAAGAATTCATTAGATTATTAAACATATTCATAAAATTCTATCAGTGTAAATGAGCCATTAAATGACTGGCAGCTTGCAAAAGCTTAAATATCATCGGTCTTTGTTACTCAAAATTAATTTGTTTTAATTTATATTACTTATCAGCGAAAATGTACACTGTAATTGTCCTTTCAAATTTTTTTTCATAAGAATGATTTATTGTAAATTTCATTTACATTTTTTATGTCATAATGGATTACTCAGCAAAAGGATATTGTTTTTATAAATAATTTGAAACTTTTTTTTTGTATAATAATTTTTTAACACTCCCAGGTGAAAATGATAATATATGGTAATATATGAACATGCATGACTCCATGTATGAGCATATCTTGTTTCATATATAAGCAGGTATGCAGATGTATGCCATGTATATATAAGCATATATTTGTTCATACATGCATACAAAAAGTTCATATATGATAATGTATGATAGATTACAGATTTTATTTTTAACTCAAAATCGACTCGCTAATAAAAACATTTAATTTTTGTTAACAATTATGTTTTATATTTGAATTAGTGTTGTAAGATAATTTCCAACTTGCATTTGATGATAACAAAATATTCAGTTTGTGTTCTTTGCAAACATTTTTTATTTAACTCTTCGATGCTGTTTCGGTCAAAATATCCCAATTTTAAACAACAAAGTTAAAATTAGATGCTTTAAAGTATTCGTATAGAGAAAATGTCAGTTTTATATTAGAATTTACGTCAAATATATTCTAATTATGAAAAAAAAGCTTTTAGACCAAT
The DNA here is from genome assembly GCA_021234595.1 of Delia radicum. Classification (NCBI taxonomy): domain Eukaryota; kingdom Metazoa; phylum Arthropoda; class Insecta; order Diptera; family Anthomyiidae; genus Delia; species Delia radicum. The sequence continues at coordinate 71,144,387 of CM037853.1, forward strand.
ATACAACATTTTTTTCCAGGCGATAATTTATTTTTCATACACCTGTTGTGTTTGGGTCATTTTTACCCAATACTATATTTTCTAAAAATGTTTTTTATCGACCTTTTTCTATTTTAAATTCTTAATTGTTTTTTTTTAGGGAGGGGCCATTAAATGAACTAATCTTTTATTTTATATAAAAAACTGGACCTTAAATACCCATTTTAAGACAAATCTAAAAAAACAATTAAAGAGATGGATCAAAATTGATAATTAATAGGTTTTCTGTTAAAGCTCTGCCTATTCTGGAGGCTTTAGCTTTTCTAAAACTTCGGTTTCTGATGAGATCTTTAGCCAGATCGAATTACTAGTATCAACCTAGCTAATATGTTTGATTTGCTTTATTTTTGTAAATATACGGAGGTTGAAGCTTGTCATAAATTGAAAATAACATAAAAATAATCTCGATGTATATAGAAACAAAAAACTAATAAACTAATACACACTTCAAAGTTCAGTAACGTCATGATGCTTTAAAAATTGATGATTAATAGGGTTTTTGCTAAAGTTCTGCCTATTATGGAGGCTCTAGCTTTTCTAAAACTTCGGGTTCTGATGAGACCTTTAGCCAGATCGAAATACTAGTATCAACCTAGCTAATATGTCTGATTTGCTTTATTTTTGTAAATATACGGAGGTTGGAAGCTCATTGTAAATTAAAAATAACATAAACATAATCTCGATGCATATAAAAACAAAAAGCTAATAAAACTAAGAATAATATTTTCATATTTTTACAACTAAGTCTGCTTCGACTTGAAATTTTTTGACCAGGACCGATAAATTGTAGTCTTTTTTTTTAAATGTATGTCATAGTACTTATATTAAAATTGTTTATCTGTATTTTAATTAATTAATTGTACAATGAAAATGAAAATTATTCAAGTTCGAGGCCATACTCTATATTTATTTAATAGAGTTTTTGTTTTCAAATTTATTAATTGACCACTTTCAGGAATGTGTTGATAGATCTATTTCGGGAATTTTCTAGATTCCCATCATCAGAACACGTTTTGCAAGAAGTGACAATCCCATGCAAAACATCAAACATTCATATAAACTAGTTTTCTCACTAAATGAAATCCAATACATGAGCTTGAAGTTAAAGATTAGCACCATTGATCAAAAATAAATTGAAAACTTGTTTGTAGATATACTCGTATAATACAGGCTTTTTGTTTTTGCCCTGCTTTTTATTTTCACACTTGTTTTTAAAGATTTGTAAAATAATGAGCAAGGAGCTTCTTTAACAAGCAGTAGTTTTTTTGATTTCTGTGATTTGTTCTCCAAAATTTTCATAGCATAAAAAAAGCTCAAACTTTTAAAATATGAAACAGAAAAAAATATCGGAAGCTAGTAAACCCCTTAAAAGAGCTTTTCCAGAAACAACAAAATCAATTTTATATGAAAACATATTAAAAAGTATACAAAACTCAAAAAAAAAAGTTTGCCTTAAACCGGGCTCGAACTCGAAACCTTAAGACTACAAACTATTTTAAACGAAGCATCATCATTTTTATAAAATAAATGCTTTACTAGTGGACAGACTTTTGAACGTTTGGTAATCCAATCTGGATAGCACTGTGACAACACTTTTTCCCATCGTTGGTATAGTGGTTTTAGCCAATTCATTGCCGGTGATTTTTTCTCTGAAATTAATGTAAAACATATACTGGAAAAACGATTTCTTGTTTAAGATTCTGGTTAAGCGTTTTAAACAACTGTTATGCCAGTAGTTTAGATTAGTGTGATTTTTTGACTACTGACAGTTTTTGACTGTGTATGCACCTATTTAAGCAGATTTTTTAACCAACAATGTAAGTTCTTATGTTGTACAGGGGATGGTGTATTTAAAAATCCAATAAAAAATTGTCATTTTGAGTTTTTTACATTTTTTATCCATATTTTTAATTTGTTGTTTTTTTCAAAACAAAATAAAAATATTGGAATTTTTGTCCAAACAAAAATAAAAAAAATTTGGAAGAAACAATTTTTTTCTATTTGTAATGAGAATGTAATTGTTTCTTTTTATTAGATTTTATTTTTACGGGCTAATTATGGTCAATTAAATATTAAGATGAAAATAAAACTCAAATTATTACATCCTTTTCACTCGACGTTTCGTTGACGGTATTTCAACTTCTTCTGGAGTGTGAACTTTATTAATTTCTAGCGACAAAAATATACAATAACATCACATTAATTTAATATTATAAACTTAAATACTAGTATCACAGATTAACTTACGATTTTATTAACATTGTCAAGTATTCCTCAAATTTAAATAAAAACTGGACATCACGACACAAAATTTAATAAATTTAATAAATAATAACAACTAAAATAAATCACAGTTTAACCCAGGAGTGCCCAAAAGTTCCTTATGGAAGAGCAAACACCAATACATTTAAAGAAAAACTAATTTTTATTCAATATTTTTTGTTGTAAAAACCAATACATACAAAGAAAAAAGAAAAAAATATTTCAATGTTTACCAGCAAAGCATACGAAAGTGTTGTTGCTTTGCGCTTGCGTGTATACAGTGAAGAACGACAAAAAAACTAATAAGACAAAGTTGTTTGTGTATTTCGTATTGCTAGTACTGAGCGCTCTATATGTGTATTAAAACACACAGCCTATAGCTAAGTGTTTTTACAAAAACAAATGAGCACCAAGCGCATAGGCCTTGGCCACCCCTGGTTTAACCTAACGACTAGTATCACAGAATGTTTGTATTAGACTAATGCTATAGAGTATTGCAGCTTAATATTATCCTGATCTTCTTTTGTGTTTAATGTTGTTCGTATTTTTTGTTGAATTCGAAGACTCTCTATCGTATAGCGCTTTTGCTCATTTTTTTCCCTATCTAATATTCTTACACTATTAAAATTTGCGTTATGTTTACTCTCTTTTATATGTTGAGATAAAGCTGTGCTTTCCTTGTTTTTGTTTACGTCGGATTCATGTTCTGCAATTCTTACACCTAACATTCTTTTTGTAGTTCCAATATATACCTTGTTGCACTGTTCATTTTCATTGCCGCTACATGTGATCTGATATACTACATTATTAGTTTTTAATTTGTCAATTTTTGATTTTTTGCTTGTAAACAGATGCCTAAGTGTTTGATTTGATTTGTGGGCAATTGTAATTTTGTCATTGTTGATCTGTTTTCTTTTTATATTTATTCAAAATTAAATTGCCACACCTAGCTCCGGAATGTTACAACCTAAATAATCCAATAAAGGGCTCAGTAACATCCATAATTTTTAGTAAGGAATTGCTTTAAATTTTTGTTCTTTGGCTCTGAGGTTCGATTAAATAGAAAATTATTAAATGATTTTTATTAAGCAATATTATATAATAAAAATAATTTTATAGATTTTACTTTAATCGGGCCTCAGAGACAGACAAACAATAAAAATCAAATAAAATTCGAAATATACCATAGGCCATATACCCTAAATTTTCGGATCCGAACATATATGACACCTCATACATGATAATGTATGACCATTTTCACTTGGGCTAATAAAAAACCTGTGAAAAAATGGGTTTTAATTGGCACACGTGTAAAAAAACAATTGAATATGACAGGATACAATTTTGTTGTATATTTTTTTGCATATAAAAAAAAAATGTACATATAACATTAAAAATAAAAGCATACCAAATGTCGATTCAACCCAAATGCCACAAAAACCATTAAAAATATGAATAATTTAGAAAGGTGTGTAAGACGTTAGTATGTGGTAGGGTATTCAATCGGTTAACCGCTATTCGATGAATTTCTATCAAACAATGGATTGAGTAATTTAAAATAGCCGATTTCGAGTAGAGAATAACTCGAAAATTTTTGGTCGATTTATCGAGGTAATCGATGGTTTTTCTTAATTTTTTTTAATTTGTTTCGTATTAAAAAAAATAAAAAATTATAAAATGTGTCCGTTACCATATCAATTCACATATTTTTTATGCCCACACTTAGAATACTATGTAGGCAAAGACCACTGCAAATGTAGTTAAAAACAACTGAAATTTCACTTAAATAAACGACGACTTACATTTCAGTAAATTCAACTAACATTGTCATGTGTTTTTTTTATGTTCAAAAAGTTAACCACAATTGTAGTCAAAATGAATCGTTAGTACAAAAAAAACTAACATTTATTTTTAATTTTTTTAAATAACAAAAAACAACTGTAACAAATGAATGTAAAATCATAAAACAGTCATTTGATGTGGTTTGTTTTTTAAAATGAACTAAAATTTACATTAAAAATAAAAAAAACTTTTTTACAACCCAAACAACAACATTTTTTTAAAGCAGATATTCTCTGAACTGATAAAAAACATATTTCGCACACCCAGTTCAAAACTGACTCAACTCAAAATTTTAATTTTTTGGTTTTATATGCTTAAACTATGCACAATATACTAGTTTATCTATTAAAAAAATATCAGTGCATTTTGTTGTTATTAACTGTTGCTAACAAACAGTTATGTCTTTCTTTATGTTTCAATTGGTATAAAGTTGCAAATGTTTTTTTTTTCGATTTCTGAAAAATTAAAAATTTTGAGTAGAGTCACTTTTGTACTAGGTGTGCGATTTTGCTTCTGTCATTTTGAAGAAAAAACTTTCCTTACCGAGACCATTTCCTAAAATATCATATTTTTATGGTTAGCAAAACACTACCTTTTCATTATAACGGTTGTTGCCTGCCACGCCTATCTCAATACCGATATGGAAAGTTTTAAAACTGCGATTCCAATAGTGGTATATGTCTTCTAATATCAAAGGTGTTTATTTCAAAATTTCAAATATTAAATTTGGTATATCTACAAAATACCGTTATAAATCGGTGTCGACATTTTAGCGTTATTTAACTTTAGTTCAAGATATTTCAAAATCAAACCGGTAAAATAGCAAAATAGGACCGGTATTCAGGAACACTCATGTCCTTAATGAAATCGCTTTTCTAAAATTTGCATTTCGGACTTGATAATAACTGTAGTAGCCATCTGACGTTATTATGAAAAACAGTCAAAATGAAAAAAATCATGAAAATAATCAAACTTTTTGAAAAGCAACAAATAAAATCTAATATTATAATCTTCGATTTTTGGACTTGAGGTAGAACAATATTCTAACTAAATATATGAAAATTTAGAAAGTCTAAAAAACAATTTTTGTATTTTTACTACAAAAACTAAAACATTTTTGAAAAATTTGTTGGGATATATTTTATTTTTATAAATTGCAATAAAAAAAAGTAATACATGTATATCGACACGTAAAATTTTTCTTTTTCAAATAATTTTGATTTTATAATTAGGGTTACCAGATCAGACAGTTTATACACTAAAGCAGACAAACAGATTATCATAGAGTTTATTTTGTCTGTTTTTTTTTTGTAGCTGTTTAACTTGTAATACAATAATCTGTTTTAGTGAAAAAACAGTCACTTGTAGAAGAAATTTAATTTTTGACTACATATGTAGTCCATTTAAAAAAACAAACCACATGAAATTACTGTATTATGATTTTGCATTCATTTTATATAGTAGTTTTTTTGTTAAAAAAAAATAAAACAAATAACAGTTTGTTTATTTTTTACTACATATGTGGCTCATTTTTATTACAATTGTGGTTAATTTTTTGAACATTAAAAAACAGATGACAATTTTAGTTGAATTTACTGAAATGTAAGTCGTCCTTGCTTTAAGTGAAATTTAATTTGTTTTTAACTACATTTGCAGTGGTCTTTACCTGCATAGTATTCTAAGTGTAGGTATTGTCTCAGTTTCAGTTAAGCCAATTATCTTTTTCTATTGCAGATACTTGAAGATTTGGGTGATGTCAATGAAACAATTGTATTGCCTATCATGAAAATTATCAAACTTTTTAAAAAGCAACACCTGCTTAATATTCAACAAAAAATCGCAAAAATCATGACTTTGTATTGTTGCGTTTGTAATGTAAGAAGAAGAGCAGGTTTGATTCTTACAGCCGCAGGTTTGATTCTTACCATATAGAGACAATATACAATAGAGACAATATACAATTTCAAAAATGGAAAATCAATGATGACGCCTGTCCATAAAAAGGCAGAAACTAGTCTAGTCTGATTTAAAAATTAAATAGTGTTTATAATTTTTAAAGAAAAACGTTTATTCTTCTTCTTAACCTCAACATTTTAAAGCAAAATTTTTACATTGTGTTAACATTTTTCCAAGATTTGGATTCAACTTAATTCATTATCATCTTTAATATTAGAGAACGGATTGGACCGTTCACTTTTTTTCATTCGTTCGGATCTATATTCATTTCATAACATTAATTAAACATTATCTATTTTGCAAAAAAAATCAAAATCAAACCAAAATCTAGCAGCAATATTATACTTCTTTACATTTTTCGACGACATAGACTGCTTGCCATATTATTTTTTATATTTGCAGAAAAGGCTAAAAGATATATCCCTACACTCAGGGAACTTCTGCTTTAAAAATATGCAGTTGTTTGGCTTGTAACACAGTTTCTTTATTTTTTATGTAAATGTCAGTCATTTGTTGAACAAATTAAATTTTTTACTAACCTTGTAGTTCATTAAAAAAAAACAAACCACATCAAATGACTGTTTTATGATCTTATATTTATTTTTTACAGTTGTTTTTTGTTATTTAAAACAAATAATGTTATTAAAAAAAAATAAATAAATATGTGGTTAATTTTTACTACAATTGTGGTTCATTTTATGAACATTAAAGAACAAATTACAATGTTAGTTGAATTTACTGAAATGTAAGTCGTCCTTTTTTTGTTTCATTTGAAGTTTCATTTGTTTTTAACTACATTTGCAGCTATCTTTACCTACATAGTATTCTAAGTGAAGTTTTCTTAAAGTCGAACTTTGTAAAAGGCAATAAAAAACCTCTTTAAAAAGTGAAACACCAAAAGTTTATACTAGTTATATAAGATCATTAGAACTAATATAACTGTAAAAAATATTACTTGAGCCAGAGTACAAACTAAAAATTTTTTATATAAATATAAAATTTTTGGTCTTCAAAGTTTAGTAACGTCATGATGCTTGTTAGGAAAAGACCTAACCACGTGCTTGATTACTAAGAAGACAAGAATGGAGCAAAATTGATTATTAATAGGTTTTTTGTTAAAGTTCTGCCTATTATGGAGGCTCTAACTTTTCTAAAACTTCGGGTTCTGATGAGATCTTTAGCCAGATCGAAATACTAGTATCAACCTAGCTAATATGTTTGATTTGCTTTATTTTTGTAAATATACGGAGGTTGAAAGCTCGTTATAAATTGAAACATAAAAATAATCTCGATGTATATAAAGACAAAAAACTAATATAACTGTAAAAAATTAGAATTTTTAGTTTGTAATATTTACTAACGTTTATTTTTAATTTTATTAAAAAAAAAGAAGTTCGGAACTGCTGATTTTCTATTAATTTAGATTGTTATTGTGTACTTTTCAGGAAAAATTACCGAAATAAAAAGATTGAAATTATTCGAGTTACTCGAGTAATTTCAAAAACTTACTCGATTAATCGAGTAAGTGAAAAACCTCAAAATCGAGTTACTCGTTTACTCGAACAAAGGTTAACCCAAGTGATTTGAATACCCTAGTATGTGGTATAAAGAGGGTTAGGAAATACCCGTGTGTTTAAAAGAAACTTTTTAGTATTTCATATTTTATTATTACTTCATACTTACTAACCTTACCAAACCAAACCCATCAAGAGCCCCAAGTTATGAGAACAAAAATTGTTTAAAGGTGTTAATATGGTGGACATTTTCAAAAAAAGGGGACTTTATATAAAACAATTTAAGAAATGGAGAAAGATGTCGCTTTTTAGATTGAAAACTGTTTAAAGTTTAATGGTCATATGCATAATATTTATTACAACTTTTTTTTCTTACACAAATATTTTGTTTAACTTATTAAAAAGTAGAGTCCGACCGAACAGTTCGGCCAAAAACCTATATTTTGTCGGTTTTTTGATATCTAGAGGCAATGATGACAAATTTTGGTATTGGAAACATGTTTGTGGAGCCGATTTAATTCGATTTTGTGTATAAAATTTAAGAGAAAAGCCAAAGTTTAGCTATAAAGTTGAAAGTTCGGCCGCCGAACTATTTTCAATTTGGCCGAACTTTCTGAGGCCGAACAGTGAATTGATTGCTTAACTACAGACTTTTCTTCAAATTTGACACTCACCGAATACAGACCAAATGCATTTCTCTGGCCGAACTGTTCGGTCGGACACTATTAAAAAGCTCTCCGAAGAATGAAAATAAAAATTTAATTCAGCATTTCTTCGGAACTTTTATTGTAATTTTTAGAGACTTGATTTTTAGAGATTTCTTTTGTCACCTCATTAACAACATTTAAGAAAAAAAAAAAAAAAAAAAAAATAATAATAATGAAAAATATGCACTAAAAAATCACTTTTTCAAAAATTAAAGCTGAAAACCATAAAATAATTGATTTTGGCATCTATCTTTTCGATATTAATTGAATCTTAAAATTTTCTTAGGTTCAGCAAGATTTTAAAATGCAAAATATAAAAATGTATCAAAAAAATTTTTTTTTTATACAACTAGAGTAAACAAAATTATATCTGGTCTTATCTTTTTTCATCTTGAAATATATTATTGTTGTATTATGACATTACATAAGGTCTCATGCATAGCCATATATTATTGTATATTGCTTATATGTAGGGCAACTAATTTCATGCAAATGCATGTTTTTTCTTGATAGTCTAAAACTGATACGGACTAGATATTTATCCGAATCATCGAATTTAGAACAAAATGGCATCGATTTGTAATTGCATATTTTTGCATATTTCACCATAAATGCATATTTTTGCATTTTTAATACTTTTTCATATTTGTATGGCATATTTTACAAATTTTTACATCAAAAATCGTTTTTTGTGGTTGTCAATTGATGAGACCACTGATGTAGCTCAGAGATATGTGGCAAATGTCATCATTGGAATTTTAGATCCCGATGAGCTGATCGCCAAACAAACATTTTTATTGAATACTGTACAGCTGGACAAAGCAAATTACACTACTATTGCTAGGCTTTTTGACGACTCAGTTAAGCTTTTAGGTGAACACTTTGATAAAGATTTGCTTCTGCTTTTTATATCAGATGCGGCCCGGGCAATAAAGACATTTTACCCAAAAATAACTCATTTGACTTGTCTTGCTCACGGACTGCACCGTGTATGTGAGCAAATACGAGGCCTGTATGCTAACGTCGATAGGTTAATTGCAAATGTAAAAAAAGTATTTTTAAAGGCTCCGTCTAGAGTAGAGATTTTTAAGGATCCAGAACCAGGGCTCCCACTTCCTCCTCAACCAGTAACCGCACAATGGGGAACTTAGCTCACTGCCGTAAACTACTATGCACACAACTATGAGAAGATTGTGCGAGTTTTTGATGCGTTGCACAATGAGGAGGCAGCCTCAATAACAATATCGCAAGACCTTCTACGTGACAGCACAATCAAAGCTGATTTAACTTTTATTGCATCAAGTTATGGATTTCTTGAAGCATCAATAACTAAACTAGAAACTTCTGGACTACAACTTGCTGTGCAGATTAAGGTGGTAACAGACGCTATTTAAGCAATTAACGCCGACATTATTAAAAATAAACTTGCTACTGTAATTGAAAAGAACTGTGGTTTTGCTTTATTGAAAAATATTTCAGCAAGTTTGACTGGAGTATCCATCCAAAATGCAGTAACAGAAAGTATACCATTGGAGAAACGTTAGCTTTCAAATTTGCACCAATTACTTCCGTTGATGTCGAAAGAACTTTCTCGATGTACAAGAGCGTTTTACGATCAAACAGCCAAAGCTTCTTGTTTCAAAATTTGAGCGAAATCTTTGTTTTTATTTTGTATTCTAGTCAGTTTGAATTTTTTATGACACTTTTTGTTATTTTTTTTTGGTTTAATTTTGAAATTAAATTAAAATATAATATAAATAAAATGGAATTCTATTTAATCTGGTTGGTGGTTAATTTTATTTGTTACGTTTGTTCATATTTTCAAATTAAAAAAAAATATATAGAATTTTTTATGAACATATTTTGCGTTTTATAAAGCATATTTTTAACGCTTAAAAGTGTTTTTTTTAATGCATATTTTAGGCGCTTAAAACTAATTTTTTAGAGCATATTTTTGGTTGCCCTACTTATATGGTAACATATATAAGATAGTTTAAGCATTTCCGACACCTGCTGAAACTGACTTTAGATTAGACACCCGATTTTAACATATTATATTTTTTTTTTTCAACTTTTTTTAAACTCAAAAAATTTATAATATTTCTTCAAATAAAGTCGGAAAGAATTCCGCGAGTGCTAATGAAAAAACTTGCACAAAACAATTAATACACAGAGCGGTAAATCCTTCCACGGCGTACATTGCGTCAAACGCGTGTGATTTGTGGTATCAAGAACACCACTAATTGTAAATTGGACTAGTCCCTAGATTGTAAATATTTGAAAACTGCAATTTTAAAAGCGAGAAATAATGGCGTCATGGTATAAAAAATTTGCTATAACACTAATCCGCCATTGACATCCCATAAATAAATCAATATATGAAACTATTTATTAGTTGCAATTTTTTTAATTGCTAATTTTTTATATATTTTTTTCGAATTAAAATTACACAGAACAATACCTGTAGTAATATTTTAGTACAAATTGGGTTCAAATGAGCTTTATAACTGGTTTATTAAAAAAAATTACACAAATATTTGTTAAACCTATAATAAAGCTCTTCCAAAAACGAAAGTTTAAATATATTTCAGCAAATGTTTCTGAATTTATAATCATTTTTAGAAAATTCACACAGAATAAAAAAATGATTGCGGACAAGAAATTGTCATATTATGATCCTAATGACCATAATATGATTCTGACTGATAATATAGGAACATTAAGGACTACTTTATTATTTTCTAGGATTATAATATGATAATTAGGATCATATTCTAATTTATACGTGTTTTCAACATGATGCTCTTTCCTCTATGTGTTTCTGTAACTTTACTTCAATTTTAGGGACTTCTTTTGTCACCTCTTTAACAACATTTGAATTTCTTTCTGAGTTTTAACAAGGTGGTATGGTAATTACTGCTAAAAATGTTAGATGGTTAATAAAATATAGAAACATTTTCAAAATATATTTTAACCTCTTCTTATTATTGTTAATGTTTCTTTTGCAATGAGCGGTGAAACTTTCACACCTGGGTTGGTTTTTATTATTCTCTTTACGCCACATTACGCTAAACATCCTACTCGAATGTTAAAGCTTGCTTCTGCTTTTTATATCAGATGCGGCCCGGGCAATAAAGACATTTTACCCAAAAATAACTCATTTGACTTGTCTTGCTCACGGACTGCACCGTGTATGTGAGCAAATACGAGGCCTGTATGCTAACGTCGATAGGTTAATTGCAAATGTAAAAAAAGTATTTTTAAAGGCTCCGTCTAGAGTAGAGATTTTTAAGGATCCAGAACCAGGGCTCCCACTTCCTCCTCAACCAGTAACCGCACAATGGGGAACTTAGCTCACTGCCGTAAACTACTATGCACACAACTATGAGAAGATTGTGCGAGTTTTTGATGCGTTGCACAATGAGGAGGCAGCCTCAATAACAATATCGCAAGACCTTCTACGTGACAGCACAATCAAAGCTGATTTAACTTTTATTGCATCAAGTTATGGATTTCTTGAAGCATCAATAACTAAACTAGAAACTTCTGGACTACAACTTGCTGTGCAGATTAAGGTGGTAACAGACGCTATTTAAGCAATTAACGCCGACATTATTAAAAATAAACTTGCTACTGTAATTGAAAAGAACTGTGGTTTTGCTTTATTGAAAAATATTTCAGCAAGTTTGACTGGAGTATCCATCCAAAATGCAGTAACAGAAAAGTATACCATTGGAGAAACGTTAGCTTTCAAATTTGCACCAATTACTTCCGTTGATGTCGAAAGAACTTTCTCGATGTACAAGAGCGTTTTACGATCAAACAGCCAAAGCTTCTTGTTTCAAAATTTGAGCGAAATCTTTGTTTTTATTTTGTATTCTAGTCAGTTTGAATTTTTTATGACACTTTTTGTTATTTTTTTTTGGTTTAATTTTGAAATTAAATTAAAATATAATATAAATAAAATGGAATTCTATTTAATCTGGTTGGTGGTTAATTTTATTTGTTACGTTTGTTCATATTTTCAAATTAAAAAAAAATATATAGAATTTTTTATGAACATATTTTGCGTTTTATAAAGCATATTTTTAACGCTTAAAAGTGTTTTTTTAATGCATATTTTAGGCGCTTAAAACTAATTTTTTAGAGCATATTTTTGGTTGCCCTACTTATATGGTAACATATATAAGATAGTTTAAGCATTTCCGACACCTGCTGAAACTGACTTTAGATTAGACACCCGATTTTAAACATATTATATTTTTTTTTTCAACTTTTTTTAAACTCAAAAAATTTATAATATTTCTTCAAATAAAGTCGGAAAGAATTCCGCGAGTGCTAATGAAAAAACTTGCACAAAACAATTAATACACAGAGCGGTAAATCCTTCCACGGCGTACATTGCGTCAAACGCGTGTGATTTGTGGTATCAAGAACACCACTAATTGTAAATTGGACTAGTCCCTAGATTGTAAATATTTGAAAACTGCAATTTTAAAAGCGAGAAATAATGGCGTCATGGTATAAAAAATTTGCTATAACACTAATCCGCCATTGACATCCCATAAATAAATCAATATATGAAACTATTTATTAGTTGCAATTTTTTTAATTGCTAATTTTTTTATATATTTTTTTCGAATTAAAATTACACAGAACAATACCTGTAGTAATATTTTAGTACAAATTGGGTTCAAATGAGCTTTATAACTGGTTTATTAAAAAAAATTACACAAATATTGTTAAACCTATAATAAAGCTCTTCCAAAACGAAAGTTTAAATATATTTCAGCAAATGTTTCTGAATTTATAATCATTTTTAGAAAATTCACACAGAATAAAAAAATGATTGCGGACAAGAAATTGTCATATTATGATCCTAATGACCATAATATGATTCTGACTGATAATATAGGAACATTAAGGACTACTTTATTATTTTCTAGGATTATAATATGATAATTAGGATCATATTCTAATTTATACGTGTTTCAACATGATGCTCTTTCCTCTATGTGTTTCTGTAACTTTACTTCAATTTTAGGGACTTCTTTTGTCACCTCTTTAACAACATTTGAATTTCTTTCTGAGTTTTAACAAGGTGGTATGGTAATTACTGCTAAAAATGTTAGATGGTTAATAAAATATAGAAACATTTTCAAAATATATTTTAACCTCTTCTTATTATTGTTAATGTTTCTTTTGCAATGAGCGGTGAAACTTTCACACCTGGGTTGGTTTTTATTATTCTCTTTACGCCACATTACGCTAAACATCCTACTCGAATGTTAAAGCCTTAGAATAAGGGAAAAATATGTTAAAATGTATTGTTTAGCATTTTTATACATTTCTATTTAAGAGACCATAAAATTTGAAAATTTTAAGCTGCTAAACAAAAGCAAAAAAAAAAAAAAAAGAAAAACTGAAAAATAAATTTATGGTCTGCCATTGTATGTCTGTATCGGTGCTTATGGTGAACAATAACAAACACATGGTTAATAACAGAGGTTTAAACGAATGCAATTATTTTTATACAGAAAAAAGCAGATAAGAAGCTTTTCATGACAACTGATTAGCTAAAAAAGAAGTATATCGTATTACAAATAAAAAATGAAACAACTTTATCAGTTTTTTTTTTTCAGAAGTGAGCGTATTAGGAGTAATTAATTTTTATCAATTCAGCGTTCTTGTTAAAATATTTTTTATTATAATTTAATAGAATTTGGAAAATGCTAAAAATTTGATAATAAAATCAAATTTTTTTGGACAATTTGAAAAATAATAAAGTAAATAAAAATTATAAATTAAAATAAGAACTATATTTGTTTTTACTTTTTAATTTTTAATATAAGACCTTAAGCCAGACAAATGAAACAACAAAATATAGAATTTTTAAAAAATGGGCGGGAGGGTGGTAGGAAGCGGTAATATAAAATCAAAAACAGAAGAAAGAGATAAAACTGAACAAAAAAAAAAAATTGCATTGAGCTACAAAATTGACCCGTAACATCGAAAACAAGAGTATCTGAAATATTTTATCCACGCTGATTTTAATGGCGTACCCATTTTTTTCACTTATGGGTCAGATTTTTTTCGAAATTCCCATTAAAATGTTGCACGTTTTAATGCATTTTTTATACATACAATTTTAAAAATCGAATATTTCGTCTTAGTGTTTTATGGTAAATACTAGTGTCCGACCGAACAGTTCGGTCAAAAAACTATATTTTGTCGGTTTTTTGATATATAGAGGCAATGATGAAAAATGTTGGTATTGGAAACATGTTTGTTGAGCCGATTTAATTTGATATTGTGTATAAAATTTAAGAGAAAAAGTTCGCCCGCCGAACTATTTTCAATTTGGCCGAACTTTCTGAGGCCGAACAGTGAATTCATTGCTTAACTACAGACTTTTCTTCAAATTTGACACTCAAATAGCATCTAATCAGTCCAATAAACATTTTTCCATCCGCCAAATTTGTCCATAATGCTTTAAAATACCGAATACAGACCAAATGCCGAACTGTTCGGTCGGACACTAGTAAATACATAAAAATCCTTAATTAACATTCGGGTATCAAATTTGTTTAATAAATGTGCACCATTAGCAAGTAAATTCGCGTTTTTTCTCAGCTTTTACTATATTATTTTATATATTTATGCCATTTTTGCACAACTTATCATACCATTTCGCAATGGCTAAAGGTATTTGGTGCATAAGCCAAAAGGCAAATCTGAACAATTATTTCGTGTAAAAAAGGAAGTGCGGTTAATGGAGGAAAACGTGAAATGTGCCTAAAATTTATATGACAGCATAGCGAAAAAGGACGACATATTAGTTCATCTTTTAGAATACTATGTAAATATATTAAAAAATTATTTGTACCAAAATTCAGCCAAAAAGGTTTATATTTTCGAAACACAAACACCCTCATTACAGAAAATGTCTACACTCTAAAATGCTAGTAAATTCACTACTATAAAATGTGCAACATTTTTAGTAATATCACTCGAAATGCGTAAATTTAGACGCCAAATGTGTAAAATTATTTTATACACATTTTTGTCTACAAAATAATTACACACTTTGTGTGTTCAAATAGAAATTTGTAAAGTAATATCGAAATTGTCATTTGATTATTTGTGAAAAAATTCAAATATATGAAGTTACAAAGATATCGACAAATAACGATAAAAATTGGTTGTTACTAAAGGGTCCGCCAAATAACTTTTTTTTTTTTTTTGAACTCCTGAACCAATTGAACTTTGTATGGCGTCATACCAATGTCTTTATGCAAAATTCGTCTCAATGATGTCTCCGAAATGTTCAATTGTTGAGAACGACGGTGAATTGATGTTGATGGCGCTTCACGCACACTTTCTGCCACATCAGCAATATTCTCGGGTGTACGCACTGTTTTTGGCTTTTCACGCTTTGGTTTATCGATGAGGATGCCAGTTTCTTTCACATTTTTCACAAGATAACGAACATACGGACCATATTCGTTCAGCGGAAGGATAAAACTAATTATCTGTCAAATCAGACATGAGCTAAGTGTTACCATTCAAGAAATAAGCACTAGTTAAAAAAAAAAAACCGTTAGATGGCGGACCCTTTATAAATGGAATTGCTGGTTTTAGTAGTATCCACCACTAAGTGGTCTGTATCAGAAATAAAGTCTTTCTGAAAATAAATTAAATTCAAAAAAGTTAACGTTTGTTCTGCACCTATATAAAATAAAATTATCGTCTGCTGTTTGAACTATGTTGCAAATTTTTTATAGAATGAGCCTCGATAATTTAAAATATGTATTTGAAAATTTTTGAACACATACTTAAGAACATTTGTTTTTGGATATTTTATATTTTAACCAATTTTGAAAGCCCTTATGCAACGCGGCAAACTTTGCATATCTGCTTTAAAACACTTAATTTATGCTTGACGCTCTAAAAATGAGCATAAAAATTGCTCATTGACACTCAAAAAAAAGTTAGTAAAGTCAGCAAAAACTTTTGCAGATTCATCTAAATTTTAGTCAGGAGGGTGCTTGCAAAAAAATTGCTAATGTCAGAAAAATCAAAGAAAATTAGTAGATTCAGCAAAGATTTTCAGTGGATTAAAAATTAAAAATCCCTTGCTAAAAGTTAACAAAATTTTTGCTGAATATTGAAAAAACTCAAAAATTTTGTAGAAAAATTATACTTTAGTTTGTTAATTTATTTGCTGAAAATCATAAACATATTTTTGTGATTTTTTTAAAAATAATTTACAATAAATTAAAAATAATTTACAATATAACATAAAAAAAATTATCTTTCAACTACTTACATCAATGCTTGTCTAAATGATGGCATCTTTTAAAGTTAGGCAAATACCGTAAATAATTCTAGAAACGAAACGAAAAAATAACAAAATATGAAATCTACAACCCTTTTTAGCAATAAGAAAAAGAAAATATAAAAAAAACTACCTAAGAGTGTATCCTTGTCTTTCGCTTTATGTTATCTACCTGAATGTGTAATTGTTTGCAATTTGACCACACTGCATTATTAATTTCTAGAGAATTTCTACTTTCACAAGCCGGTGACAACAAAAATTCAAGTTGGTTTAATCTACAATTCTGCTTTATGCATGAAAAACAGATACAAAAATATTCGATGGTTGATTTTTTATATGTCTTTCAACGTTGTACTTTTTAGTATCATTTTCCTCGTCTCAACTACATCTTGACATGCCGCAACATCTACTTCATTCTGCCTATATCTTTCAATCTGGTTATCGTCCACACTATTAATTAGCTTATCAGCATAATTTTTTCAGCAAATGAATTAGTAAAAGATTAGTTAAATATTAGTAAAACATTAGTTCAAAACAGTTAAGCTCTGAATATGTACAACTAAAATTTTAGCTAAAAACATAATTTCGGCAAAAAACTTGCTAAAAAATAGTATATCTGAATTATAAGACATTTTACTAACTTTTCTACCAACTTATTATTTTTAATTGCAGTAGAGGTAAAACTGAATTTTTTAATAACACATTTTTGACCCTGTGATGGACAATGGCCAGTATTCTTGCCCACGTTTTTTGGCAATAATTTATGTAATGTAATGGAATGCAAATATACATATGCCCCTTTGGAGTCCACTAAGTTGGGCAGGGGTAAAGATGAGGAAGTCGTTGGTGTTAATAGTTTCTGCATAAATGATATTGAATTGCATATTACGAAAACAAAAACTGTAATTTTTAATATTAATTTCATATCTATTGTATTCATTGTATATTTTTGCATATTTCACAATTTGCAGTGCATATCTTTAGCTCAATGTTATATTTTTCAACTGCATATTTAGCGTTATTTTGAGTTTTTAATGCATTTTCTATGCCCACAATTTTAGTGTTTTAGTGCATGAAAGTCGCTGCCTGATCATTATTGTAACTGGTAATTTTTTTCAAAAGTGGGAAATATTGATCTTCTTTGCACTTTCAACCAATATATCTGCCTAAAAATTATCGAATTTTGGTAAAGAGAAAAGCGCATTAGAAAACCTCTTAATAGAAACCGCAATTGAACATAAAGAGTACGGGTTGAGTAGCTAAGAGCAGTCTGACTATATTCTTAAATTTGTAAGGTAATCAGAACCTTAAAATCTATAAAAATCACCTGTCGAAATTCAAACTGCATAGTCATTTGCTATTCAAAATATTTGAATTTGTCACATTTTTCATTCTTTCTACAGTCGGGTTTCAGTGGACAATGGCAACAGTGATCTGATTATGGAGAAAATATAGTTTTTTAGACTATCGATATTAATGGAGAAACAAACTGAAAATTAAATTTTGATATTGTTCGAAGAACAAAATCTATTAATTCCCAATTATAATGATATAGTTATTGTGAAATTTATTCTTAAATTAATATTAAATTTATTGTTAACGATTGAATTTCGTTAAGTAAATAAATTTTCTAATTATTTGAGTAAAGGTTTGTTTTTTATATAAAAGTTTTTTATTTTCAATATTTCGCTACTCCTTTGTGTAGCATCTTCACAAAGGAGTAGCGAAATATTGAAATAAAAAACTTTTATATAAAAAACAAACCTTAACTAAAATAATTAGAAAATTTAAAAATAAGCAATAAGGTTAAATAAACGAAAATAATTATCTTAAGTAAATAATTTAAAACATAGAGAAAAATTCCAGTTTTTATAATTCGTTGTGAAAACATATTGAAACAAGGCCAAATTGAAAAAAATCACCAAAATTAAAGAAAAATATATTAAATTGAAAAATCAACATTTTTGAAAAAATCGCTAAAATTTAAATAAAACTACATCGAGATTATTTTTATGTTATTTTTATTTTATAACGAGCTTCCAACCTCCGTATATTTACAAAAATAAAGCAAATCAAACATATTAGCTAGGTTGATACTAGTATTTCGATCTGGCTAAAGATCTCATCAGAACCCGAAGTTTTAGAAAAGTTAGAGCCTCCATAATAGGCACAACTTTAACAAAAAACCTATTAATCATTAATTTTGCTCCATTCTTGTCTTCTTAGTAGTATCAACCTAGCTAATATGTTTGATTTGCTTTATTATTTTAAATATACGGAGGTCGGAAGCTCGTTATAAATTAAAAATAACATAAAAGTAATCTCGATGTACACGATGACTGTATATAAAAACAAAAAACTAATATAACTGTAAAAAATATTACTTGAGCCAGAGTAAAAAACTAAAAATTCTTTTATATAAATAGAACATTTTTGGTTTTCGAAATTTAGTAACGTCATGATGCTTGTTAGAAAGTTTTTTCCATTTTTCAATTTCTTAAAATTTTGGCGATTTTTTAAATTTTGGCAATTGTTAAAATTTTTTTGTTTTAAATCATGGTGATTTTTTGAAGTTTTGCAAAATGTTAACCTGTGCCGAATTTCGGATGAAAATTGCAGATTTATTAAAGTCGGTTTTTCTCTAAATTCGAAATATTGAAAAATTTTATTTTTCATTTCATTTTGTTCATTTAATATAGTCAAAATTATTAAAATATGGAATTCTTACATCATCGGATATGATAAACCAACTTAAGCCTGGATAATTTGATAAAAACGGAAAAAACTTGTTTTTTTTTTTAAATTAATTTTAAACGTTTTTTAAAAAGCCGGCTACTATGTTTATATTATAAAAAGTGCAATTAAAGAAAAAAAGATATATTGAAAAAGTAACAATTCGTGTTTGTTTGTTTATGGACATTTTATGAAAAATTTGAGGTGAATTTAAAAAATTATTCACCTCTAAGCGTCTGGTGGAAAAATTTGACGTTATATTTTACTTTCGAGGTATCTTCATATTTTCACTCACAACTTTTGAACCGCTAGACCGATTTTTGTTTATTTTCAACACCACTTTTCGAAAAATCTAGATAATCTAGATAAGAATGAGCAGTCCGTATGGCGTTTTCGCGACGTGATCGCCATTTAAACAGATAGATCGACGGACAGACAGACGGACATAGCTAAATCGTTTTAGAATTGAATAAAGATCAAGAATATAAATATACTTTATGTCGTCTTAGATCTATATTTCGATGTATTACATTCGTGGAGGGTATATGAAATCAATTCCGCCATTTGAAACCTTTTGCAATAAAACTGGGGGCTGTAATGAACGAAAATCGACAAATAATTTTTAAGACACATCCTAATGTACGTATACGTATTATTATTGTGGTTTATAGTTAATAATGCGTATACGCGTTGTTTTCATTTATTATTTTTGTTTATATAAATTTTTTTAATTTAAAATGTGTAATTAAATTTATGACTTGCCACATGTTAATGTAATTATATGCAAGAAAATCTTAAACAAAAAATAAGAGACATTTTAAAAAGGAAATTAATAATAAAAAAGGGTTTCTATTTGTGGCAATTTATATGAGAAACATAAGTACCCAAGTACACACATATTTAACTTTAAAGCATTTTATTAAGGAACATGAAGAAAACGAAGCAATAAAAAAGGAATAATAATTTTTCCTTTCTTCATTATTTTAAAGGTTAATAGCTCCTAACTAAGATGTGCACAGCAGTAAAATTAAAAAAAAAAAAATAGAGAAATATTAAGTCTTGAAATGTGAACCTTTTCTTATTTTTGTTGTACTGCTTAACTAAGCCTTGCTATTTAAAATAGACAAATTATTATGGACTTAATAGTGAACGTGACCATATAAAAAATTAGGGGCTACTAAAAAATAAACATTCAATTTTTTATAAATATTTAACAGTATTAAGAAGTTTCTATACCAAATAAATAAAGAATCATTACCCGATTAAAAAAAATGTATGATGCTTTATATAATCATACGTAATTTAATATGTGTCTTTATACAGTTGTATCCGAGAAACTGGTCCATATCATTATATATGTTTGCATTAGTTTAGTAATAATTTGATACTATCAGATTATATTATATCGGAATAATGGCGGGATACAATTTAATCCGATTTCAATGATATAGAATTATATCTGAACGGATACAAACATATAACTAATTGATTTATAGTCGTAACCGGTTTTTTTGCACTAAAAAATTCATTGAAATCCGATGTATTTGTAGAAATAATTACACGGTGTTACGAATTAGAAAAAATTTAATATACTTTTAAAATTACCTAGTCTAGGTTGAAAGCCTGGTTAAGTAACCCACTTTTCAATTTTCAGAAATTTTGAATGCACCCTCAAAATCTGAAGTTATCTATAAAAAAAGTTTTTTCCAGACTCTACTTACTAAAATATTTTTAACTAGTAAATCAGTTTTGAACCGATTTTTGGAAAGATGAATAGTTAAGCTTTAGTAAGCGCATGTGGCAATACGAGAGCGGATCAACAAGTCCGTGACTTTTCGAACTTTCCTCATAGTTATATGAAATGCAACACTGCTCCTATCAAATACCACCTGTTAATAGACTACTGTCAAATTTTGAGCAAGTTCCGTCATTTAATTTGCGTTTAAGAGCTGTTCAAAACATACAATCTCGTGGATTTTTTTTTTAAATGAAAAAAAGTGAATTTCGACTGCTTAATAAACATTATTTTTTGCGAAAACAAAAACCGTCAATCAAACCAAGGGAAAGCTTGATAAATACTATATGGACTCTGCACTATCGATTTCAATGGTAAAAAAGTGGTTTACTGACTTTCGTTGTGGTCGCACAAGTACAAATGATGATGAACGTTCTGGACCGCCAATTGAGGTCAATACAACCGAAAATGTTGAAAATATCCACGATATGGTAATGGCCGATCGAAGAGTAAAAGTGCGTGAGATTGTTGATGCCATAGGCATTTCATATGGCAGTGTGGTTTCGATTTTAAATGATCAGTTGGATTTAAGAAAGCTGTCTGCAAGATGGGTGCCGCGTTTGCTCTCAATTGACCATAAACGTAATCGTGTGACAACGTCAAAGGATTGTTTGGAGTTGTTTAACCGCAATTCGAATGAGTTTTTGCGGCATTTTGTAACTGTGGATGAAACATGGATCCATTACAACACTCCGGACACCAAGCAGCAGTCTAAGCAATGGGTTTCTCCGGTGAACCGACTCCGAAGAAGGCCAAGGTAAGTTTGTCGGCCAATAAGGTGATGGCAACAGTTTTTTGGGATGCACGCGGGATAATCCACATCGATTACCTTCAAAAAGGAAAAAAACAATAAACGGCGAATATTATGCCAACTTATTGGAAACGACCCCATATGGCCAAGAAAAAAGTTCTTTTTCATCAAAATAATGCACGCGTGCACACGTGTGCATCTCAATGGCAAAATTCCATGAATTAAGCTACGAATTGGTACCTCATCCGTTATATTCTCCTGATTTAGCCCCCAGTAACTATTTCCTATTTCCCACCTAAAGAAATGGCTCGGTGGAAAGAGATTTAGCTCCAACGATGAAATTATTGATCAAACAAATGAATATTTTATGGACATGAAAAATCCTATTTTTTTGGAAGGGATACAAAAATTGGAGAAACGTTGGACTAAGTGTATTGAGCTAAAAGGAGATTATGTTGAAAAATAAATTTTTTTTTGCAAAAAACTGTGTTTCATTCAAAAAGTCACGCACTTAATGATCCGCCCTCGTATTATCTAAAACATTTGAAATTTTTTCAACTTCGGCGCTCCTTTTTCTAATACTTTATTTGAAAACCTATTTTTTCTTGAAAGTACGTTTAATACTGAATAAAAAGAGTACACACAGAGAAATAAAGTGCCAACCGAATTGAAAAAATTAAAAATTTTTGGAAATTTTATATATTTTGGAAAATATTTATACATGGGTTTGATAAAAGTATTGACATATATGTATATATATATATATTTTTGGAAAGCTTAACTATTCGTTTTTCTAAACCCGTTCAAAAATAAAAAAAAACCGTGTTCAAAACTGGCTTAGTTAAAGATAGTTTAGTCCGTCGAGTCTTGAAAAAACGTTTTTAACGATAACTTTAGATTTTAATATTACTATTAATATTATTTAATTTGTTCCGACTGACTGCTTCTCACAACTGCTTTTCACAAAATCTTAAATAATAATGGCATTAAAAGAGCGAAGACGCTCAAAAAAACTGACTGATCATCTTATAGTTGGAGCAACTAGAATATGGCTGTAGTAATAGAAATGAATACGATAATAAATACTATAACATTATTGTAGACAAGAGAATAATATGATAACCAAAAAAAAGAGAGATTTTTACTATAACATGATTAAAGCAAAAATGTTATTGGTAAAATATGATTGATACAATAATAATTTAATTGAAACAACCATTTATGGTTCTATGAAATATATATATATATATATATATATATATATATATATATATATATATATATATATATATATATATATTGCAAGCATATTTTTTTCTCTGCATGTGTATATAAAATATTTTTTTATTATATACAAACGTTTTTACTCGGGTAATAATTTTCGTTCAATGAAACCTTTAAATATATTTTGAGACTTTTCATATTTTAAATAAATTATTTTACAATTATGATAAAACTTTTAATTGAACAACGAACAATTATTAGCTTTTCGTATATATAACAAAAAATTTAATTTTCTTTGATTTTGTTAAGATTTTAGGTAAACTCAATGTTGGGTATTCTTAGTTGGTCACATTATTCAAAATAAATGTATCCAAAAATAAACCCAACACCGGACTGCATTAAATGTTGATTTTATGACCATGATTATGAATACTAATTATTACTTTACCTATTTGCAGAAGGTGGCTGGCTATTTTATTAAAGTCTAATTTTTTTTATAATATTTTATGGATATTTATGGATATATTTTTATTGCATAAAAGTAGCTGATTCACTTAAAAATATAACTAATAACTATATATTAAAATAGCTTTACCCTTACTGATAACCGCATCGAATCGATTACCATCCATGATAAGTAATAAAAAATACACTCACAATATTTTAACAGTAATTGATTGTAGTTTATTTGAAAAGTAATCAGTAAACTTTGTTTTTTAAGGAATATACATTTAAAGGCTCTATGAAATAAGGCCGCAATGAAATAAGTCCCCAAACCAAAGATGAAATAACTCCACATTTTTTGGGGCTTTATTTCATTATGAAACAGTGCCCCAAAAATAAATTAAAAAAAGCCCCTACAAAATGAAACAAAACTCCAAAATATAATGAAATAACGCCGCAATTTTTGGGGCTTTATTTCATAATGAAGTAAAGCCTCATTTCGAAAATGAAACAAGACCCCAATTAAAAAAGAAAACAAAATTATATATTACATTAAAATAATTTTTTTTTATTCCTAATTAATACATAGTTTTTGTGTATATACCTGCCCTCAGCTGTTTGGCGGCAAAAACATAAGAACAATTAGTAAATGAAACCTGTAAATATGAACATTAAAAATATTTCACTAAAAAACAATTTTTAAACAATATTCACTGGAAGATTATTCTTGTACCCTAAAAAAAATATAGCAAACGAATTGATAGTTTTTTTTTTTTTGGCGCCTGCCGCGTTCTACGGAGGAAAAAAACCCTAAGAGCGGCCAAAGGCCGCCACACAGAAAAATTGTATTTTTACAAATCCAATGTCGAATCCGTTGAAATCTTATTTTTAAGACAATAAGTAATATTATTTGACCAGTCATAGCTTTGTCATTTAAACAGCTAATTGATTGTTTTTTATCTTCTGTTTATTTAACGTTTAGACAATAATATATACGTAAAATTTTTAATAAAATAGACTTTTAAGAAAATAATCATTAAAAAACAATAAATCTTGGTGTGGGTTGGAATTTTGGGACATAAAAAGTTAGGACAGGTCAAATAAATGTTACTTGATGTCTTAAAAATATAAGATTTCAACGGATTCGACATCTGATTTGAAAAACAAGTTCTTTTGGGTGGCGGCCTTCGGCCGCTCTTAGGGGTTTTTTTCCTCCGTAGAACGCGGCAGGCGGCTTCGGGAAAAAAAGATTTTTCTGCGTGATTTGAATGAGATTCGTTGCTTACATTCCTTAAAAATTTTGATTTTTAAGAAAATGAAATAACACCCAAAAATATTATTTGGGGACTTATTTTATTTCTCAAATTGGGGCCTTATTTCATTATGAAATAAAGTCCAAAAAAAAAAATGAAATAAAGCCCCAAAAAATGAAATAAGACCCCAATTTTTTTTATTAGAAATTTTTGGGCCCTTATTTCATTTTTGGTTTTGGGACTTATTTCATTGGGGCCTTATTTCATAGAGCCACATTTAAACTACAAAGCCACATTAAAACTACTTAAACAAAAGAAAATCTTTAATTTTTTCTTTTTTTGAGTTAATTTTTTAATAATGAAAAAAAAAATTAAAAATACATTTTATTTAAAAAAAAAAGTGAGTAGACTAGATTTTAACTATATGTTTCGTACTTTTAAAGCACATATTCCTTTGTTTTTAATGACAATATATTGTGAGTGTACATTTATGAATGAGCCACTCCAAACAACATATTCTAAGCATTTTAAATTAAAAAAATAAACTTACAAACTTGTTAGAAAAAATTAAGTCTATAGACTATTTTTTCACATTCTGTATAATATCAGTCAAAATTTAACAAACGGCATTTGATGATATTTTCGCACCGAATATATTTTTTTTTTAGTGTCGATTTTTGTCATTTTAAAATTGGTCAAAATGTGACAGAGGATTTGTCCATGGTAGTTTACAAAGCATAACTTCTAAAAAGGTTTTATGGAATGTAAAGAAATGGAACATTGTTCAAAATCCGACTGATAACACCGTTCAACAAAATCAGAAATATTTGATGCATCGGCATTGCGACCTTTCATTTCCAAATGACTTTAGGACGCAGATCACTAATATGGCCTTATAGTGTCAAAGTTAGCTACAGTTAAAGAAATATTTGCAAAGAACCTTTTTTTTTACAAAATTGAAATTTTTTGACCCACTTTTTGCAAAAAATACAAAGTTGAAAACAATAATGCTAATTTTTTGCAACATTCAAATAGTAATTTAAATTTGATATATAACATGTTTCCAAAGATGAGATAATACTCCCCATGCATGTATTTATAGTTGAAATTTCAAATTTTTCACAATTTCGCTAATAAAAAATCTACAACAAAGAGAAGATCCAAAATTTTAATATGTATCTTTAGAAAACATCACGGGTTACTTAATTTATGAAAAAAAATCGCGGACTTTCTATTTGAGTTTAAGAAAAAAAAATAGCTTAAAGTAAAAAAATTTGATATATTTTTATTCTTTAAAAATATGAAGTCTGTGACAAATCCTCACTAATATAGTTCAGATTAAACCATTCACGGCAAAACTTTGGTAATGGGTGCGATAAAGTCATGCATTACCTTGTAATGAATAATCTTTACCGGTATCACTTTTTTTTCCAACAAGAAGTTAATGAGTTACCGATAATGTGTTACATAATGCATTACTTTGTAATGTATACTACTTACCTTCAGCATTATTTTGAAACATAAAGTAATGAGTTACCAATAACTGGACACTCATGGGTTATCTTGTAATGATACATCATTTCCTTTTATCATCACTTACATAATGCATAACATATAAGCGTAAAGTAATGTTTAAAATATTATTTTGAAAATTTAGATACACTACTTTGTCATTTTTTGTAAGCATGAGAGTAATTTATATATTTTTAACATCACAAACGAAAACTCGATTCACAACAATTCATTTACATTTTAAGCAACTTATTATTATATGTGACGATAGCTCAGTGGGTAGAGTTATCGCTAACAACCAGAGATCACAGGTTCGAATGTCAGCGCGAACATGTTATTTAATTAATTTAAAAAAATTATTTATAATATTTTTTTTTTATAAATTAGTTTTTAAGAAAATCTATTTATAGATACATTATTTTTCCGAACCCGGTAACAATAAATATAACCAGTTACTTTACCCCCTACTATGTAATGAGTCCATCCATTACTTTTAGACTCATCGCATATAAAATTCATCAGTGAAGTAAGGTGTATTGTAATGCATGGATCCCTATGGCGATGCATTACCATTATTTGTTAATGAGAGGTTTTGCTGGGATATTAAACCCATACTTTTTAATCAATACCAACCAAATTCTAGCTAATTGAAGTGAGCTTTTCTAAAAGTAACGATTTTAAATTATGCATGTCAAATACATACTTCTTATATTTCCTCTATAGTAAATTCATACAAAATAAATTTTAATAAAAAAGTTATAAAAATTTAATTTCAGATTGAATTGTATGATAATTTTGATATATTTATTAATGGCTATTTGAGGAAATGAATTAAGTGGAATATAAATTACCATCATGTGGTAAAATTTTGCAATTTCGATTAAGGGATTTCTATAATATTCACAAAAAGTTAAAACAAGTGAAGTTTTCACTTTAATTGCAAGGATATCCTGCAACCTGCACACAATCGCAATTAATTGATATGCTTATTATTAAAATGCTCAAAGTCCGCACTTTTAAAACCATATTAAAAGTAGAGTTGTGCTGTTCGTGAACGACCTAGTTCAATTGAACTAGTCATTACTTTGAACTAGTAAGCTAGTTCGCAAATCTTCAGCTCTTTTAGGTTTGCACTTTTCGTTCTTTTTGGTATTTGTGTACTATATCTTTCCTTTATGTTGCTTTTGAGTTTAATTTAGTTTTTTTTTCAATGTTTCCAGCTCAATTTTTTTTAGTATTAAAAATATGCGTCTAATGTGAATAATTCGCTTAAAAATTATTAAAATAACGATCTAACGAAGGATTAAACGAAATTGTTAAAGATCGATTGAACTTAAAGAGGACCTAGTTCATTCAGATCAATCGAACTAGAAAGAGCGCTTACTCAAACGAACTAGATTGCCCAAGTCTAATTAAAAGTAATTCGAAGTGTATTTAGGTATTTGAATTAATAAGAATTAAAAAAAAAAAAAACAACTTGATTTTTGGTAAAAATAAAATTTGCGATAATTTCAAAAACCAGAGTTAATATTAAAATTTGATCTTCACAGTCGTGATCTAGGTCCTAAAATCTATCGGAAGTGATAAGTCGCATGATTTAATATGGGGAACGAAATGTAATGGTACGGTGACAAGTGGAATTGAAGTACTAAACATGGACAACGATATGGAATAGAACAGGGAATTAAAAAAAAAAAAACGGAACAAGTAAACGCACACGAAGATACAAAATGGAAATAAGTATCTACACTAAGAGTATTATCTGCATGGTATTAATGAATTTTTGCCAAGAAGAAATTGCACTGGAACTTGTTTATTGAAAATTTTCAGTAAACTAATGCAAGTTTTCATAACATTTTATGAAAAACATAATTTTGAAATTTTTGTTCCTAATAAAATTAGTTTCATAAAATGTGTAAAGCTTTTCATTAATTTTAAAAAATTTCTAGTTCACTTTGTGAAAAAAGTTCCATTAGTGCACTGCAAATATTCATAACTTTTCGTGCACTAAAATTCTCTGTGTATATACATTTTATTTTATTTTGGCTTGCTTTTTAAAGCCCGAGCACTAAATTTCAGACTCGCTCAAATTTGAATATTATCATGAGCATTTTTTCCATCTCTGTTTTTACTAAATTTTTTTTATTAAACCATTATTAATGTCCTCTTGAAAAAGGACGATTATAAAACACGTCACGCGTCTGGTCCTTCTTGAAAGGGTCCTGTCCTTGTATCGGTTCATTTATATGCCACTTTTACAATGGCTTGAAATAGAAGGGGATCAATTGTAGTCTGCAATGAAGCCACCTGAAGATGTATCAAAAAAAATATATGTTCGTCAGTAGGACTCGTTCACATAACGTTACAAGGCAAATGCTCTATAATCTGAAAAAAATTTGCTAATTTTATCAGTTTTTTCTGCTAAAAGTAATTTTTAACTATTTTTAAGCAGCTTTTTCTGCTATTTTTAAATGTTTATTTCTATGACTTAACTTAAATTTAATTTTTTTTATGCTTAATAAAATTATTAACTCACAAAAAGTTATAAATTCATAAAACAAACAAAAAAAATCGAAATCATTTCGGGCGGACCCCCGCCCCTACCATGGTTGCGCCACTGGTTATGGTTGCCACTGTTAATTTGCTTAAAAAATTTTGTTTTTGTTTTTGAACATGTGTTGACAAAATACCACAAATAAATATATCTTGTCATAAATATAAAAAAGTAATAAAATAAGTTTCAGCATTTCATGAAATGTCAACATTTAAGTATCTACTACCATGCTCCTCTACTCATATCAGCTTAAAACACAATTGAAATGAAAATGATAATATATGAGCAAAAATAATAAAATAATATATCAGTATACAGTGGCCGGCAAAAGTTTTGGCACAGTTATTTGAATCAAAAAATTTGCTTCATTCCGCAAAAATTAATGAAAAACTAGTTAAATTTTTTAATGATATATTGACATTTCATAGATTTATTTGTAAAAAGAAAAAGTTATTTTGTTTTCAAAACCGCGTAAAAATAGCAAACATATTTGCCTAGTCAGTTTTTGACAGTTAGTTCCTTTTTTCAATTATTGAAGTTGTGGACTTTTCCCAAAAGCATAAGACTTTTTACAAATACTAAATATAGTCTTAACGTGTTTTGACCAAAAACAAGTGCGATTAATATCTGCCATTCTTTATTATCTTTTACATGCAACTTATTATAGAAAAATCGTACTGGACTTAAACTTTCAAAGAAAGAAGCTTACGCAGAAAGTGAATACATATTAGATTAAAATTTGGAAAGTCGGTAATACCAGTAGAATAGAGCTTTTGTATAGTTAAAAATACCGTAATAGTGAATTTACATTATGCCTGAAATCTCGTTTAAACCAGACTTTGGTGATGATCTGGTTATGCAGGCGCGGATCCAGGAGGAGGGAAACGGGACCTTTTCTCCCCCAAAATACAAATTTTCAATACAAAAATGCTCTGAGATTAAAAAAATTAATCAAAAATACTCAAACTTACCTCTCAAAATTTATTTTTATGGATCCTCGCCTGGGTTATGAAATGTAATTTCAAACCAGATTTTCCATACAAATTCATAACCAGATTGTCGGACAATCTGGTTTAAAATTATGTTCAAAATTAGGTTGATATAATTTTTATTAAAAAATAAAAATTATGTTTTTTCGACCTTTAATTGTGCAATGAAAATGAAAATAGAAAATCACTGATGAGCCTGTCCATAAAAAGGCAGAAACTAGTCTAGTCTGATTTAAAAATTAATAGTGTTTATAATTTTTAAAGAAAAACGTTTATTCTTCTTCTTAACCTCAACATTTTTAAATTAAATTTGTCAAACTGTCTATATGACGTTAATATAATACTGTACTAAAATACATTATAAAATTTGCCCTGTGGCGATGTCTCAACTTAAAAAAACGCAAAAGTTGTCAACCCTGAACGTAAAAACCATACGTCAATCTGGTAACATTGTGAAATAGAGACGGCGGAGATTAGAAAAATAAACAAAAATCTAAAAATAGAATATTTGTGTTGTTAGTGTTGACACTTCTGAGTATAATATACAATAACAGAAAAAGCTAATAGGAAAGAAAACTGCAATTTAGCTGCATTAGATTCGAGGCCATACTTGGGAGGGATCGCTAAACGGTCATGACTTAGTATTGTTGCGTTTGTAATGTAAGATGATTCTTACAGCCGCAGGTTATTGAAAAATTTATCATATAGAGACAATCTGACAATTATAAGACACAAATAATAATACAATTTAAATGGAAAATCACTGATGAGCCTGTCCATAAAAAGGCAGAAACTAGTCTAGTCTGATTTAAAAATTAATAGTGTTTATAATTTTTTAGAGAAAAACGTATATTCTTCTTCTTAACATCAACATTTCTAAAGAAAATTATTCAAGTTCGAAGCCATACTCTATATTTCTTTATTAGGATATTGTCCTAAAAAATAATCTATAGAGTTTTTTGTTTTCAAATTTATTATTTGACCCTTTCTGATGATTGGAACCTAGAAAATTCCCGAAATAGATCTATCAACACATTCCTGAAAGGGTCAAATAATAAATTTGAAAACAAAAAACTCTATTGATTATTTGTTAGGACAATATCCTAATAAAGAAATGTAGAGTATGGCCTTGACCTTAAATAATTTTCATTTTCATATTTGCATAAAAAAAATATTTAATTAAGGAAAACGCAATAACACAAGTGTTAAACCCCATAAAATTGCAGTTTTTATGAAAAGAAAATTTCAATTCATCATACAGATACTAATTTATGTTTCTGGCAAATACAATTTGTGCAAACAACATTAATATGGTGACCAGAAGAACAAAAATAAATATCGTGTTCCAAAAAAGTCATCCACAATAAAAAACAACACCTTTTTCAGCAAAATTAACTTTGTTTCTTTCATAATCGCTGCAAAATTTTGTGTTCCGCTAGTAAATTAATAACATTTTAGACAACATTTCAGTTTAAGATTATTTTATTTATTTTGTTTTGTTAAAAAAAAGTTGCTTTATAATGTAAACGAGGGTGATTTGTAACTGGATCTAACTCGATTTTAAACCAGATTTCGTGGAAGTGTAAATTCAATATTAAGTAGTTTGCTTATGTGACGCATTTTAGAGCATATTAATTAATAATTTTGCTATATTCTTTGTTCGTGATTGCTACAAATCTTACTTTTTCAATATAACAAACTTTATATCCAAATTGGATAAAAAAATTCGGTATTGTTCGTGAATATGGGAAATATTGGTCAAAATCGCTAACATTTTTAACCGAATTGAAACTACAGCAAAAAAAAAAAATTAATTTATATGAAGAAAAGATTACATATTTAAAAAATCGTCCCAAATCTGATAGGCCATAGACACTTTATGAGGCTAAAGTCCGATCATTGCCCGAAATGTGAAGAAAAATCTTACTGGAATGCCTGTTTCAAAATTTCAAAACATTCGGGAGTCATCGTCACTACCATAACAATTCGCCTTGCACTACATGATAATGGACTAAGCATCTATGAGTTCCCAGAAAAAAAAACGAATATGATAAATATTAAGTTTTCTGTGTTTGATCTGTACTTGGGATTTTTTCATTAGCATTGAGTTTTCATTAGCATTAGTTCACTAATGCTAAAGCAACAAAAAAAAATTCATTACCATTTAATTGTAATGAAAGTTTTTGTCATTAGAATTTGCCATAATAATGCAAATGAAATCAATAATGCCTAAAAAACTAATTCCAATTGAGCAAAAAAAGAATTTGTTTACAAAAGCGTGGAGTGTAAATTGCTTTACATAGGAATGGAACGGAGATCGCTAGGAATTGTATGTTTATTTGTGTTATCACGTAAATAAGTAAAAATAAATAAATAAATCACCCTATAGCTGTTTTATAAAAATTAATACTCCTGTGGAACAAAATTTTTGTACGTTAGCCCTATCTCGCTTAGTTTCGGAGATAGTGGGTATTTTAAAAAATCGCCATTTTATAAAATGACTAGTATCTCGAAAACTAAGCGAAATATCGCAAAACGGACCAAATTTTTGCACTTAACCCACTGAACATTTTTAAATTTTAATTTAAATGTGTTAAGTGTTCCGATTGCACCCGTTCCCCGGTTCACTCAATATCGTTCCAGTTTTGACCAATGTTCCATTTCATTATTAGAGTGATTAAATTGGTATTGTCACGTATGGATTTTATGTAAACAAATAATTTGGACACCCTGTGGCTTTAATCTCTCGCGATCTTTCCCGGACATAGCCTATTTGTATTATGAGCGTTACTTAAAGCTCCTGTGAAGCCCAGATTTTATCGATATTTACCAATAGTTTATCGAAAATCTTATCTGTCAATTGTAATATGATTCCTTTAATTGATGCATTACTAATGGTAATGAAATTTAAAATTATTGCCATTAATCAATGAAATGAAATCAATGAAATTCATTATCAATAATTAAACAAATGCTAATGAAAATAATTTCATTACAATTAATATCAATGAAATTGTAACGAAATCATCCATTAATTAGTTCATACAATTAATTACTCCCATGTATGGTTTGATCCCTACCTCCCACCAAGCCCAAAGTGGAAAATTTTGTTCCACAATTAGTTTGTTCGCACAACATTTATATTTAGTTTGCTGAATTTCTCTTGGAAGCGGAACAAATAAGTTAGTTTTGCGTTATCTACGATTTTTTCCTCTGAACTCATTTATGTAGGCGCTAGCAGTGAATTTCGAGGCTTTTAAAATATTTATTTTTTTATTTTTTAAAGATTTTTTCAGTAGAATTTTTTTCATATTTCGCAGAGTGAGTCGTAGCTCAGACTTATTAAATATCCTACACCTACAAGATTAGGAACGATTTTTTTAAATTTTTAAACTTGTTTTCAGTTATAAAATACATTTTTATTCTGTTATTGCTTGTGTTAAAAATTCTTACCGATTTCAAATTTTTCACCTTTTTTATAATATTTTGGCGCAAGTTGTCGAACACTCCCGAAGTTCTTTGACCCAATTCGGATATACCGAAAATGTAAGATTTGTACCAATCACGAACAAAAAAAGTAGATAAATTATAAATTTATATTCTATAGAATGCGTAACATAAGCCAATTTCCAAAAAATAACACGGTACTTTTCACTATACAAAAGCTGCATTATACGAATGTTCGAGTTGAACAGTTTCTTTTGCGTCTTAAAGTAAGCAGTATTTTTAGTTTTTTTTTGTCTAATTTTAGTTGTTGTAAGATTATTATTTTTCTTTTTTTTATAAATTGATAAAGGAGTAAGGATATTATTCAAAAAAACATAAAATGTTGAATGAAATATAATTGCAAACGACTGAAATTCAATTCTTAGGTGTACAGTTTCTTTTGACGCTCACAGTAGTTGTGAAGAATATACAAGAGAAAAAAATGTTGTGGTGAAAAAAATAAAATAAATAATATTAATAGTAAAATAAAATGAAATTAAGGTCGAGAAACTTTTCTATAAATAACCAGAGTTTAATATTAATCACAGATATTTCTATATAAATTTGACGTTCATAACTATGATTAAGCCGTAAACTCTGGTTAATGTGAGATTAGTTAGCAGCTCTAAATCGGTAAGTTATTATACCAAATTGACCTCTTCATTTATTAATAAAAGATAATTACTTTTCTTTCAGGAATAGGATTTTTTTGATAACAGTAATAGCTTTATGCTTTTTAATAAGTGGCTTGATGGAACCTAATGTTATTTACCATATAACACGGTACTACAAAAAAAAAAAATTGCAATCACTTTTCAAGTGACCTAGTGTAGGTTGTAAGTCTAGATGAGTTTATTACGAAACCGGTTTGAGAAGTTTCAATATAACCTCAAAATTTCGAGATAACGGTAAAAGAGAACTCAATCATTTTTTCTACTGATTTTGAAATTATAAACGTTATTAAAAAAAAATAAATAATATAAATAGGTAGACTTTTTCTTAATAACCATTGAAATTTAAAAATTTTTATAAACTTTTCAACTTCTACGAATTTTTTTTTATCGAATCTCCTTTTAAAGCAACCATACTTTTAAAGTAAGCATTTTCTTGACCGAATCGAGCCTTAATTTTTTAAAATTGGTTGAAAATTGACAAAGTATGGCAATTTCCCATATTTATAACAATTACAATTTACATTTTTTTTACAACTTTTACGAGGGTTTTTTCGAATCTTATTTTAATCAACAATATTCACCTGAGGAATATTCATTTGTTAAAATCGGTTAAAGAGTGATAAAGTTTTGGTACTCTTTCTAGATATACAGAACGATTTTTTTTTTTTTCTAAACAGAAAAAAAGTGGAAATAATTGAAATAATTGAAAATTTATGTTATTATAAATAAGGAAAACGTACCATAACTTCAATTTTCAGACGATTTTAACAAATGAAGGTTCAATTTACTCAAGACTAACACTAACTTGTTGAAAAAGTTAAAAAAAATTAAAAATGTTTATTGTTATTAAAAAAAATCTCTCCATATTTATATTAATAATACATTTAACGAAAGTATATATTTTTAGAAAGACCATTTTCTATTAAATTTTAAATCGGTTAAAGAATTACTATTTAACAAATGTTTTAATGCGCCAGTAGTAAAAAATACTCTTTTAACATTATCTCGACAACCCAGTTTTGTAATACACTCAGCTAGACTTTAAACATACACTATGCCACTTCACGACTGATTTTCCTGTGAAGCACCAAAGAGTATATACAAATAGTGAGACCACACTTTAAAATAGTTTAAAATTACACTGCAGAAAAAAAATTTAAAATTAGCAAATATTTTTTAATATATACGAGGAAGGACCAATAAGTTCGTAACTTTTCGAACTTCCCTCGTAGTTATATGAAATGCAACACTGCTCCCATCAAGTACCACCTGTTAATAGACTACTGTAAAATTTTGAGCAAGTTCCGTCATTTACTTTGCGTTTAACAGCTGTTCCTCCTGAATTTTTTTAAAAATGAAAAAAAGTGAATTTCGACTGCTCATTAAACATTATTTTTTTCGAAAAAAAAAACCGTCAATCAAATCAAGTAAAAGCTTGATAAATACTATGGGGACTCTGCACCATCGATTTCAATGGTAAAAAAGTGATTTATTGACTTTCGTTGTGGTCGCACAAGTACAAATGACGCTGAACGTTGTGGCGAATTGAGGTCAATAGACCGTTTTTGGTTTCGTTTTTAAATGATCAGTTAGGCTTAAGAAAACTGTCTGCAAGATGAGTGCAGCGTTTGCTCTCAATTGATCATAAGCGTAATCGTGTCACAACTTCAAAGGATTGTTTGGAGTTGTTTAATCGCAATTCGAATGAGTTTCTGCGGCGTTTTGTAACTGTGGATGAAACATGGATCCATTACAACACTCCGGAGGCCAATCAGCAGTCTAAACAATGGGTTTCTCCGGTGATCCGACTCCGAAGAAAGCCAAGGTAAGTTTGTCGGCCAATAAGGTGATGGCAACATTTTTTCAAATGCACACGGGATAATCCACATCGATTATCTTCAAAGGTGGAAAAACAATAAACGGCGAATATTATGCCAACTTATCGGACCGATTTAACGAGTATTAAAAAAAAAAACGACCCCATATGGCCAAGAAAAAAGTTATTTTTCATCAAGATAATGCACGGGCGCACACGTGTGCAGTCTCAATGGCAAAATTCCATGAATTGGGCTCCGAATTGGTACCTCATCCGCCATACTATTTCCTATTTCCAAACCTAAAGAAATGGCTCGGTTTAAAGAGACTTAGCTCCAACGATGAAATTATTGATCAAACAAATGCCTATTTTATGGACCTAAAAAAAATCATATTTTTTGAAAGGGATACAAAAATTGGAGAAACGTTGGACTAAGTGTATTGAGCTAAAAGGAGATTATGTTGAAAAATACATTTTTTTTTGCAAAAGAACTTAAGAACTTAAATGTCATTACTTTAAAGCTTACAACAAATGAAAAATAGGAAGTGAAAAATAATGAGCCTAAAAATACATTTAAAAATAATATTTAGATCATATTTTATATTTAAAATAATGATAAAAATAAGTTCTTATGGATGACACATTCTTTTTTGTATTAAAATAATAGAAACATATCTACATGTAGAGAAAAATATGCTTGCAACAAGATTGCGGCCACAAGGCTATGTTTCCTACAGCCTCAAATAGTTATTTCAATTATTATTGTATCAATCATATTTCACCAATAATAAGGTTGCTTTAATCATGTTTTAGGTTTAATCTCTCTTTTATTCGGTTTTCATATTATTATCATACTATTGTATTTATTATCATATTCCTCTCTCTAACTACAGCCATATTATAGTTGCTCCAACTATAAGATGATCAATCTTTAAATGTTATTATTGTTTAAGACTTTGTAAAAAGAAAAGATATTTTCAGTGGTGGAAGCAATAATTTGGTAGTCTCAACCGCCAAAAACATTTTATTTCGTAACTTGTTTTAAAATAAGTTTATTTAAATGTATAAATTATTAAATGAATAAATATTTTTTTGTACAGCAACAATTCTGGCATTGAACATTTTTGTCAAAGTAAAAATCAAGTCATACCGAAAAGCATCTTCTGCAGAGATTGCGGAAAATGTGGAGTACATTACTGATTGATATTCCAATTGTTTGAGAAAAACCTTAAAGGTTGCAAAAATGGATTGGCTAAGCTCATCCACACAAAAACTGACTAAACTGTTTTTGGACCTAGTAGTACAACAGTAGACAACAAGCGGAAATAGGAAAAGTAATAATTTATTATGTGTAGTCAAACATTGAGTTAAATAAACTGTTCTGCTGCGATAAATGTAATCAACTGGTTAAGTGGAACTGGTCTTGATGTGCTTAATACACTGAACCGTTTATCCCAATGTTCTTCAAGAAAATTGTTTTACTGCCTAGACCAAAAATATAACAATTTCGAAAATTTGAAATGACCATATATTTCAGTGTTTTGTCTGCTACCCGTGGACTTTTCCGCTTCGTGAACTCAACTTTTGTCACAAAAACTATTTAAACATATTTTTTGAAGAATTGGTGAAATGCGAGCCCTAAATTCACTAAAATATCTCGTTGGATCATGATCCATGACTTCTGTGATGTACTCAAAGAGGAAAAGTTAGCACTATATTAACTTCTAATCGAGAGATGAATATAAGCGTGTCAAAACTTTTGTCCTAAAAATATATTTTTATTTTACTTATTTGTTAAATATTTTAGCAATTACAGATGGTTTCTTCATTTAAAGACCGAGATGATATTAAAAACACTTGTAAAATATATAACAGAATTATTATTTTTTTTAAATATTGAGGTTTTGCGTCATAAGATCAAGGACTACTTAAAGAAAACTAACCATGCCAAAACTTTTGTCAGGCACTGTATATAATTTTGTTAATAAAGAAATATATGGTAGAATCCTGGTTAAATCACCATGTCAGGCGTTTGCATCAACTTCGATTATAATGAAATGCACCTGAAAAATTGTTTATTAAAAGAGTTTAGAAAATTATAAGCTTGCGAGGTCCAGAATTTTATGATTGCATGAAGGTTATGAAAAATTTATGATAGAATCCAGGTGAAATCTACATGTACTGTACTTGCATCAGCTTTAATTTTAATGAAATTGATCAGAATTGCTCATTTCTAAAATAAAACTACATGAATGTTTGAAAAAACTATAAAATTTCACTAAAGTTTTATTCACACAAGGCCATAATTTAAAAGTCCGAGCTATCTTTGCAAAACTCTCTTGGAAAATTTGTTTGTTAATATAGTCTGATTTTTTTTCGTGTAGGGAAAATAGTAACAGAGTGTAATTTTTTGTTGGACAGTGTTATCATAAATTCCAAATAAAAAATATAATTACTTTTTCAACGAATATCAAATAACTTTGAAAAAACCTTTCTACAACCAGCAATTAACGCTAATGGGTTTTCATGTTTACGAAAGGAATCCTCAGACGTCTTCTATAGTACTTTAAGCATGAAAATAACATACAAGGGGAGTCTCCCTATGAGTTCTGTTCGATCTTATAAAAATTTTTATATGTGATAAAGAAACAAAAAATAAGTGACACGTATTTTGTTAGCGGCCCAATCTCCATGTTTAGGGGTAACAAATTAGGGTAAAATATTACAGCCTATTTCGTTTTTCGACTTATTTCGAATTGTTTTAGAGAAGTTTTAGACAAATGGGGTACCAAATAAAAGAACTTTCGGAGACGCATTAACTGGTATAGGAAACATGTCCAATAACTTTTAAGTATTTTTGCTATTCAGAAAAATGTGTTTTAAGTGATATTAAAAATGGCATTTTGTTAAGGAATTATAATTGGCTTAAGCTAGAAATTTTTTTAATTAATGCCTATTAAATTTAATCGAGGCGGTGTCTGAGCTTTTTTTGATATTCGTAAATCTTCGGTTTTTATGCGACTTTTCCGAAGAGCTCTTTAACTAACTTTTTAAATATTTTAAATAAATGGCAACCCTAACACTCTACATAGGCAATATTGGTATCATTTTTGTTTTCTCGAGTACATCAAAACTGCATACTTAAAAATACGAATTTGCATTAGTTTCAGACATGTTTCCATACATAAAATGTCGTATTAGTATTTCAAAAAGTTGTCGTTTATATCGTACACTCAGGGAACTTCTGTTTTAAAAATATGTAGTTGTTTGGGTTGTAATACAGTTTCATTATTTTTAATGTAAATGTAAGTCATTTGTAGAACAAATAAAATTTTTAACTAACCTCGTAGTTCATTTAAAAAACAACTCACATCAAATGACTGTTTTATGATTTTACATTCATTTTTTACAGTTGTTTTTTGTTATTTAAAAAAATAAAAATAAATAAATGTTTGTGTATTTTTTACTACCATGTGGTTCATTTTTACTGCAATTGTTAGTCATTTTTTGAACATTAAAAAACAAATGACAATGTTAGTTGAATTTAATGAAATGTAAGTCGTCCTTTTTTTAAATGAAATTTCATTTGTTTTTGACTACAATTGCTGTCGTCTTTACCAACATAATTTCCTAAGTGTATGTATATGTTCGTATGTATTATGTTTTTCAGAAACTATCAATTATATTTCAGAAATTATGAATTGTATTTCATTCAAAGTAAAATCATATTCTAAATCTAAATATAGGATGTACAGGGTGATTTTTTAAGAGCTTTCGGATTTAATTAAAAAAAACACATAAAATTTAGAAAATATATTAAATATTTATTTGAGTCGATAGAACGATCTAAATAATTCAATATTTAAAGATGATTTAATGTAAATGTTGACAGCGGCTACGCCCCAAATTGTTCATACGCTGGGCCCAATTTTGACATACTCTCTCCAATATATCGGCCGGTATCTTACGAATATATTCTTCAATATTGGCTTAAAGTGCGTCAACCGTTGCGAGCTTGTCTCTATAGACATTAGCCATAACATATCCTCACAAAAAATAGTCTAAAGGCGTTAAATCGCACGATCAAATCGGCCAATTGACCGGCCCCAAACGTGAAATAAATTGTTCACCGAGCTCGCCTCTCAATTGGGCCATTGTTTCGCGTGCTGTGTGGCATGTCGCACCGTCTTGTTGAAATCACATGTCACCCAAGGCCAGCCCTTTCATTTTGGGCAAAAAAAAAAATTGTAATCATCACATGGTAGCAATTCAAGCGCTTACATGTACAATATTTTAATGAAATTTTCAATAAGGCTAAAATTAAACTTGAGTTATCGAAATGAGATCAAAAACAATAAAAACAAGTTACTGTATAAGAGCTTCCAACGTTTTTCTCTTCGCCTGTAAAGTTCTGAAAGTGAATTATATGTATGTCTTTCGTTGTATAGGCGAAAAATAAAAATGAGATTTTGACTGTACCCGCCCCCCCCCCCCCCCTTTAAAATATTTGTTAGGGTGTCAAAATACGCCACGCAAAAAATTAGAGTTCTAGCATAACGGGAAGATGGCCCCTTGGAAAAATGGTCATAATAAAAAAAAAAAAATTCTAATTTTTTTTCTTCAAAGTTAAAAAATATAAAATATTTTTTTTGTGTTGGGTTTAATTAACTACTCAGATAAAAATTATTACTTTTCCAGAAAATCGCTAACTTACCCTAACTTTGTGTCAAAAAATTAATAAATATTTTGGGGGTACCTCAAAGTGACTTTTTTGCATTTTTGAAAATTTTATTGAACAAAAATCAGAAACCTAGTGTTTGCTGTCAAGTATTTTATTTAACACATCTCAAGTATTAAATAAGCCAAGTACTGTGGATATCCGTTGGCAAATTATTTTTTTAGAGCATTTTGATTCTCGGGAATTTAAAGGTTTTTTTTTTATTTTTATACATTTTTACTTTAAAACAAGGTTTTAATAATATTTCTTCAATATTATTGTATATGCTCTTTTATATGATTGTAATAACTTTATTATAAAATACTATTTTTTCTGTTGATAGTTAACCCATGTTAACCTGGGGTCAAATATGACCCACGTAAGAAAACTGCAGATTTATGGCAAAATTTATAAATAAAATAAAAAAAGGAATAATTCAATTTATAGTTATTCTAAAAAAATTTCGTTAACCGTTTCTAGTCTTCGAGTTGGTTAATTTAGTAAAAATTAGAACTTAAAACTTTTCCATAATAATAATTTTGAGGGAAAAACAATTTACACTATTAAATTAAAAATACGTATTTCGAAAATACTCATGAATATGTACAAAAAAAAAAACAATTTTAATATGAATACAAATATCTGAATTTATACTAAATAATTAATTTTAATTAATTTTAAAATGTAAATAAATTACAATTAGAAACATAAACAAAAATTTATTTTGTCATCTTTGCGATTTTTAACTCTTTAAAATACGAGGGTCAATTGTGACCCCATGAAAACATAGGTTAACTATGAAGACGAAAAATTAAACTTTATAATAAAGTTATTACAATTATATAAAATAGCATACACAATAACATTTTGGAATATTCCAAAAACCTTGTTAAAAAAAAAGTCTATACAACTTTAAAAAAACGTTGAAATCCGCTAGAATCAAAATGCTCTAACAAAAATGTTTGCCAACGGATATCCGTAATACTTGGCTTATTTAATACTTGAAATGTGCTTAATGAAATACTTGACAGCAAACACTAGCTTTTTGATTTTTGTTGAATAAATTTTCAAAAATGCAAAAAAGTCACTTTGAGGTACCCCCAAAATATTTATTAATTTTTTTGACACAAAGTTAGGGTAAGTTAGCGATTTTCTGGGAAAGTAATATTTTTTATCTGAGAAGTTATGATTAAACCCAACACAAAAATTGTTTTATATTTTTTTTAATTTTGAAGAAAAAAAAAATTGTAATTTTTTTTAAATTTTGCCCATTTTTCCAAGGGGCCCGATTTTCAAGGGCGATGCGGGACATCTTCCTGTTGTGCTGGAACTCTAATTTTTTGCATGGTGAATTTTTGTACCCAAACAAATATTTTAAGAGGGGGCAGCCCCAATAATCGCAAGTTGAAAAATAAGGACCACCCTAGTATGTATACCCTTATTCGAGCGAGTCATTCATATGATGACACAGAAATGCAATTGATGGTTTCTGAAATTCAATTGATAATTATTATTTCAATTGACATTTTTAAATAATAATAGAAAATAATAAATGCTACAGGTTTAATGACTTAAGCCAGGAAATGACGTCAGGTGTTATGTTTTTTTTTTATATCTTCAATATTTCCTGCAAATGACATAATTGGACGGGTGCTGAGTTCGAAACTGAGCGGTATGTTAGGGTTTGTGCTGACCTTTTCGTACTCTCAAAGGAGAGCTTGTGTTCTTCTGCGGTTAGAAATATAAAGATTAGTAAGCTTTTTTAGTCATTCGACGGGAGAGGCTTTTAACGTTCCATTATACATTTTATTTACGTGGTGGTTGGTCAGTCAGATTGGAGCGACGAGTTCGGCGGTCGAATGAATTTCCTGGACTTAATTTTTTCAGCAAGGTACCTTGATTTCTTAAAAACCTTTTTTGATTATTAATCGTTAATCTGTAAAAATAATATTACTTTCTGACCCTTTTTTAATAATTTTTATAAGAGATTTATAATTTTTATAAAAAATGTTACCACACTCATAATAATCCATGTATAAACATACAAAAAAAATGCCAAAATAACAAAAACTTTCGTATAATAAACGAAATTTTGTACTTTTTACGAAAGTTTTCGTAGCTTAGACATTAATTTTGTATTTTTATAATCGGTTTAGTTAGAGCACACATTTTTGTATCGATGATAAATATTTAAAACTCTAGTAATTACTTTAATAGAATCGTTTGTGGTTCTCTAATAAAATAAATTATTTTTTTAAATAATTAAGAAAAGTTCGTGTGCCAACCAAAATTACGCGCATGAAATTAGTAGAACACATGTCATAGTTTTGCCAGTCCTGTTCTAGGAAGTTGTTTTTTAAGTTTTTCCCTATTTGTTATAAATTTTATGCTCATTTTGAAAGCCGATAAGACCTCGCGTCCGAATGTTACGTTGTTGCTTTTATATTCTCTCATACATATATAGGTTTATGTACTCGTATATAAGAATATGTATGTATTTGTCTACATCCTTGCAAAACAAAAGTGTTTACATTTTATTATTATCAATTGTAGCACTCACTCACACATACTTACAACCTCAAGTAACATATAGTGGAGAGCACTCGTAAGTACATGTAAGTACTTTTTACACTTAAAGATTCAGGACGAAAAATATTTGACACTAGAACGAAGGTATACATTTCAAAAGGTATAA
Organism: Delia radicum; assembly: GCA_021234595.1. Taxonomy (NCBI): domain Eukaryota; kingdom Metazoa; phylum Arthropoda; class Insecta; order Diptera; family Anthomyiidae; genus Delia; species Delia radicum. Next base: position 71,187,688 of record CM037853.1, read on the forward strand.
GGTACGCTAAATTTAATTCTGGTCTAAGAATCACTCTCCGACATCAGGGGTTCGAGCTATATTAACTGGAAAATTGTAGTTTTTGATTAAAATGCTCCAATTTTTCACCTTCCTGGAAATATATTTTTCATAATATTTGTAACTGCACCTGAACACACTGCTTGTATCCTTTGTTCAGTTTTTGAATTTTTAACATATCTTATTTAGTATTCAACGTACCTTAAAACTTTAGAAAAGCAGACTTTAGCTCTTGTGTCAAATATTTTTCGGCCTGAATTTTTAGGTGTAAAAAGTAATCACAATTGCTCATACATACACATAATGTCTGTATTAAAATTGAAAAAGTACTTAAATATAAAAACATGCCTACATGAAAATGTCTGTTATATATGGGGCATTCCATGTTAAATCGTCGAGTTTCTATGCCGACCCTATTCAATTTCGGTCATTTTTTGATATGTCTTGGTACCTATTCAAAGCGACTTGCACACCGATTTTTAGCGTTTCCAAACGTGCTGCTTTGCAATTAAAACCTCATCTACAAACATTTGTTTGACTAGTCGTCACAAAATTTACCAAATATCATTATCCGGTTTTCAAAAATTTAAACTTATAATTCATGGAAAGAAGAAAATCCTAAAATCCCAGGAAAACTTTGGTAATGGGTGCAAATAAGTAATGCATTACATTGTAATGTATACTCCTTACCTGGATCATTATTCTCCAATAAAAAGTAATGAATTACCAAAAGTGGGTTAATAATGCATTACTTTTTAATGAATACTCCTTACATTCATCATTATTTCAAAACATAAAGTAACCTGTTACCAATAATTGGGCACTCATGTGTTAAATTGTAATGATACTTCATTATCTTTTCCATTATTTAAAAAATATAAAGTAATGACTTACCGATCATCAATAACATAACGCGTGAAATATAAACGTAAAGTAATATTTAAAATATTTTTTTGAAAATCTATATTTATACACATTACTTTGTAATTTTTTGTAAGCATGCGGGTAAGATATATATTTTTAACATAACTCAACAATTCATTTACATTTTAAGCAATCCATTATTATATGTGACGATAGCTCAGTTGGTAGAGTTCTTGCCTAATAACCATATACCCCAGGTTCGAATCTCAGCGCGAACACGTTATTTATTTAATTTAAAAAAATCATTAGTAATATATTTTTTTATAAATTAGTTTTTATGAAAATCTATTTATAGACACATTACTTTTCCGAACACGGTACCAATAAAAGTAAACAGTCACCTTACCCCCTACTAGGTAATGAGTCCACCCATTACTTTTAGGCTTATCGCCTGTAAATTTCATCAGTGATGTAAGGTGTATTGTAATGCGTGGGGAACTATGGCGATACATAACTTTACCCATTATTTGGTAATGAGTGATTTTGCTGGGATGTTCAAACAGCAAATAATTTAAAGAACATTGTGGTGGAAGGATTAGGACAGAGGACTGTTCAATAACATTTTTTGGAACGTAATAATATTTAAGTGGAATGTAATGTTGAATTAGACAACTGAATATCAGCTTTTACGACTAAAATATAATTTATTATGAAGATAGTTGCCGTAACCACCAGAATTTGATTGGCAAAAAATTCGGTAGCCAAAACTGAGACTGTTTTCTGGGTGAGCGACACAAAAAACTCATAAAATTACGCCTTTAGCAAATTATATTGTGGAAGTAAAACCATTTTTCCCCTCATATAAGTTCACACATCACAGTGCAATTACAACCCCAGCCCCCATCAAACGGGCTCAAAATGAGCCTAAAAAAACGTTTCCGGAATATGCTGGCTGGGATGACAAAATAAAATATTTAGAGTTAATTAAAATAATATAATTCCTTATTATAAAATTGTTTTAATTTTTTTTGAATGATATTTAGCAAATCAAGTAAAATTATACATAAATCAGTGTCATAAAAATAAATTCAATATTTGCAAAAAAATAGTGAAAAAACAAACTTTCAATATTTGAAAAAAAAAAATAGAAAAAATTGTGATCACATCTCGCACTGTGTCTTAAAATTTGCGTAGCATAGAGTAGCAATTTTGATTTTTTTTTTTTTTTTTAAATCGACTTAAAAAAGTAGACTTTAATTTTCAAATGTTAATCACTAAGTTATAATTACTCTGATTTTTTTTTTTTAAATTTTGTTTTGTATCGTTAATTGAAAATGTAAAAATTTTATTACTGCAAACCATTGTTGGCATACACAACAGTTTCATTATAGGCTTAGTTGCGTACCACGCTCACATCAATGTTGATATGAATATTTTGAAACCACGATTCCAATAGTGGCATGTGTCTTCTTATATAACATGGCTTATTTCAAAATTGCATTCATTAGAGTTTGTTTAATCCATTAGAGTTTATTTAAGCGTTATTTTGACTTAAGTTCAAGATATTTCAACATTAAGCAGATAAAATAGAATAATAAAACCGGTTATATTAGAAGAAATATGTCTTTAATTTAAACTCTTCACTGATAGAATTTTCCTTCATAGTATTAATGAAACGATTTCATTAAAATCGATTCATTGGTTTAATGAAAAATTTCATTAACTGAATGAAAATTCATTAATATTGTTATTTTTTTCATTACCATTTTTTATGATTTTTTCATAACTTCATAAAAAAAAATCATTAAATCAATGAAAAATTTTAAAATTTTTTTCAATAAAAATTTTGATTTGTAATAAGAAAAAAATATTTTATTTTTTGAAACTAAAAAAAACTGAAAAATTTCTTCTAAGCAGAATTAACTAAAACTTTGAAATAAATAATTTTTTTTTTATTAAATTTGCCTAGAGCTAACAGTTTTTGACGAAATTCCAGGGAACAGATTATCAAAGAAAAAGTCCCAGGAGGGGGACGAAACTGCGGCAGTCTGGTGTATCCCTTGTGTCCGTAAAATTTTTCAATAAAAATGTTTTCTTCTTCTTCTTCCTGTAAAGAGACTAACTAAAGAAATATTCTACAGTAATTAATATAAAAAATTAATTACGATTGTCATTGTCTGACGGTTGCAAAACACTTTCTAACATAAAATTTGAATAAACTTGCTTAACGGCGACTCAATCTCTAACCTACACTTGGTATCCAACTATTGTATGTGAATAAAGCGCATCATAAAACGTGATAATTACTTGTGAAAAAGAGATAGGATTAAGAAGAAAAAGCATTCTAGTTGAGAAATGAATTGTGCATTGGTATTAGCTAATTCTGTCTCTTCTGATCAAAACAATACTTGTGTGTACGTAGTGTGACCAAACTCCAATTTAGTCGCAGTCAACGCTGTGTCGACCGTGGCTCAACTGGTTAAGAGGTGAGATTACGATGCATAGCTTTGATGCTAAGACTGTGAGTTCAAATCACAGTACGACACCAAAAAATAAAAAGTTTTTCATATAGAGCAAAATTAACAATATAAAATACTTTGTTCAATTGACACATAAATTAACCACTGACGAGTCCCAGGAGGGGGACGAAACTGCGGCAGTCTGGTGTATCCCTTGTGTCCGTAAAATTTTTCAATAAAAATGTTTTCTTCTTCTTCTTCCTGTAAAGAGACTAACTAAAAAAAAAAACGATATAGTTTTGTTCAAAACGAGACCTAAATTGTTATCGTTTTGACGATGTTACCCAAACCTTTATGCTAAACGATAAAAAATTTTTGTTTTTTAACAACATTGTTAACAATATTTAACATTTTGTTCTAATATGGTCGTAATTTAACTAAAAAAGTGGCAAAGAAAGATTGAACAATTTTGTAAAAATAAAGCAATAACAGCAGAAATAAATTAAAATTTGTCCAGACCAGACCTTAGAAATAATATCCACGAATGATAATTTCTCAATAACCACCAAATTAATTCTATGCTAAAATAATCATAAAAAGTGCAAATTGTTAAATATCAACGAAAACATTTCAACAAACTATGAATTTTATTCATTAAACACATGAACCTTATTAATTAATGAAAAAAATGTAATATACTTTAAGAAATTTTCATTGGGTCAATGAAACCATTCATTAAAATTGATTTAATGAAACACCTTTCATTGACTCAATGAAACGTTTCTTTGGGGACTTTTTTATGAAAAAATTCATTGGATTAATGATGGAATTCATTAATACTACGCACAAATTTCTATCAGTGCTTTTTAAATTTTCATTTCGGTCTTAATAATACTGTGGTATCCTATTACTATTGTTATGAAAAGTTATTGAATGTTAACACTGCTCCAAAGACTGAAAACTGGTGTGCCAGTCCAGTCGCTTTAAATATGTGCCAAAAGATATCAAAAAATTAACGAATTCGAAGAGGGTCGGCCGAAGAACTCTTTGATTTGACATGGAATGCCCCATATGTACTAATGCTTATAACAATTTTTTTACTCGGTCTATAAGCTTTTCATTATACTAACATTAACCCCTTTTGTTTTGTTTGCATATTTGTTTAGTCAACAAGGACTTCATTCCCATATGTCCTGGTAAGTGGAGTTGCCATATCAACGTTTGTTTGTCTTAAAATTTTTAATTACTACGAAGAGATTATATTCTTGGACGATTGTTAATGAAATTTTTCACTTAACTAATGACGTTTTTCACAACGTGAATTAACCATTTGTTAAACTTTATGGAAAAGGTTCATAATTTTTTTGAATCTATTTGTAATGAATGGGGCGCGGCATTTAATGTATTTATATTCGTGTTAAATGTACATAAATTATGTATTTAAAATCGTAAAATATATACTTAAAATTTAAAAATACCCTGTCAGAAAAAGACAAACTGACCACCGCTGGCAAGTTCTTTACCAACCCCAAAATGATAACATTATTCGATAATATCATCAAAAGGTCCGTCTGCTCAAAAAGGGGTCGGACAAGAACTGTGGAAACAAATTTTCCAAGAACTGTGGAAACAAACCATGAAACAGGTGGTCTAAAAATATATTTTCCAAAATAAAATTAAAAAAGGTTCATATATATTTTTTTTTTTTGGTCCCGACGGGATTCGAACCCTTTCCACTGAGCTAACGAACCAATTGATAAATTAAAACGTAAGTGAATGATAACTGCTGGGTAGCAGTGGGATGCTAAAATATGTCAACACTGACATAAGTTTAAACCAATATAAAATATTTTTTTTTTAATTTCACAAATGTATTTAAAACTATGGCAATTGACTTTAAAATTTGTTGTTCTAATGTTTTAATGACGTTATAAAATACCACCCTAAAACGGTAAATCATGGTCAACATTTGGGTCATTTTCAAACGCTCTTAATTTGTAAACAACAATGATATACGAACGTTTTTTGTCAGTTAAAAAAGCATTTTTATGCTAGTTACGGCAACGGTATGAAATACCATCCTCACACCGTAAAACATGGTTATCATTTAGGACGTTTTCAAAACACTTTCAACCTGTAAATCGGAATGTTTTGAAAACGCTGTATCATCTTTTTGGGTGCTTTTAAAACGCTTTAACGATCGTATTTTTCTTACTGGTTAGGATAATATAAATTCCAAGTTTAATGTAATTTGAAAGACCATCAGCTGAAAGGTGTGTCGAAAGCTTTTGAAACCTCCCCTATACGTTTTTAAAACAATATTTGGGTAATAAGAAAGAATTCTGTAATCGCATTTGAATACGATTGTACTTTTTAATGTTGTTACCCAGGAAAACTTTGGTAATGAGTGCGATAAATTAATGCATTATCTTATAATGCATACTCCTAACATGTATAATTATTTTCCAACAAAAAATAATGAGTTACAAATAATGGATTACATAATGCATTACTTTGTAATGAATACTCCTTACCTTCAGCATTATTTCGAAACATAGAGTAATGAATTACCAATGGTTTGCTACATAATGCATTACATTACAATGTATACTCTTTACCTTCAACACTATTTTGAAACATAAAGTAATGAGTTACCAATCATTGGACATTCATGAGTTAACTTGTAAAGATACCTCATTACCTTTTACATCATTTTAAAATATAAAATAATGACTTACCGATCATCAATTACATAATGCATGAAATAAATACGCAAAGTAATATTTAAACTATTTTTTTTGATAATCTATATTTAGACACATTGGGTCCGGTATATAACGAACGAAAACTCGAAGCACAACAATAGATTTACATTTTAAGCAACCTCAGATGCTACAGTTCCCGCCTAACAACCAGATACCCCAGGTTCGAATCTAAGCGCAACCACTTTATTTATTTAATTAAAAAAATATATAAATTGGAAAACAAAAAAACTCTATAGATTATTTGTTAGGACAATATCCTAATAAATAAATATAGAGTATGGCCTCGAACTTGAATAATTTTCATTTTCATTGCACAAATAAAGGTCGAAAAAACATAATTTTTATTTTTAATAAAAATTATATCAAACTTGTAAAAATAATGTATATAATACTTTTTTTTATGAAAATCTATTTATAGATAAATTACATTTCTCAATCGGGTACCGATATAAGTAACCAGTTATTTCACCCCCTACTAGGTAATGAGTCCACCCATTACTTTTAGGCTCGTCGCCGACAAAATTCATCAGTGAAGTAAGGTGTATCATATGGCGATATATTACTTTACCAATTATTTGGCAATATGTAGTTTTGCTGGGTAGTAATTTATTTTTTGTGTGTGCAGGCTTTCTTTATGTTTTAAAATGATCTGAACGAAATGAACTAAGAGTTTTTAAAATTTTTCCAAATAAAATTGTAATTTGAAATATCAGGCTCCGTTTTTAGAAGTGACATTACGGCTGAAAAGGTTTATACTACCGGTTCAAATGCGAAAATCTTTTTGAATCCTTATTTCTAGTTGTTTAAAAAAAATCATCAGTTATGAAGTTCTAACTTATGACCATTAAAATCTATCTATTTATTCGATATAGCACTTTTAGATTTTTTGTTTGCATTTGTTTCTTTATAAATTATACTAATATTTTCTTTGTTTTATTTTATTTTAGGAACTGTTGCTATCTAGAGGATTAAAAAGCAGTAAATGCTAATATAAATTCCAAAGGTATGTTTATCTACATTTAAACACATGTATGTACATATGTTTCTATGTGTGTGTGTGTGTGTGAGTGTGTGTGTGTCGTTATTACGTATGTTTTTTCTCTTTTAATAGAATACAAGCGAACGTGCAGGAGAATTTTCTATCATAAAGTTTGTAGTGCAAGTCATTTATGCTTGAAGGAAAATATATTTTTGTTTTTATGTATTTTGTTCTGTTCTGTTTTGTTAAGTAAACAATAACAATAAAATAATTCTAAAGTTTAATAAGTTTATTTGTGTTTTGATATGTACACAGTTAAATGTCGCTCATTTACTAGAAGACAGTCACAGCTCATAAAACACAATTTTACAGAGCACGCGTGTTACCCTTTACTGCATGAAACTCGGGATTACAAAATAAAAATAAAATATTTTGGTAGAAAGTGCACAAAAAAATTATACCTGTTTCAGCGTTTTCATGTGTTTTTATTCTTAAAGATTATATTGAAGATTAACTATTTCTTACACATCGCTCATTTGCTTCAAAACCGGCATAACTCAAAAAATACAATTTTTGAGTTAATGACGCAGAATTATTAGCTATAAAATGCTTCATATTATGTAAAAAACTCATATTAATATATTGTATACTCACCTCTTGAGGAAGAAATTTGAAAACTTTAAACTCGTTTTCTACAAAATGAAAAATTTTGATTTATGACATTATTGCAGCTAATGAACGATATATGTAACAAACTCGTATAAGGGGCAAAAATGAGTATTTTCACTATAAATGAAAAACGTGATTTTTCGTAATTTTTTGATATATGTAGCATACAAAATTTGTTAGCATTTAATAGTCCGACTTTGTTTCATCAAAAAGCTTTTTAAATTTTTCAGATATCTCATTTTTCAGATAATAGCGAAAACACTATATCAATGAATGTAAAATGACGACATCTCCGAGAGGGAATAAGATATTGAAATTATTAAATCTGAATTTTAAAGGCAAAAGACGGTACTTTCATATTATATGAAAAATTTTGTAAATTAAGCTTATTTCGCGATTTTATAACTTTCCGAATATAACGAAAAACAGTGTTTTTAAAATGTTGTGTTATACTATTTCGAAAAGCTGATGTGGTAGAGAAATTCTGATTCGTATTTCAGCGTACATCAGATTCGGATTCAGCGTAGTTGAAACCTTTAAAAAAGTTTATTCTTATCTCAGATTTACCTTTTCCTGGATCCGAGCCTGAACGCCATTCAGCTAAGGGTTAAAGTTTACAATTCATAACTGTCTCGCTTATTTGGTTATATTTTTATAAATAGGTTTTTTTTTAAATCATTTTTGTTATGGTGCTAGTTGAGTGCGAGTTCGCTTATTATCGAGAGAACCGGGTGTATCATAGTTTCTCTATAAAGTATATACTATTTGCAGACACTTTGTTGAAAAAAGAAAATATATATTTTCTTTTAACGCGAAAATTATACATGACATTAATATGAATTTTTTACACGACATGAAGCATGATATTATCAATAAATCCGCATCATTAACGGAAAAATCACGTTTTTTGACTTATGACAGTCTTCTTGTAAATGAGCAATATATTTTTATATACCTACATGAGATAAGAGTGTGTTGGTTATTAAAAGTAATAAACAAATATTTATTTTAAGATTTTCTAATATCTATACTATATAATTAAAGGAAAAATATAATGTTTAAAAGACTTATAATGTGAGTAGGTGGGTGGGGGATGTTGGTAGGGGTGGAGGGGGGGGGATCTTAAAGTATTTTTAATTAATTTTTTTAATGTTTTTTATTTGTATTGAAAAATATCATTTGTGTCGGAGGGGAGGGAGGGGGTGTAAATTTCGTCTTCCCTATTGTATGAAAGCATATACAAAAAATCTTCCATGGTTGATTTTTTTATGTCTTACAAGAATTTGTAGTAACGTATGGGCAAAAAAATACGGAATTGTTTAAATGAGGTAATTGAAAATAAACGGGGTTGTAGAAAATATAATAACATTATTAAGTTGATTATTATAAAATATAAGAACGTTCGTTATTGATCAATTAGTTTTAAAAAATGTCACTCAACAAATTAGATCGACACAAACTGATTTATAGGTTTTGTAAAGAAAATCCATGATAAAAAAATTAAAATTTTTAATAATTTTAAGGGCATGGGATTTAAAAAACACATTTACCTAAAAGACAATAAAAGTAATCCAGAATAATAACAGTGTACCCTGGTTTGGGTATGAAAAGTCGGTTGCAATATTAAAATCTTGACGCCGAAGAAGTGATTAGTAGCTAAAAATCGTTCCGTGGGGACGGAGCAGCAATAAATGCAAACGCTTATTATTGTAAAATAACTTAAAAAATTTATCAAAAAACATCATCAAAATGATGAAATAGTTTTCTAGACAGACCTCGAGTAGTCCCGCTACACCAAAGTCACAAATAGACAATTTAAACCTTAAAAAATCCAATATGTGCTAAAGAAAGAAACCCACTAAACATTGCAAAACGTTGACCCATGGAAACTGTTTCGGCAAACTGACAGAGAAAATTGTATAGAAACAGATACCTGGCAAAGAATGTGAATTAACTAATGAAAAAAGTAACAAAAAACCAGGATATAAAAAAATTATTTAGAGCTCAATGGTTGAAGTTCGTAAAAAAATTCGGAAAGCAATGCGCTAAATGGACAATATTTTTTTTCGAAGTTAAGTATATTCCTGTAGATAACAAATAAATTTAAATTATAATAAAAATGCTTTGATTGCTTATTTTTTTTTTAATATTTTATGTTTTGACATGCCACAACATCTACTTGATTCTGCGTATATCTTTCGATCTGGTTGTCGTCCACACTACTAATGTGCTTATAAACAGAATTTTTAACAAAATAAATTAGTTAAACATTAGTAAAATATTAGTAAAACATTAGTGCAAAACAGTTAAGTGCTAAATAAGTATGACTAAAATTTTAGCTGAAAACACAATTTCAGCAAAAAATTTGCTGGGAAGTTGTATACTTGATTTAAAAGACGTTTAGCTAACTTTTCTATTAACTTATATTTTTGAGTATGTGCAATGTATTAAATTGAGTTATAGATAAGAAAAAAAAAATATTTTTTTAAAAATTTCGTTTTAGTTTATTATATTTTTTTTGGGGACTTTAAAAAACGTAAAACTTCATAGAAAATAATTATATGAGCATAAAAAAAAAATCATATTAAATCGTTTTGTTTTACACCACAAATAGCTAAGTAATAAGATATTGTGTTGCCCTTGTATATTAAAACTTATTGTAGCCTACGGGCCATATAAACCACACAGTTTCCCCAAGTGCCAGTATCAATATTTTCTCATTCCATCAATATAGCTAGTTTAAATTCTTTAAGTGTAGTGTATAGCTTTGACTTTGAATAGACCTTGCGTGAAAGGATCCCTCAGAGGTTTTCAATAGGTCTTAGTTCTGGAATTATGCCTGCACATTCCAATACCAGTAAGTTGTGATCATTAAACATGTTTTTTGTGAAACGAGCGACATGGATCGGTGCGTTGCCTTCTTGGAACGTCCAATTATCTTCATATAGTTCGGCCACAAAGTCTATTACATTGTTCTCTAACAAGCCAAAATATGTATTTACATTCTTTTTAGTAGGAACGAAGCTTATTCAGTCTTTAATCGTGCTTTTCTTTCATAAAATCCACATAAAAATACAAGAAAATAAAAAAAAAAAAATTTTAAAAAAATATAATTGCTCATATAATTATTTGACAGAGGTATATATCTCTATAAAATAATGCATATCTATATGTAAACTTATTTCCTGGGGAAATTAAAAAGAAAAATTCTATCAATTTTATAAATAAAATATATATAAAGATATATGGTAAAAATTACAAAAAAAATCTATTTCTTTTTATACATAATTATCATAAAAGACAAAAAAGAAATAAATTCAATGTATTTAAAGCAAAAAAAAAAAAGAAAATATTGTATCACAGTAAACTATACTGTAAAACTTTAAATTTTAACCATATTTGGTATGCAATTAAAGTTTCGTATAAATATGTCATCGTACAAGTTTTGGGTCGTTAACTCTATAGGTTTTGGAAATATCGTGTTTTAAAATATGAAAACAAATGTAAAATTTAACAAAAGTAGTCGTACATAATCGTTCATATCTTTTTAACGGCTAAAGTTACATGATTCATTGATAACTCATTTCAAAGCCACTGTTATCATGAGTTAAATAAAATAAGAAAAAAATTACTTTTTGAAAGTAAAATTCCTTTTTTCCAAATCAGCGGTTTAAAAAACTCTTTTTCAAAAAAACAGTTTTTTTAAATTTTCAAAAATATATATCGCTTATTTACTGCAAACTGACATAACTCAAAAACATGATTTTGCAGAAAACGAGTTTTAAGTTTTCAGTTCATATCTGCCTCGCTCGACCCTTTCTCGATTTATTTGGTCACGTTTTTTATAAATAGGGAGTTTTAATGTATTTTTCTCTTAGTGAGAGTTGTGTGCGAATTCGCTAATTATCGGGAGACCTGTGAGTAGCACAGTTTCTCTATGAAGTATATACTCTTTGCACCCACTTTAGAGTTATAATAAATTATATTATCCTATATCTCGCAAAGTATACATGATAGTGTCCGACCGAACAGTTCGACCAAAAAACTATATTTGGTCAGTTTTTGGGTATCTAGAGGCAATGATTATAAATTTTTGTATTGGAAACATGTTTGTTGAGCCAATTTAATTCGATTTTTTGTATAAAATTTAAGAAAAAAGCCAAAGTTTTGCTATAAAGCCAAAAGTTCGGCCGCCGAACTATTTTCGATTTGGCCGAACTTTTGAATGCCGAACAGTGAATTTATTGCTTAACAACGGTCTTTTCTTTAAATTTGTCACTCAAAATTGTCTCTAATCAGCCCAAGAAACATTTTTCCATTCGCCAAATTTGTACACAATGTTTTAAAATAAAGAATACAGACCAAATGCATTTTCTGCCCGAACTGTTCGGTCGGACACTAATACATGATATTAATATGAAATTTTTACGCAATATATATAACAAATAAATCTGCACTATTAACTCAAAAATCACATTTTTTGACTTATGACAGTCTTGAAGTAAATGAGCGATATCTTAATTATAATTTATTCCACTATGGTGCTTTTAAATTAATATGTGGAGCTCTTACGCAGTTCAAAGTTATGGATACAAATCTATAAAAAGAAAAAAGATTTGGCGCTACGAAATAACCCCCAATGAAATAACACCCAAACGACAAAATGAAATAACCCCCAATGAAATAAATCCCAAAAAAATGAAATAAGTCCCAACAAAAAAAAATGAAATAATACCCAAAAGAAATGAAATATTCCCCAAAGGTGAAAATGAAATAACACCCAAAATTTGGGGGTTGTTTCGTAATGAAATAACTCCCAAAAGAAGAAATGAAATAACCCCCAATGAAATAAGCTCCAAAGAAATGAAATATGTCCCAAATTTTTTTTATTTTTTGTTTTCATATTTTTGATTCTTTTGTTACACTGTTCAGTTTTTGTGCGTGGCGGCCTGCGGCCGATCTTAGGGGTTTTCTCCTCCATAGGACGCGGCAGGTGGCTTCGCTGAATACAGTTTTCCTGCGCGCGTCTCATTATCTTCCCTAGTGTGACGCGCGCAGGGAAACTTTATTCAGCGAAGCCACCTGCCGCGTCCCATGGAGGAGAAAACCCCTAAGAGCGGCCGCAGGCCGCCACGCAGAAAAACTAACAAATATTAAAAAAATTTCACTTTTAGCAAAATGAAGTATCCCCCAAAAAATATGAAATAACCCCCAAAATATTTGCATATGAAATAATCTCCAAAGAATTTAAATTTTGGGCTTTATTTCATTGGGGGTTGCTTCATAATGAAATAATCTCCAAACCGTAAGATGAAATAATCCCCAAAAAAATGAAAAAACCCCCAAACAATTTTACACAATTTTTTTGGGGGTTATTTCATTTTTGGCCGTTGGGGATTATTTCATTGGGGGTTATTTCGTAGCGCCAAAAGATTTACATAAAAAAATTATTTATAAAAAAAAAAAAAATAAAAATAACAGTTTTGCAAAAGTACTCGTAGCTAAACATAAATGACTATATTTTTTTTTAGCGGTTTAAGCTATAAAAGTGGTTGATACCTAATTTTAAAGGTACTTAAATTGTAGATTTCCTGGTTCACAGAAATAATTCACTGCTTGATGGTAAAATGATTTTTTTTTTCAAAATGCTTGGTTCAAACCGCTGTATTTAAAAAAAATATATGTTAATTAAAATTTATTCTTCCATACCAAATTCATTCGTGGTATTCCTGCATGTTTCTGAGTTATCGGTTGTTTAGTTAAATTTTCACACACTTTTACTCATTACTCAGGATACCGTGAGAGCTCCACATAGGGATTTAGACACGGCATAGGGAAGTAATTTATATTTAACATATATTTTTTGAAAAATTTAAAAAAAACAGTTTTTTGAAATAGAGCATTTTAAACCGCTGTTTTTTAAAAAATGCATTTTTTCGAGCAGAAGTAAATAATTTGTGTGCTAAAGTAAAACCACAATTTAAGGAGCTTTAAAATGAGGTATCAATCACTATCGTAGCTTAAGCCGTTAAAAAAATATGGACTATTAAGTACGACTACTTTTTAAAAATTTTTGAATATTTTTCATATTTTGAAATGCGATATTTTAAGATCCGCTGGGTTTAGTTGTTCTACAATTTGGACGATGTTGTAGTTATATGATGTTCATTTCAAGTTTGGTTGAAATTAGAAGGGGTGTAGGAAATCGAGTGGTTGATTTTTTATCTTTTCAGTCAAAAGTAAAAATCTTCTAAAAGCTACACTTACAAACAAAAGTTCAAACAATAATAGAATAAATACAATTTTAAGAGTTAAAAAAGGACTCTAAGTCACAAAATCTTAAAGAAGCAATGAAAAGTAGAAAAATCTTAAGAAAAAGCTACACTCAAAAAAAAGTCAGTAAAGTCAGCAACATTTTTGCTGGAAGGATCCTTACAGAAAATTTACTAATATCAAATAAATTCAGCAGAATTTTGACAGTTTTGTATTCAGCGTACGTAAGTCTAAAAAATATGTATTTCAGTCTAAAGTCTAAGTCTAAAATATATGTATTTCATTGACAGGCAAAAAGTTGAGCATTGTTGAGTAGTGTTATGAGTCAACATTTTAATCAGAAAAATGTTTATATAAAAAAAATTAAAAAATTATATAAGTTATATCATTTGATTTTGTGTGCGCCCCGGTAGGCTAGTTGTGGGTTCGATTCCCACCAGAGGCACTGGTCTGTTTTCGCAACAACGCGAAGAGCTCGGTTAGGGTAATTGTATATAATTTGTAATTATATGATTATTAATTAATAAATAAATGTAATTTGAATCCGAAAGTTATTAAAAAAAAAACAATTTCTCATTTTTTATTTTAATAATATATTTTGTCAACTAAATTAAACTCCATCAACCTCTCAGAAGAAAAAATATTTATATTAATAAGCAAAAAAAAAAATAAAAAAATTCCTCATTTAACCTATAATAGCTTAACATATTTTGTGGTTCATAATATTTCATTTATGTCTTTAGGGGATTCTGTAATTATTCCTCAAATCTCTGTCTCCCCCTTTGGAATGGATTTTTTTTTGTTATTTAAAATATGTTTTGTTTTCTATTGCTATTTTTTAGAATTTTTCTAATTTGTGTTAACAATGTGATTTATTATTTCATTTGGGTATTTTCTGAAGGTGTATTTAATAAATCAGCAACAGCTTAATGTTTAAGATGGCCTAGACAAACTAAAGTACATTTAAAAATACAATAGAAGATAAATGTTGAAATTCTTCAGAAAACAAAACGAAAAACATTGATTTGTCTTATACCATGAAAAATCTTTGTGTTGTGTTTAAGAGTATAAACACTTAAAAAATCACGAAATGAGTAGAAATTAAATTTTCTTTTTAACCGAAATTCCCTAGAGGAATATTTGAATTTGTGAATACAAAAGAGCACAACCACCACTAAATGATTTTTTGTATTCTTTCTAACATTAAACATCATATTCCAAACAGACTACAAAACATAGATGGTTCATTGTTGGGACACCTTGTATTGTTGCTGTGGTTGTTTCTTATTGGATTTTATATACACTAAACCCTTAGTTGGCGGCCTTTTAAATGCATTAAAATTTTAGACAATAATTCGTTATTCTGAGTTCTTAACACTTTGACAATAAATCTAAGTCACCATATTTTTAGAAAAAAAAAACACATTCGTTGTTAATCGAGGGATTACTGTTTCTTATACGAAGGTATTTGTATGCTTTAGATTTCCGTTTTTTTTATCATCTTACCACTTGTCAACTAATATTTCGTTTCAAAACATATTGTGTACAGTGATTTAAATTTTAAAATTTAGTGTTGCCATTGGAGTTTCTTTATTCACAGCCAGCAAACGAACTCAGGAATGAGTCAAAAATGATGTCAACAAATATATTAATAATAAAATTTGTAACATGAGTCTTCTTTTTGTACTCAGAAAAATTAGTGTGTCAAGAAAAATTTCCCTAGGAGTCTTTTCTGAGCCATTTTTAAGTAAAAAAATATAAATCTGAATTTGAGTCATGATTGGAGCCTTTTTTTGAGTCATTTCTGAGTTCGAAATAAATAATTTTTGAGTCTTGTTTGAATGCTTTTGGAATCAAAATTATATATTGTTATGTCTTTTAAATATATAATAAAAACAATAAAAATACGAGTTAAAGATATACCTTTTCCAAGTCCGAAACTGCCAGTGGTACAGAAAATAAACTATCGGCGGAAAAATTGTTTAAGATGCTTTTTCAGCATTTCAAAAAGGGGTTTTGCCAGTATTTGTTTACAATAATTTCTGTGGTCTACAGAAAAAATCATTGGCATAGAATTGGCTGAGACCACTATTCCAATGTTGGGAAAAAGTGTTTTCCCAGTGCTATCGAGTCAGGTTTTACCAACGGCTCAAAAGTCTAAAGCATTTATTTTATAAAAATGATGATGCTTTGTGAGTTTGTAGTCTAAAGGTTTCGAGTTCTAGCCCGGTTTTAGGCAAACATTTTTTTGTGATTCTTTTATACTTTTTAATATTTTTTTGTTTCTGGGAAAGCTCATTTAAGATCAACTTTTTTTTTGTTTTCCCAACGTTGGCATGTTGTTTCTATGAAACCTTATGCCAGTGCCGACATATTTGAGCAGCCAAACTCATTTATTATTTAAGCTCTCCAATATTGTACACAGAAAAAACTAAAAACGGGTTTCAATTAAAAAATGTATTGAATCAATTATTATTTTAGTTGATTTTGCACCTATCACGGCAATGATACTATCAATTAAACCTCTTATTAATATTAAGAAGGAAAAAAAAGTTATAAATTACTTCTACAAAAAATACTGAACATTTTCTATTTATGCATACAGTGTATGAAAAAATAATATGATAATTGCGTCTAAAATAAAATATGTATTTATATATTTAGAAGTCAATTAAAATATTAATTGATTCAATTAAATATTTGTTTAGAAATAAATGAAATTCAAATCAAATCTTTAATTAGATATTTTAGGTTGATAATTTTTTCTGTGTATGTCTCGATAGTTAAAACTGTCTGGCGGGCAGGGTTCGAGTCCCATGGGGAATAAAAATATTATACATTTCATGGTTTTAACAACATTTTGCCAACTTGCCAAACTTTTGGAACAGACGGACCTTTTGTCTTTTGATGTTTTCATTTTGGGTTTGGAAAAGCATTATTTGTACAACTTGCTAAAGTGCCTTGCCAGTGGTTGTCCGTTTGTCTTATTCTGACAGGATGGATGTCCACTTATTTTATTATTACCAACTACAATTAGCAAACAAGTAATGAGATTTGTAATAAGAAATGTAAGTACATTAAATTACCAAATGTGTACTTATATAACCACTTATTTGGTAATGCTTTTTACACTGGATAACTTGCTTTCACAAAATGTCATTACTGTACCACTTATAAAACATCAAAAATATGTAGTTATTTATGTACTTACTAGAGTTGAATACATGAGTTTAATATAAGTGTTTATATAAATACATATATGGTAATGGAAAGTACTAACAATTGCCATTACAAATCTCATTAGTTTTATATGGTTAAGTCGTGCAAAAAACTACATATCGTTGCTAAATATCTTACGAAAAATCAATTATTTTTGTCGTCAAAAATAATGATTCTAAATATAAATTTCATAAAAAAAAATATTTTTGTAACTAAAAAAATTTTTGAATAAACATGGTCCTCTAGGTTTTCAATCCAGCTCTCTACTTTCTGTCATTACTTTCCAGCTTACAAATATTCACTAATAAGTACTACTTACGCGTCTAAAAATTAATTTTCCAAATGTTTTAAGATCATTAGTTTATGTTTTACTTTTAACTTTTAAACAATTTAAAAGGAATCGTTTATTTTTCGATCTGATATCATAAATTATGATGTGAGCAGGATTATTCAAATCAAAAAAGCAAAAAATGCATTAAATTAGCGGTTGAAGACATTTTTAATTAATAAATAACATTTTACGGTTTTTTGTTTAACAAAAAAAAAAACAAATGATCATGAACTTGAATCATTACTTTATATTTAAAATAATGATTAAAATAAGTACCCATAGGTAACTCATTATTTCTTGTATTAAAATAATGGAAAAATTTACTAGTTATGAGTAAGTCCTTATTATATATGTTAAAGTAATGCAGAGAGTAAGCTGGTGTCATTACTAGTAGTCCGAAAAGCAATGACATACCATTGCCGTTTCTGCACTGGGATGTTATACTTGATAGATAAAAAACATAAATGACTTGCTTGCACAACATGGCATTAGTTTCAAACTTACAAAAAATCTCAAATAAGGACTTGTATATATATGTAGTGTCATTTTTTTTTAAAGCGCTGTCGTTGCTAAACCAACATTTTTTCTTTTAAAAATTCTTTTTTAAGTAACTTTTTACAAATCTTAACTTTAATTGATATGTTTAAAACATAAATTATCTTTATTCCTTATATTTATTTTTCCAAGATTTCCAAAGTAACTGAAATCTACTAATCTACCCCACCACATATGGGGTAAATTCGCCAAGTTTAGGTTGCACATTCGTCAGCTAAAAATTTAACGGTTCTGGCGGAAAACTAATATTTTCTTTTAAATAATAATCAAAATGGATATCCACAGCTGTAATTTCAGCAAAAAAAAAAAGATAAAAGTTTATTTTCTTCGAATTGGTTGAACAAACACTTCGTCTGACCCGTGTAAAACATCCCTATGGGGAATGAGGAGTCAATTGACCTAAAAATGAAGTTAAAGTTAAAGAAGGAATTATCACAGGACTGGTATAATTTAATACTGAAGTGGGATAAGCAGTGTCAATTGTCCTAAAATTACCAATCCTGTGACTGGTAAAGGGAGGACATACCACTTAACCAGAATGCTTATTAACACGAAAAAGCCAATTGGCCAGAATTTTACCCATTGGAAGCTGTTTAGTTTTCGTTTATTTTATACGACATGGCCCTTTTGCGACAGTCTTGTGGGTAGTCCTGTGGCATGCCACTATATGGTTTAAAGCAGGACAAATGACCCCCTCCTATGACAAGCCAATGTTAAAGTTGCCAGGTGTTTACATAGGGTAGGGCTTAGCAGAGGACCGGTCTATGGCACGAAGGGACCGATCCTGTAGCACACGCAGAACCGGTCCCATTCCCCATATGGAACGAATTAATATTACGTATACGTCTTTTAAAGTGTTATCAATTTCTGCTGACGAAACTACGTATTCCACCTGGTGATCAGGCGTATATGCCCCTTGATCCGCCGCTTACATGATTTTATATATCTTTACATTTTTTATAAATATGAATTTATGTTAACTCTTCGACACCGAAAAGTTTATTTTGTTTTAATATACGAAATGAAAAAGTTATCCCAAATATAATAGCAATATACTATTTTCTTACAACCTAAACAACACAAAAACCTTTCTATCCTCGACCACCTTTGAAGTACAATGTAAAATTTGGTGACACGAAATATGACCAATAACTGCACAAATC
The DNA here is from genome assembly GCA_021234595.1 of Delia radicum. Taxonomy (NCBI): domain Eukaryota; kingdom Metazoa; phylum Arthropoda; class Insecta; order Diptera; family Anthomyiidae; genus Delia; species Delia radicum. Next base: position 71,206,983 of record CM037853.1, read on the forward strand.
ATGGAAAGGAACATTTTATTATCTCTTTTAAATTCAGCAAAAAAAGGGGGTGTCATATGTGCTCCTGTGGCGAAACCACACTACTCACAACATAGGCAATATGGGTATGTAAATTTTTGTTTTCTCGAGTAATTTAATACTGTGTACAAATAACTCTAAAGTTCGTAAATTTAAGACATGTTTTTATACAAAAATGTTTCTTCACAAAATAAGTGCTTAGCTAGTGCAGTATTAGTTGATCCTTTGGTAAGGTGGACTTTCCAAAAAAAAAAAACAGTGGTTTGACATTACTATTTTTTTACGGTTGGCAATTTCTGGCTGGGAATTTACAGTATGAAAAATATTAAATTGCAATACCTTATATATTTCAATTTAAAAGCAAGTTGACTTATAGCACTTCCAAAATAGTTCATATAATAAAATTCATCATGCGACATGTAGTTTTAAAATACAAATGTTAGAATATTTAAGATGGGTAATATTTATATTTTTTTTTCAAGACTGATCCGATATAGTCGATGAAAAACATCTAATCTGTTTTCGTAAATAAAAAATTTTGGTTGTTTTTTTTTAGATAAATTAAGCTTTATATTACCGCTATGGGGAATGGGACCGGTCCTGCGTGTGCCACAGGATCGGTCCCTTCGTACCAGAGACCGGTCCTCTGCTAAACCCTACCCTATGTAAACAACTGGCAACTTTAACATGGGCTTGTCATAGGAGGGGGTCATTTGTTTTTCTTTAAACCACATTGCGGCATGCCACAGGACTAACCAAAGATGGGCATACCCCAAGACTGTCGCAACAGGGTACTAACCAAAACGGACTAACCCCATGACTATCCTGAAAGGGACATGTCGTACAATTTAATAATTTTTAATGTAAAAATGGTAGAAAGTTAAACAATAAATTTCTGACTCATTGGCTTTTTCTAGTCAATATGTATACCAGTTAGGTGATATGTCCGACTTCTACCAGTCACGGAACTAGTCTTTTTAGATCAATTTACACTACATAACTCACATCAATTGTAAATAATACTACTCCTGTGATAAGTCCTTTTCTAGCAGTCCAGGTTCTTTTAGGTCAATTTTAGCATGCCTATAATTTTTTAATAAACCAAAAAAAACATAAATATCGACAAAAAAATAAACAAAATTAATAATTTTTAGTTTAAAAAATAAACGAAAACAGCTTCCAATGGGTAAAATCCTGGCCAACTGGCTTTTTCTTGTTAATTAGCATTCTGGTTAAGTGGTATGTCCTCCCTTTACCAGTCAGAGGATTGGTAATTTTAGGACAATTGACACTGATTAACCCACTTCAGTATTAAATTATACCAGTCCTGTGATAAGTCCTTCTTTAACCAGTCACTTTTAGGTCAATTGACTCCTCATTCCCCATAGGGACACTACAAATTGAGGACTAGTACTAAATTTTAATTTTTAATTTTTTTCACATTCACGATTAAAATATTTATTTTCACATTCACGATTAAAAAATTTCTTGGTGTAGTCGAATTTGTAGGGTTTTCCAAATTTAGTTAAATTTTTGTAAATAATATATTCATACACAATATTTAAAAAGGCCTACCGCCCACTTTTTGGACATATTGTAAAAGTTAATCCATTTTTTATTCGCATGATGTAGAACAACAAATAGTGTAAGTTGTAAGTTCGACTTTGATACAATATACGTTTTCCTGTAGCGGGGCTTGGAAAAAATCATATTTAATTGTTTAATGATTAATTTTTCAACGTGTGCAGTAAAGCTCATATCCTCGAATTTGTGTGGCAGATCACAATCTGTTTACCATGGCAGTAATGAGTCTGATTGTTTCCCAGTATCCAGGGGTGTACCACAAGGGTCCTTCTTTATATGTCATTTATTCGAACGACTTGCCTGTCCAACTTAGACACTGTGTAATTCAGAAGTATGCCGACGATGTTCAACTCTACATCAGTTGTGACAACACTGCAGTCAATGATTGCATAGACAAGTCAAGGATCATGACAGGATACATGATTGGGCATCAATAAATGACCTTTGTTTAAATGCCAAAAAATCTAGAGCAATGATGATCGGTAAACCAAAACGTTTCCCACCTTCACTGCCACCTGTCAAAATCGACAATTCAAATATTACATTAGTTGAAACTGCCAGAAATCTTGGGGTAATGTTCAATAAAATGTAATGTTCTGTGGTAAGACACTTGGAATGTTACGTAATTTGTGGATGACTCAATATTGCACTCCCTTAAATATTCGTATGTTATTATCAATAACTTGTTTGCTGCCAACATTATTGTTTAGTTGTGAACTTTACTCAAACTGCGATTCCGTAAGTAAAAGAAAACTAAACGTTAAATAAATTGTATCTAATTGCGGTAGTGTATAGGGAATCTCTGGAACTTTTGAAAGCTTAACTTAAAATACCTTTCATATTTTGATATTTTCACTACCTTAAATCACTGTGCTTACATGGACCGTATTTTCATTTGGAGTATTCTCTCCCTCCTGTTTAAATACACTAATAAAAATTTATCCTTCTTCTCCTGTTGAAATTAACAACAACTAAATATTCGATATGTCGTCCATTCCATGAGAGAACTTTCAAAAACGGTAATTTTTTGGCCTCCAGCAATTTGATTTTGTACAAATTTGGCATACGTATACTCCAGGATGTCTAATACTCACTACCGTTTACAGCTCCATAAAATTGTGAAAACTTGCATTTTGAAGTTTTTTAAAAATGGATAATATGCCTTAAATAATATAAATTTTGAAGAGCCTTATTGCCCAAAGTAAATGTACCATTTCAAAGATTTAAAAAACGTATGAAAGTTGAAATTGTCTACTTTAAGATTTGCAATTAAAAAACTACCACTTTTTGGCGAAAATGCATTTATAATGCAAATGCAATTTTTGATTGCACTTTGCACTTTTTTCCTACCCTTAGATTTTTACAACGTTGTCATTTTTAGAAATATATAATTTTTTTAATGAATAACAAGTTCGACTTTTTTAAGACCAGAACGCTAACTATTTTTAATGATCTTTTCACAAATAGCTTTCACATACTTCCATATAAAAAGATTTTTTTTAGTATTTTAAAGTTTTTTTTTTAATAACTGTTAGTTATATAAGGTGGCGCAAAAATAACCTTCCGATGTTTTTTTTTTATGTATTTATTATGTATAGCATTTTCTGATAGGAGGATTACTTTTGCGCCACCTTATATTAGTAAAACCTTAACAGCGCTAAACTTTGAATTGCATTATCTTCTAAAGTATATTGACTATTTCAATAATTTAAAAAGCATCTGAAAGCAATATTTGTCTAATTAACGATTTTAATTACAAAAATAATATTTTTTACAAATGCTTTTTGAAAGCAAGGTTTATTTAAAAATCGCATTTGCATTTAAAATGTATTGTAGAAAAAATCCGTGATTTTTGAACCGCAAATCGTAGACTAGACAACTACAGTTTTCAAATGTTTTTTTAAATTATGGAAATAGTCAATATACTTTAGAAGATAATGCTCTTAAAATTTCCGTGCTGTTATGATGTTTTTTAATTATAAAAAAACCTTAAAATCCTAAAAAAAAAATATATTTTTGTATGGAAAAATGTAGTTAGATATTTTTGTAAAAATTCTTAAAAATAGTTAGCATTCTGGAGCCAAAAAAGTCAAAGTTTTTATATATTCCAAAAATTATAAATTTGACAACGTTTCAAAAATCGAAAGGGGCGAAATGCATTATAATAGTGCAAAATGCATTATAATATTTTTATATTTGTATCCAAATTAAAAGAGTGGTGGTTTCAGTTGTGTCTTTAAAATTCTGATCTTTTTTTTTCAAAAACAGTGACTTAAATATAACTTATGAGAAATTCAAAAGTAGTCTAGAATTTCTCTATGAGTGATTTTCTAAAATGCACTCGATAACTTAAAAATACTCAATACATTCTAATTAAGCATAAACTCTCTTTCTTTAATTATTTTCTTTATGAATACAATGTAAGTGCGTCATGTAGATTTTAAACTATTTACAAATTCAAACTCAAGACAAAATTGAAAGTGTCAATGTAAAGGGTGGTTAAATTTCAAGGGCCGATGTTGATTTTGAATAAAACACAAACTATTTAGGAAATTATTGTAATTTTATTTTATTATGATATATTGGTATTACTCAATTATGTATGGAACAAAATATCGGCCAAATGGGCGCCGCGACCACGGCGGCACACCTCCATCCGATGGTCCAAATTTTCGATGACGCTGAGGCATAATGGAGGTTCTATGCTGTTAATGTGCCGAATTATCTCATCCTTTAGCTCTTGAATTGTTGCTGGCTTATCGACGTACACCTTTTCTTTCAAATAACCCCAAAGAAAAAAGTCCAACGGTGTCAAATCACATGATCTTGGCGGCCAATTGACATCGCCATTACGTGAGATAACACGGCCATTGAATTTGTTGCGCAAAAGAGCCATTGTTTCGTTAGCTGTGTGGCAAGTGGCACCGCCCTGCTGAAACCACATATCGTCCACATCCATATCTTCCAATTCGGGCCATAAAAAGTTCGTTATCATCTCACGATAGCGAACACCATTCACAGTAACTGCCTGACCGGCCTCATTTTGGAAAAAATACGGCCCGATGATGCCGCCAGCCCATAAACCGCACCAAACAGTCACTCTTTGTGGGTGCATTGGTTTTTCGACAACCACTCTTGGATTCTCATTCGCCCAAATGCGGCAATTCTGTTTATTGACGAATCCACTGAGGTGAAAATGTGCCTCATCACTGAAGATGATTTTCTTCGAAAATTGATCATCCACTGTTGCCATTTCTTGCCACCATTCTGCCCATTCACGACGTTTGGAATGGTCAAGAGGCTTTAGTTCTTGAGCCAATTGCACCTTGTAAGCGTGTAAATGCAAGTCTTTATGCATTATGTTCATCAACGACGAGCGTGAGAGGTGCAATTGTTGGGCACGACGACGAGTTGAGGTGGACGGCTCTTCAGCCACACTATCGCGAACAGCAGCAATATTTTCTGCAGTACGAGCTGTACGAGCATGCACTGGTGTTCTCACATCTTCTACAGACCCGGTTTGCTCGAATTTTTCCACGATTTTTGCGATTGTACGCACATTTGGAAGATCAAATTGACCAAAAAAATCACGAAGTGCACGATATGCATTTTGATTTGAACGCCCATTTTCATAATAAGTCTGGATAACTTTAACACGTTGTTGGATTGTGTATCTCTCCATGGTTCAAATTGAGTAGGTCTGAAATAGAGAAATGTCAAATAAAATTCGGAAAAAAACTTGGCGTTTAGGTGTGGTTCACATTCAACATCGGCCCTTACAATTTAACCACCCTTTACATTGAACGTCAATATACTTTTTGTCAAAATCAAAACAAAAGTGTGGAATGCGCTGAGCAAACATTTATATGATTTGTGTACTTGTATGTATGTATGTTGTCAATCAGAATGTATTGGGTTGCATGCAATGACAAATTACATGCTACATTATGCATACACTACACCGTCGGCGTTTTAGAGAAATCTTATAGTTTGTTTTATGAAGAAACTATAGGATTTACCATGCCCTGTGGTGTTGTAGTGGAAAACAATTTTTGCGACTCCCAGCGCTGCAACCACGAGGCCCCGTTTTTTTCTCTGCCGCCAGTTTGGAGCTCTATAAAACCATGTTCAAATTAATAATTCCCTGTCACTTTATTGTAGAAATTTTCTTTTTATCGTGTTGGTCTAAAATATCCAAACACTCTTTCTTTAATATTCCAAATCTAACTAAGGCTTCTTCTACTATACTACCTTCAATCTCTTTTTCTACAATAATATCCTCTAAATCTGTTTGTAAAGATTCTATTTCTTTTCTTTTATCTTCAATTGTCTCTTGGGAATAGGGACGACTTAAAGATTTCTTCGCGTTTTTTAAAAGGATCTCTAAAGAAAGAATCACGCTCTCCGTGAAGAAAAAAAAAATAGTATTTATATTCGTTAAAAGAAGATTTTTGTTTTAATAGTTTCAATATAGGGGGTTTTTTTTTAACCCTTCGTTGCATGCCATTGCATATATGCAATGTTGACTTCGCGCGTATCTGACAACTCCGCTATTAAACAAATACCGTTATTTTTTCTTTCGTTGATCTCTTTTATGTCAAAACATTCTATTTTTGTTGCAATTTTGCTTATTTTGTTAAACATTTGTTAATATAAGTTGCTTAAACAAGAAGTGTATTAATTAAGCGAATAAAAGCGTGGATTTATTTTATTATTCTGAAATCCTCTGAAAGTTAACTGAAATGTAAATATTAGATGAGTATTTTACTACATTTTCTTTGTAAATAACTTAAAATTTTTAATTGCAAAGTATTTACTTGAGCGCTGTAATGCATCATTGCATATATGCAAATTCATGCGTTTGCGCTTATGTGAACTTATATTGCTTATATGTTGTTATATTGCATATATGCAATTCCATGCATTTAATCATAATTTTGTTTAGTTCACACTTGCAAATCGTGGTATTTTCTCGCTAGGTACAGTCCGCCGAATAGAATTCCGAACTTAAAACTTCCAGACCACAAAATTATGATGAAAACACCACGCGGAGAGTCCTGCGAATATGTTGCAACGGTTGATAATTTTGTTTTATCTGATGTTTCTTGGAGAGACAACAAAATTGTTAACTTGATGTCAAACTTTTGCAGCAAGAACCCTGACCTAAGCGTTGAAAAGTCACAATACGCTCTAAGAAATTATATATGCGTATTTTCTATCACTTTGGTCAATGCTTGGCTTTTATACAAACGCGCCGAATTACAAAAAGGCATCAATGTCAACGAAACGTTGGTGAATTTTCGTTTGAAAGTAGGTGAAACGCTTTGCAAAATGGGAAAAACATCAATAGCTCGGGAAAGACCTTCAGAAGTAACAAAAAATCTTTCCCGTAAGGTATATACCAAGTTTATATATATATTTTTTTTAAATAGTTTATTCAAACAATCATATTTTTACAATTCTTAATTTTAGAGAAAGCATTTCTTAGAACTTGAATTAATATTTCTATATAACAGAAATTGTTTTTACTTTTTAAGCATTGAAATCGATAAATCGTGAAAGTATGAAAAAAGCAAATTTATACATTTCCATGGATTTGATGCATGATATTGCATATATGCAATGTTTCATAACTCTTAAAATAGATATAGAAAGTCCACCAAATTTAATTTCTGCAATCATAACTTAACAAGCAACAAGAATAAAACTGCAAAAAAAAATTTTCTGTAAGGAAATTAAATCATGCAACGAAGGGTTAATGTTTCTACATTTTTCTTATAATATTCATGTACATATTCTATTGTTTTTTTTTTTACAAATATTTTATTTTATTGGTATATCTAATATTTTATTTTATTGTAATTGTTGTTGCCTTCGTATCTGTTTCTTCACATATTTATATTTCCTGTTTCTTCACATATTTCTATTTTCTATTCTATTACCGTACAATGACAGTCAGTGTGACTACTACGCATATAAGTAAGATCACTTCAACACTAACGCTGACCGCTGTTGGAGCGTTGGCCGTGGCAGTAATCACCTCATTGACTTTAGTTTGGGTGCTTCCCATTTCTATTGCTTCTTTTCTTCGCCTTTTTTATGGACTTTTTTTTCGATAACCCTTGGACGTCGTCCTGGGTTCAAAATTTCAGGTTTTTCACTTTTTGGGTTGCTTTTTAATAGCTTTTCCCATCGCTTTTCCGCTTCACTAACCTCTTTTAATATTTCTTCTGAAGGTTGTTCCATCAAGCGAGAAATAAAAGAAACAGATACGAAAACTGTCTAAAAGTACTAAAAATTTGTTTTTACATAATTTTATAAAAGAAATCAACTAAGCATAAGCTGTGTGTGTTGATCTTTTGTGTTTTTTTATTTTTTATTTTATTTATTAAGCAATAGGGTAGCTAGCATTTGCATGCTTTGTGACTACTTTTTTTTTGCATGATCCAAAGCAATGCGATAATTAAGCATTTACATGCTATTTTTATTATCTATGCTGTATTAGTGTTGGCAGGATTTAGCAGGAACGGAATGACGGCAGGATCTAGCAGGAACGGAATGACGGCATGACAAATTACATGCTACATTATGCATACACTACAGCATTCATAAATTGCATTTGCATTATGAATGCGTTTTCGCAAAAAGTAGCTAATTTTTTTAATAACAAATCGTAAAATAGACAATTGAAGCATTTATATGCATTTTAAATATTTGAAAAATTTCATATACTTTAGAAAATATGACTTTTGAAATTTCTCTACTTTTAAAATTTGTTGTATTTTTTAAAAACTGAAACACGGCAGTAACCACCTGAGATTACAAAATTTTGCAGGAACTAAAAATGGTTAAAAATATGTGTACAAAACATAAAGAAATTTAAATGACCGCCGTTCAGATTTTGGCCGATCTATCATGGAGTGGACGATATACCTCTACGTATTGCAAATAGTATCAAACATTTATTCCCAATACGTTCATTCGTTGTTTGAATAAAGATTTATATGCTTGAATTATTTTGAAAACGACGAAGTTTCTTTTCTTTCTTCATTCGTTATTTTTCAATTGTGCGTATATCCTTAAGTAAGTATGCCGCACAAACATATTTCTATTAGTTTAAATCAGTGTTAGTATAAGAGTGTGTGTGTCTTGTAGACGTATAGGTGTGGGTGCGTATAGCAGTATTTGTAAGGATACCATCCATACCTATTGTTATCCTTAAACATCTTTGGTTGGGTATTACATGGTATTTATTGAAAGATACTCAATTTTATTTTTTTTGTATTTTCTTCATCTTATGCTTCCCGTTTTTTTCTCTTCCTTCTGATAGTTTAATATTCTTTGGTTATTTGCCAATGTATTAAATTCCATGGAGAGATGAGACAGGGAGTGGGGGACATAATAATAATGATGGTTGTGGTTGTTAAGGAGGGGGGTTAAAAAATTGATTAAAGTATGAGCAGTGATTATTTATGTTTAGCATAAGGAAGTTGGCTAATGCAGGCAGACAATTTTTTAGACCGGGTGGCAGGTATTTATTTAATGAAACTGTTTTAAGTGTTTTTAATTAATTTTCTTTCTTCAATATTATTTAAAATTCAATGTGATTGATAGATACTGTTTGTATAGCTTAAATATCTTTTTATTTAACATTTGAAAAAGAACAATAAAAAAAAATTAAAACAAGATACGATTTACAAATTGTGCATGTATGTATTAGTATTGATTGACTGCACGTATACTTTATTTTAATGGATTGGATACTCATTCAATATTGCGTATACGTACAGTATTCTATCATAATAATATTAAGATGGGATTATTTTAGATTATATATGTTTAGCAATATGCCAAAAAAAAACAACTTTTTCATTTTCAAGCTATTAATCCCGAATGATTTTATATGTTTCGGGGGTAGAGTCAGGTACCCTACCTGCTTATTAGAATGCCCCTCACTTGTCCTAAAACGGATATTTAGGGTGGCCCTTAAAACTTGGATTTTTTGACTTTTTATGAATTTAACGCATTATTTATGTTAATAGCTACAAAATCAATGTTTTTATGTGTTGAATAGTTAGTTTGGGTAGTAATCTTCCATTTTTGGTTTTTGTTGGAATAATACACTGAAAAAAACAAAGTGGCAACAACAAAACTTGGAAGTAAGAAAATACTACTTCTAACATTTAGCGCGGCACAAATTCGGCTGAATATTATGGCTTGCCATGCAACACAGTTGTTAATGACATTAAAATCTAAAATTCTGCCGTGGTGCTTGGCGATCGCATTTTTCGTTTACAAGAAAATTAGGAAAATGTAAAAAAAGGCGAAAAAAATGAAAAATGGGGTTTTTTTACCTTCATTCACTTATAACTTTTGAAGTAGGAATGTTATCTTCAAGCACCACGGCAGAATTTTAGATATTTTAGTCATCAACAACTATGTTGTCTCCCAAGGCATAATATTCAGCCCAATTTGTGCCGTATTACAAACAGTACAGCCTATTTTCGACAAATTTTATTAATTGATTAAAAACACGGTGAATTTTTAAAAAAACGTAAATTTATGCTACTGAAATTAGTTATACATTAGTTATTAAGAACATAGACACTGTTTTCACTTTGCGAAACAAAATTCCTTTCCATGTGATAAGTAAATATACTTATATTTCATTTACTATTGCGATAAAGCGGCAGTAGATATTTTAGCCGTCACCTTTGCGTGCTTATGAATTACAGAGCCTCACAAAAATATAAAAAGGTTCTGACCCAGAAACCAGACCCACCAATCCTTATGTATTATGACCTCCTGAATGCGATGCCGCCATAAGAATTGAATTATATCGTTGGGTTTTCATGTAATTTACAAGCAAAGTCCGCAAAGTGAACTTACCTAATTTGTAAATTTGACCATGTTAAAAAGTGTTTGTTTAAATCCATGTTACTTTTAAAATTTTTGACAGATTTTATTAAAACACCTCTTATTTTTTTCGTAATAAACCAGACTTGATCTTATATAAAGAAATAAAATTTTAAAAAATTTTAACTAACAATAAGTCAAATTTACAAAGAAACCGGGTAGGTTCACTTTGGGGACTGTCCTTGTAAATTACAGAAAAACCCAACAATTGAATTCATTTCTAATGACGGAATCGAATTCAGAAGGTCAAAATACATAAGGATTAGTTTCTGGGTCATATTTTTTTTTTATTTTTTGTGGGGCTGTGTTATCAATCTCTTATTATCTGTTCTCAAATGATTTACTTAATAAAAAACAGACGAAAAATAAACGTCAACAGTCAATAGACCTGTAGATGATGTATACTCATTCCACAGTAATATCAATGTGGAGAGAGTGTTTGCGATGGCGAAGAGGAACAAGGATATGGCACCTCATAAAGAAATATACACCAGATGTCAGCAAGTAAAGGCCCGTCAAAACAAATGCATTCACTTCCTTTTCGATATTTTGCAGTTGTATCCAACGAAGCAAGATATGGAAAATGGTGTGAAAATAATGAAAAACGTTTTTCAGCAAAATAAAAAATGGAATGCTGAGGAACGAATAAAGAGATTGGAAGAGATGGAGAGCAAACAAAAAGTAAAAAAACTACGTACGGAGAGTAAAGTCCTATTTCTAAATTTGCTTGATGTGAATGAGCCTATGAAATTATTTAATTTATTAAATGAACTATCTTATGTCGATATACAGAGTAATCGGATAAAAATTCTTAAAAAGCAAATAAACATGTTGAGAGGTTTAAATTATAAATATCACGGTGAAAAAGTTTGGCAAACAGCAAATTTGGATTTAGAGTCCCAACTCAAAGAAAAGCTAAAGAATTTGCACTCTTATGTAGATCTCTAAAAATTTAAATAATAAAATAATTTGATGTTTTTAAAAGTATAAATAATAAAGATTTCTGTTAAATACAATTCTAGTAAAATAACTAAAATTTTTTTCGCAAAACTAAAAATGTAAACTTTAATGATCAATTTAATAAAATTTACATACATATTTTAATATAAATTTGGTACTATCTCATTATCTTATAGATCTTTTCTTTCTCATTCGGTTATTTTTCATCCGATTTTCAAGTTTTTTTTTTGTTGGAAAGGTATTCAATTACGCCGCTAGATGGCGTAAAATTCATTTCTTTTAAAAAATGCATCAAAACACCCTGTATTTGCAAATATTTTGAGTTCATATGTTCTGCAAAAGTACTCGCCATATGATTTTGTACAAAGTTGCCAAACAACATTTGGTCGAATTCTGGAAATTTAACGGTCAAAATTTTGATTTTCTTCAATAACCTAAAAATAACGGTAATTTTGTAAATAACGGAATTATAAAAAAGTCGCGGAACAAAAGTTGCTTCTGATAACCCTAACCATTTTCAACAATAAAAAAGTTCTTTTTCGTAAAAAGTCGATTTTGGCATATTGCTATATATGTTAGTATTAAAACGTTTGTAAGTAATTTTTACATTTTATTTATAAACGCCTCGCCGGAAGAGGATTTAACACAAAAGTGCGAACACCAAAAATGTTTTTTTTTTTTTTGATTATGTATTTGGGTTCTCTCAAAACAATTTTGCGATAAAAATCAAAATGAACGATCAAGCACTTTTTGCAAAAATCTGTCTTAAATTTGCAAAACTTCAAAATTTTCTAGATTTCTCCGAAACAATGAGAGAAAATGAAACACAGAAATGAAACAATGAGAAATGAGAAAAATAGCAGAAGACCAAAATTATTCGAATATGTCATACTTTAAAATTTGTATTGCAATATAGCTGTCTAAAACCGTGGGTTGTCAAAATTTTTTGTATAAATAAAATTAACCGCAATGACGGCAAAAATGTGCATCAACTGTAACGTCGACGTTGAGTTAAATGGTGGAATTTAAAGGCGGCAACGCCGCTTTTAAAGCAGAAGGGTCTTTAAAGTTAGAAATTTGGTCAATAGAGGGAAACCTGGACAGAAGTCCAGAAATTACCATTTCAGTGAGATAGGTCTTATTCGATGGAACACATATTCAAAATTTCAGCTTTCTAGCCAAAGTGGTTTGGTCAGGGCGCCAATGAGGAGGCCTTTCCCCTTTCTGCCTCTCCGTGTAGAAATGCACCACCATCCCAAATTTCAAGTTCCTAGCTCCAGCGGTATAGGCTGGGCGATGTTGAGTCAATGAGTCAGTCAGTAACGTTATTTTTTTTTATTAATATTTATATTTGTTGTGTGATATAAGATGGGCATATATTTGGTGCCATCTATAAAACAACTTAAGATATAATTATATATAATATTAACTCATTATTGATACAGTGCTCCTTTTTCGACACAGTACTTTTAAACGCCTATATTATTTTACTGGAAAAAGATAATTAAATGATTTAAAACTCTCAGAATTATTTTATAAAATCGGCAATTATTTAAAAAAATAAATGCTGTACCTTTTTTGTTGGTACCTTTTTCAAAAATCATTCAAATATATAAAAAAAATCCTAATCTTTTATGTTTTTGATTGCTATGTTGATGATAAAATATGAAAATGTATTTTCTTGCTTAAAATTTGTTAATCGATTGCATTTTGTTTTTTATAATCTGACCGACCAGACCATGAAATTGTCAAGTATTAGGATATTTAATCGGTTAACTGTTACTCCATTAATCGATGAATTTTGATTAAGTGATTGTTCGAGTTATTAAAAATGACAAATTTCGATTAACGAATAACTCGAACAATTTTAGTCGATTAATCGAACAATTCGGAAATTTATTTTTTCGTGAATTATGATATTTTTCATATTTTCTTTATTCCACTCAGGGAACTTCTGCTGTAAATATATGTCGTTGTTTGAGAAGTAATACAGTATATTTATTTGTAAGTGAAAAACAGTCACTTGTTGAAGAAATTTAAATTTTGACTACATTTGTTGTTCATTTAAAAAAAAACAAACTACATGAAATTACTGTATTACGATTTTACATTCATTTTATACTGTAGTTTTTTTTTTATTTAAAAAAAATTTAAAAAAATAAATGTGTGTTTATTTTTTTCCAATCTACATCTGTTAAAAATTGTTTGATTTCTTGAAAAGAGAATTGTATGATGGCCAATATGATTTAATGATTTAAAAACGTAGAGTATAAGTTGCATTTTATATAAGCCATTTATTGGGAGAACGTCATCGATACATTTTTATACAGAGATACCGTTGAATAAGTCAAAGGCAGATTAAGAACCGTTTTCAATGCTCTGTTTTGAGTTCTTTGCAGCGATTTAAACTCATTTGTTTTTCTGTGACCATATATAACACAGGTCAACAGCAAAAAAAGGCTTGACTAACCACTATATAGATTTGATGCATCATGGCTGCCTAAGTACAAAAATGGTAAAATTTTTCAATTCTATGGATAATTTTTTTTTAAAAAAATTTTTTTTTAAAATTGACAATATTTTGAGCCATTTCTCCACTTATGTTGTCATAACTCAAAAACAACTAGTCCGATTTTGTCAAATTAAATTTACAAAAATTAAGGTTTACAATATTTTTAAAGAACGTGTACAAATTTTTTTAATGCGATCAATAGTTTCAAAGTTATGAAACAAATTGTTAGCAAAAAAAAAAAAAAAAATGCTAAAAAAAAAAAAATTTTAAAAACAAAAATCTGGAAAAAATCGAAAACTGCAAAAAATATTACTTTTTATTTTTTTGTAGTAAAGCTACATATCATGCGAATTAAACTAGATATGGATCATAAAAATCGATGCATGCTTTACATTTTTATTTACAATTAATTGAAGGTATCGCATATTTACAAGCACTGTAGAAAATTGTACCTACATAATGAAAATGCAGAACATAAAAACTCAGGTGCATTTTACGACACGCATTTTGGCAAAACCCCTTTGGGAAAAACCTCTATGACATTTTTATGATTCTAATAATTAAAAAAAAATAAGTAATAAACAAAGGATTGTTTAATTTTTACGATTGCGGTAGGATAGTAATAAAACGCTCATAAATGTGCGTGTACGCTGAAGTGCTCTTATTTTCCGTTAGCTACCTTGAACGGATAATTTTTTTTTTTTCATAAAAGTCCTTAATGTTTTTTAGGATTCTTGGGAATAATAAAAAATTTGCAGCACACACAAACTGTATCCACACAAAGGGTTATCCCAAATTATAGTATCAGTATTTATAAGATCTCCTTGACCCTTTTTATTTCATTCAAGAAGTGTTTGCGATAACGCAAACATCATTTAATACCTACACAAAAATTAGAGTCATACAGCTTAGAAGTTAAAAACAATTTTCAAATATTAATAAAAATGAGCCAGAAAGCCAGAACATTTTCATGTAAAAACGATCCAGATTTATTTTGTTATGTGTGCGGCCAATATATCACCGGGAAAAAACGGAAGTGCTTCTTAACTTCATTGCAAAAGTCATATCAAGATTGCTATAATATCTATCCGCACAATTTGAACCAGCATTGGACACCGAGTACTATATGCATTCCATGTCGATTGAATTTATCTATGAAGTCTTCTAACGTAAAGTAAGTATAAATTAATAGATTTGGAATATTTTATAATTACAATATTTCTTAATTAAAATTTGAATTCTTCATATTCCTGATTTCAATTTTTTTTTTCATTTTACAGACGACACTTGGAAATTTTGAAGCCTATGCTATGGAGAGAAACAGCGAACCACGCATCCGAGTGTTATTTTTGTTTAAGTACAAAAAGCATATTTGATGGCCCACAAATTCGCAAATTGGTGAACGATACTGAATTTGGCAGTTCAATGTCAGAAATTGAGAAGAATGCATGGGATTCGTTTGTATGGGTTATTCAAAATTTCTTAGGAAATAACAAGGGTGATGATTACGTTGCGCACGTTGAAGAGATGTTAACTCACTTCCAGAATCTTGGATGCAACATGAGCATCAAAGTACACTACCTGCACAGTCACTTAGATCGTTTTCCTGAAAATCTAGGAGACTTGAGTGAAGAACAGGGCGAACGATTCCACCAAGATATCCGGACAATGGAGGAACGATACCAGGGTCGCTGGGATGCACACATGATGGCTGATTTTTGCTGGAGTATTCAGAGTAACACTTCGTTATTCAACAATAGTAGAAAATCGACTAAAAGAAAATTTCAGAGTTTGTAGTTTATAATACATATTTATTTATTTATTTTCTTGTTTTATTTATTATAATAAATGTGAATAATAAAATATAAATTTTCTACTATTTAATTTATTTATTTATTTACATTTAAGCTCATCCAACACAAATGTCTTTCCGAAGAATAGAATCAGTATATTCTAGGTAGGGTTTTGCCAAAAAATACACGAATGTTACTATGTAATGCATTTTTGATGTGAAAATTTGTACATAGCATGGGGAAAATGTTTTCAAAATTCAATCAATCGAAAGAAGAACATTAACTACTCAATTTTATGTATATCAGACAAAAAACTAAAATTTGGTGAAAATGAGCGAATTCACTTAATTGTGAATAAATTCGAAAAAAAATCAATCGATTTTTATGATCGATATCTCATTTTGTTCCTATTACATGTGGCTTTGCGATAAAGCAATAAATCTGAACGATTTTTGCCGTTTTCGATTTTTTATGATTTTTTTTAACCAAAAAAATTTGCTATTTTCACGTAAAAAAAATATTTTTTCCCTCAATTTTTTATTATAACTCCAAAACTACTGAGCCGATTGAAACGCAATATATTAACGGATTAAAGGCTATGTAAATTTCAGTTTTTCTAAATTTATTTGAATAATATCGGACTAATTTTTTTTTAGTTATCATTAATTATGTGGAGACACGTCTAAAAAAATTTATAATTTTAATTAAAAATTTTTTAAAAAAAAACCTCTCCATAGAATTTCAAAATTGAACCATATTTATACTACTGGGACCACAATACATCAAAATTGTATAGTGGTTTTCAAAGCCCCTAAAATTTTTTCAAAATTGTTGCCTTGTGTAATTGGCAAATAGTTAAGGTGACTATGTATTAAGGCTTGATAGATAACTAAATTGGTTTTTGTGTTGAACTTATTTTTAAATTTGTATAAAATGCCAACAACCGATAATACTTCTGACCTTAGTATTTCAATATGAACATCCTATGAAAGATTACTTTGTAGGTGTATACCAAGATATTTTATCGAATGACTTTCACGTACTAGCTTTCCATCTACCCAAATGCTGAATTCCTGGTTATGGATTAAGTAAGACCTGAATCGCAATAACTTAGTTTTTTCTTCATTTAATACCAATATATTTAACCTTGCATACTCCATAATCATTGCAGCATCGTACTCCATGTGAGCTCTTAAGGCAACTTCGTGTTTATAAGTATAAAAAAAGATAAAAAAGGATAAATAAGGATTAAGAACTTATACTGTATTATAACAGGTTCTAATTTCGGTTATGCAACTGGTTTTTTTTATATGTGGTTTGTCCTATTTGAAATAGGTTCTTTACCTCTAACAAAGAAAAGGTTGCTTTAGAACCGGTTCAAGAACAGTTATAGAACTGGTTCTGGGACAGTGACAGCTTCGATTTCGACTCCCTGGAAAATGTTCTAGAACCGGTTCCATGTAACCGGTGGTAAAAGAAGTTGTTCTTGATCAGGTTCAGAGGTAATCTGTTCTACAAAATTTTGCTGGGAAGTTTATTTTCAGCAGTTAAAAAATTAATTGACGAAACCGGCAAAAACAATAGATTTTTTTTCGTTTATTTCAATACTCAATACTATAAAACAACTTTTTGTTTTAAATAGAAAATTTTATCTGGATATTTTAACTTATACCGAAAGTCCGTTTCTTTGTTTATTTTGTTTATCAAATAACAGACAGAAAAGTTAGAAAATATATTTCTTTGGTTAACTAAATATTCAATTGTGACAACGTTACGGAATAACTTTTTAAATAACTGCTGAACTTTTATGGAAAAGTTCTTGTGTGTGTAATTCCAATCATGCTTTGAAGGACATTCTTGTCAATTTTTTTTTTACACTGCTTTTAATTTTTTTCTTTAATTCTTCAGTCCATTTGGCTTCCCAAAAATGTTCATACACTTTTCGGCATAAAAACCTAAAAAGTCCTCAATTGGACGTGCTTTTGGGACATTTGTAGGATTTGCGTATTGCGGTACAATAGGTAAGTTTTTTGCATTAAGCCATTTCAAGGGCTTTTTTGGCATATTGACTAAATCTGGCCAAAAATAATACGACGCCTTTAGTGTGGCTATCTCAAATAAATTTTTCCAATTTTACTAAACATTTATTAATGTAAAAATCCGCGTTAACCGACATGGCTTCTGAATCTTGCATGGAAAGTTGTGATTTGAATCTCTCCGAAATAGCTGCAAACATTAGAACTTTTGGTTTAAACTTCGCTTTATCCGAATACCGTAAATTGTCGGGAGTCATTAGAATAAAATCCAGAATTAATACTTTAGTTGTTCTAAGCAAAAGAAAAGTATTTCTTCCAAAATTATTTGATAATTTTTTTTTTCATGAAGTTTTTCTCAGTTGTCTCCATTTTTTTTTGGCACTTCTGCCAATTGGTTTTCACTATATTTGAGTACTGCTTTTCTCTGGTTATGTTTCACGTTCATTTGGAGTAAGTTTTTGCGAATTGTTTCCTTCGGTACGCTAATTTTGTTGTCCAACGTACGATTTGATTCCCCAATTCGAATAACCGTCTTAAACTACTTTCATTTTGAATGTTTTCACTTTTGAATACTTACAATAATGCTTATAATATAAGATTTTATTGATTAGTATGCTGAAAAAAAACATGCTTACTTAGCAGTAATTTATATTTAAATTTTGTCCATTAACTTGGTTGGCATAGGTTATGAAAGCAATACGAGTCCTTACTGCGGATCAAAAGCGCAAAACAATACCTACTTTATTACTAGAACAATAACAAATTTGTATACAACATTTTAAGGATAATTGTAGCTTATATACAAAATTTAAAATGCAGGATGTATGGTAGGCATGCGTATCCTTGCGAATATTTTCTCAAAAAACTATGTTTTTTTTTCTTCTAATTTTGATAAAAGAAACCAGCATGCCAATTTTTATGAAAATAAGACAACTCTTTCTATTTTTGTCCACTCATGATTGATATGGGAACAAAGCACTGTGCACTAGAGCGTATGAGTGATACATATTTATTCTCTGTATTGTTTAACAATCATACGTACTGTTGGTCTATGTATATAAGTAAATACTATTTCATACAAACTTTGATTACCTTTTAAAATTAAATTATTTAATATCTCGACAAAAATTTGACAAGATTTTCCTTTAAAGTTTAGTGTATATCGGCCGTTCCACCGAAAACCGGATTGGAGAACGAACAAAGTGAAATATTTTAAAGCGCAATAGTACTTATCACCCAGCAAAAAATAGTCTCGATTTGGTAAGCAGTAACTACATTTGTATGCTTCCAAACTACCGCTTCTCCGACTTGCATACTATAAAGCAATTAGGGAAGGCATTCTGTCGTGCTTCCCATAATGCATTCTTTTAAGCAATTATTCACTGCTTACAATGAAGCAATAAAGTATGCATACCATGAAGCACTAATGTTGTCAACATACAAAAAAGCGCTTCTTAGTGCCTAAGAAGGCATGAATTTATTGCTTGCTTATTTCATGAAAGAAGCGCTTTAAAAGAGACATACCAAGTGGGACATCGCGAACAAAAATCATTCCTTCTTTATTTGCTTCGTTATCAAATAAGCGCTTCGTTATCAAATAATGCCTTCCGGAAGCGCTACTGGGTAAGCACTATTTTTTGCTAGGTAAGGAAACTTTGTTTTTTTACAAAAGAGATATGTAGATCATGTAATTTATACTTTAACTACGGTGGTTTTTGATTGACTTATATAAATTCCATCAACTTTATATAAAAAAAATTACAAAGTTGAATTCGATATTCTTAAATCTAAATAAATCTAAAAAAATTAAAAAAAATTACCAATAGTGGTTTTTTTATGCAAAAATGCTAAAATCTTTTTAACAAAAAATCATTAAACATAGTTAACCCCCGGTACCCAAAAAGGTGAAAGTGTAACCTTTTTTTGGCAAAAATTACATAATTTGCAAATGTGCATCTAAATCGAGGATGACCAAATTTGGGGAAATGTATTTAAAACATAAATTGCAGAAAAAATACATATCTTTTTGACGCTGGAGAAAAATGTTAACCCGCAGTATAGAAGTAGAGGAGTGTACAATTTCAATGCATTTTAAATAATAATGATCCGATATATATTAAATAAACTACGAATGTTCCAACTTAACCACTTTTTTCATATTTTGCAGTTTTCAAAAAAAAGAAAATCGTGAATAAATTCATGGTTTTTTAGTATTTGCAGAAAATAGAAACGACAATCTTTAAGCGGCTCCACAGAGTTTGAATAATTTAAATCGGAAGACTAAAGGTCAGATTTTGGACGATGTATCGTAGAATGGTCTATATATATATATATTTTTTTTATAATGGAGAATGTCTGTATAATAATTTGAACTAAAAATGTCAAAAGGCACAATCATAGAAATTTGGAAAAAACTCACACACACAAACAAACCCAAGGAAAGAAATCAGTAAAGAAATACCTTAAATAGCTCAACGACAATTGAATCATGGCAATTTGTGTGTTATAAAGACACATTTTTTTTATTGAATTTTTCATCAAAGAATATTTAAAAATAGAAAATAGAAATTTCAAATACCAGCTGGTAAACAAAGATATAAAAATTGTTTTTAAAGAATTTTGTGAGCTTTATAACAAATATACACACAGAGAAAAGTTTAGCTAATTGCCAACTGAAATTCGGTTACTACGAATCAAATTCGGTTATTACGAGTTTTAAACCGTTGGCACAACAAATTTCTGTTAATTCAACTGAATTTTACTTGCAACACCCAAAATATTCATAAATCCAATGTAAATATTGTCGCACTAACTGAATTTAGAAGTTGTTACCATTAATATACACTTTTCAATTCGGTTGGCACTTTATTTCTCTGTGTGTAACATTTTAAAGAAAAAAAAAAAATCAATATTTTATTTAGAAACAATTTTATTTTCTGTATTTTTACATTGAACATTTAAATGGTCTGAAGGTATTTTTTGTAGACAAAAACTATATACAAATATACAAATTAAATACCAACATTTCTTTTATTTTACACTCAGGGAAGAACTTCATCATTTATATGAAAAACATTTAATTTTGAATTGTCAGGTTTTAGATCATAATTAAATGTTACTACTGCAAATAGAAAACACTATTGGTAAATAAATGTAAGATAAGATGAAAAAAATCTTGTGGGGTTTAGCGCTAGAGGGAGTGCTGCACTTTCGGCCTAAGCGACTAGGTCATCATCAGTCAGCCTCATTCTAATGCACCACCTACAAGAAACTCAAGGTTTGATCAGGTATATATATAGCAACCAACCACAGAAAATCGGTGATGTTAATTGATTACCCGAACAAGATGAGTTATTTTCTTCTCTTCTTACAAGTTTCACCAACAGCTTTAAATCTTAAAGCTTGTTATTTGGCATTGTTGTCAGTCCAACTGCTAATGTTACAATTACTGGAAACGAATTGAGAATCCGGCATGTATACTAACATATAAACACAGCATATTCTATGCTGATTGTTTTCCTATTAGATTTTAAATTGCATGGTACCTGTACACAGAAAAAATTATGGGCCAAAAATATCGATTGTTTGAATATCAATGGCAATTTAAACAATTTTTTTAATTGATTCAATTAAAAAATTTATTGAATTTTCTAATATATCCATACAGTGTTGACAACATGTAAACAACATTTATAAAAATTTGGCAAACTATTTTTTGTTATTTTATTTAGATTAAATAATCAAACAAAGGTTTAATTATATCAATATGTAATTTAATTTGTAAATAAAAAGAAAAAAAGATCGCAAATGATTAACTTTTAATAAGTTGAATAGTTTACCGATTTCAAATACACGCAAAATCGTAGTTATTTCACTAGAGTTTGCAACACTCTTTTTGTTGAGATTTTCGTGTACGCACGAAAACTTAATTTAGTTTCGTGTTTTATCTGTGGTAATAAAAGTGCACATGTGGATTTAAATAAACCTTATCGAAAAAGGACAATTAAACTATTATTTTTGTAAATAATTAAATTTTCAATTAGTATAAGTGTCATTAAACTATCATTTTAAAGTTGTGTGTGATTTTTTTAAGAAAAGAATTTAATTACAAGAAAAAGTTAAAGACAAGCAAAACAAAAATTTTGTCTTTACTTTTATTTGCTTTCTTATAATACATTTTTATATTAAAAAGATTTAATTTTATTATAAATAAAATGTCAATTTAATTTACAAACCTACTTTTCTTTTTTTATTTAATGTTGGCATATAACAAAAATAAAAAATACGAGTTTTCAACTAAAACTACCATTGTTTTTTTTCTCACGTTTCAATTAAAGTTTTAATCAATTTAACGTAACTTTTTAATTGAGGTTGTAAAGAAAAACAATAACTCTTTTAATTGATATTATTATTATTTTAATTGAAAGAGTTTTAATAAACTGTCTGCAAATTTGTTTAGTTAATACTATCATTTCAGTCGTAGGTGCAAAATCAATTAAAATATTAATTGTTTCAATAAAATTTTTAATTGAAACCCGTTTTTAGTTTTTTCTGTGTATGTTTGGTTTCAGAATTTTGTATGAATTGTTGATCTTTTAGAATTGCATTTCATTTTGAATTTTCATGTTTGAGATCATAATTAAATGTTACTATTACAAATAGTAAACACTAATTGTTAATAAATGTAAGATAAGATTTATTAAAATTTTTTATTTTTTTTTAAAATTAACAAATATTTTTTAACAAAAAATTTGTCCATTGGAATGTATATTTTCTGAACATAAATAAAATTTAAAAATTTCAACATACATATAATTTATAAGAATACAATTTTCAACTTCCTTGCAATACCACAGCGATATCATAATACAAACCACCAACGTGATTATGTTCAAATAAAAGATAATTTTTTTTTTTTAAATTAACAAAATGTACTAAAAAATGAGACGAATGATGTAAAATCAAAAACCGCGATATTTCAAAATCTGTAAATGAGAATACAGAATGTTTTGCCAGATTTGGATTCAGCGTACAAAGGTCTATTAAAAAAGATTAGTTTCAAACGTATATTGTTTAATGGTAGTGTAGTTATTAGAATATTAAGAGAAAAAAACAGGGGCTTTTGAGCAAAGTTTAAAAATTAAAAATGTTTTAGTAATAAAAAATCAATAGGACAATTTCAAAAATCAAAATTCAAATAAATCAAATAAAAAGAATAAATATTAAAATAAAATAAAATAAATTTTATACATTGTGCGTCCCGGTAGGCTAGTTGGTAGGCTTATCTGTGCGAGGGTCGTGGGTTCGATTCCCACCAGCGGCACTGGTCTGTTTTCGCTACAACGCGCAGAAGGCCATAGTAGCTAGTGCTCGGTTAGGGTAATAGTATATAATTTGTTATTATATGATTATTAATTAATAAAATAAAAACAAAAAAGAAAGTTAACTCCATTCATGCAGGTGTCAAATAACTTTTTTTTCGAATTTTTTTTTCTGCTAATTAAAGTAAATTATCACAAATAAAATTATAATTTTTCTGTTAATATGGAAAAATATTCATGATCTTTAACCGAACTAACCAACATCTCACAAAAAATAAAATTGTATACAACTGTCTTTGTCTGTTGATTTGAACAACCTTCAAGCATAATATTTCCTAGATTTAAGTATTATTTAAAACACTACAAAACTTTAAGGCAGATGTTTTTCTTGGTTTTAACTCAACAATTTATTAATATTAAATATACTTACATAATATCTTAAAGTTTATGTTACTAATAACTTTAGTCTTTAGTAATTATTAATGTTCATACATTTGCTTTATTCATTAAAGGACTAAAGAAAACTTTAACTACTTGCTGATACTACCACGAAAACCAGCTGAAAGCTTTGAAAGGATAAAGTGTTGTGAATACTTATAAAAATTGTATGTATAGTTTTAAAAACCCTTAAGAACAATAGTAGTGGTATTCACAAAAGAGAGTAAAAAAACACTTTTTAAAAATTATATTTTATAATACATACCAACTGCCCCTCTTTAAGATCAAACTTATAGGATTTATTGTCCTTTATAATATGTACAAATACAAAATTTAAAAATGTTTTTGAAAATTTTTCGAAAAGTGGGAGTAGGAGGAGTGGCTAAATATTAGTTGATTTAAATTTTTTTTTTTAATTAAAAGAATTTCTTGTACTTTATTGTAAATTAATGGAATTTTAAAATTGTTTATAATCTGAATATGTCAATGGAGTTTTATATGGACAGTTAAAAAAAAAAATCAGAACTACTTCTTAGCTTCATTTGTCCCGTTAGCTACTAACTGAGACTTTAATTGACACATTTGTTATTGTTTTCCATATAAATTTTGAATTTTAATGTTTGTTAAATTTTAACTGGGCACTCAGTAATCGGGCTTTAGCATTTATTTAGTTTTCAAATTATTTTTGATCAATGGTGATACTCTTTAACTTCGAGCTCATTAGTTCTCATTTAGTGGGAAATCTAGGTTATATGAATGTTTGATGTTTTGCATGGGATTGTCACTACTTTCAAAACGATTTCTGATGATGCGAACCCAGAAAATTCCAGAAATAGCTCTATCAACACTAGGGTGGGGCGATTAGTATGGAAGGAAAAAAATCTTAATAGGCGCTTCGCGTTTCTGATTCTTGGGATTGTACTGATCAAAATAGTCCACTAGACCATACGTCTACGGTGAAAATCGATCTTCCAGATTTTGACTTTACGGCAAAAAAGCCCTATTTTGAAATTAAAAATTAACCCCTTAAACCCCACACACAAATATGATTGATGCATTAACCTGTTACAGAATCTTCCAGAGAAGAGATACCATAATCTTGGATAAGCTCCTCCTACTTCCTGAGATATGTCCATCCCAAACATTGTTAATTTCACAAAATACGGCTAAAAAGTCAAAATCTGGAAGCTCGATTTTCACCGTAGACGTATGGTCTAGTGGACTTTTTTGCTCAGTACAATCCCAAGAATTAGAAACGCGAAGCGCCCATTAAAATGTTAAAATCGCCCCACCCTAATCAACATATTCCTGAAAGTGGTCAATTAATAAATTTGAAAACAAAAACTCTATAGATTATTTGTTAGGACAATATCCTAATAAAGAAATATAGATTATAGCCTCGAACTTAAATAATTTTCATTTTCATTCATTTTCGTTTAGCCTAATATATAACTCAATTTAGCTAAAAATTTGACAAAATTAAAACAAAAGTCAAAATAGTCTTATATCAATTCAGAACATTTGAGTGTGTTACTCTGTTTCGACTTACAAATCATCGTTTTATATTGTACATTACAAATACTCAATAAAAATTTATATTTTTGTTCTTTATATTAGTGACAACTAAACGTATGCTTAATAAGAGTAGGGAAAAAATATTTTAATGCTTAGTGAATTTTTGTTTAGAAAATATTCAATAAATATTATCTCCAAAATGAGGACGGTTACCAATCTAAACATTTCTGTATCGATAGTATAAACTTTCAATTGAGGTTAACTAATGTTTCCAATTCGATTAATCAACTAAGCGATTCCTCGATTAATCGTCTCTATTTCCATGTCACATGACATTTCTGAATCGATAGTATAAACTTTCAATTGAGCTTAACTAATGTTTCCAATTTGATTAATCGATTAAGCGATTCCTCGACTAATCGCCTCTATTTCCATTTCACATAACATTTCTGAATCGATAGTATAAACTTCCAATTGACCTTAAATAATGTTTCGAATTCGATTAATCGATTAAGTGATTCCTCTATTAATCGCCTCTATTTCCATGTTACATAACATTGCTGAATCGATAATATAAACGTTCTATTGAGCTTAACTAATGTTTCAAATTCGATTAATCGATTAAGCTATTCCTCGATTAATCACCTCTATTTCCATGTCACATAACATTTCTGAATCGATAGTATAAACTTTCAATTGAGCTTAACTAATGTTTCCAATTCGATTAATCGATTAAGCGATTCTCGATTAATCGCCTCTATTTCCATGTCACATAACATTTCTGAATCGATAGTATAAACTTTCAATTGAGGTTAACTAATGTTTCCAATTCGATTAATCGATTAAGCGATTCCTCGATTAATCGCCTCTATTTTCGGTTAATGTTGAAGCAAATAATTTAAAACTCTAATAATTATTCGACCGAATAACCGCTTAAAATAGGTCGATTTACCGGTTAAATTAAATCATTAGGATTTTTACCCAAAACTTGTCAATTTTCTTAACTATGGCTTAAAGAAATTGAAAGAAAGGCTATATAAAATATCATAATTTTTTTTTTTAAATTATGTGAAAGCGATCTTTAAGCCTCTTGATAACATATTTTTTATCGGCTTTGGGAAATTAGATAGAAAATTTTTTTTATTCTGTTTTAATTCTTCTAAAAACTCAACTTAATGTTTCCAATATTTCTATGTATTTTAAGACGAGGCTGAATTTGCTTTTAATAGATGGCACACAACTATCAATCAATTTAAAAATGAATTCTGTGGGAATCCGATTTCTTTTATTCGTATTAGTATGAAGTTAAAAAAAAGAAAAGTATTCTTATTAGTATGAAGTTAATAACTTTAAAAAATGTGCCCACACAGGATTCGAACCTGGGACTCCAGGTTGTCTATGAACCGCTCTACCATCTGATTTATCTCCACATGTTATCAAAAATCTTTTTACTTGAAAAATTATAATTTGGGTAAATCTTCTACCCCTTCTGCATTGGTCCTCTGAGGATTTTCGGTGACTCGAAATGATACATGTAAGGACCTGTCAATACATAAAGTCAGCATTAAATAAGCGGATGAAGACATTTTTTAATTAATAAATAAACATTGCACGGTTTTTTGTTTAACAATAAACAAATGAACTCGAACTTGAATAATCTTGCTCACATCATAGTTTAAAAATATATTTTCAAACAATTTTGAGATCATTACTTTATGTTGAAAGTAATTATTGGGAAACGCATTATATTTTGTATTGAAATAATGGTATATTAAAGAGAAAAAAAAATTGTATGTACAATTTATTTTTTTTTTTATTATTTTATTTTTTATATTAATTATATAATTACAAATTAATTATATAATTACAAATTATATACTATTTCATTAACCGAGCACTAGCTACTATGGATTTCTGCGCGTTGAAGCGAAAACAGACCAGTGCCTCTGATGGGAATGGAACTAACGACCACTGCACTGATAAGCCAGCACGCTACCAGCACTAGCCTACCGGGGTGCACGAAATACTTATTATTTATATTAAAGTAATGCAGTGAGTCAGTAGCGGTAGTCCGAAAATTAATGACATGTCATTACTGCTTCTAAACTAGGCTTTTCTAGCAAAACAAATATACAACAAAACGCAGATTTTTGTTAGGAAAATATTTGCAAAAATAAACATTTTTGCCTGAAAATATCCAAATATATTATTAAAAAGCATTCACATATCATATTAAAAGTTGATACTTGGGGACATCCTTCAAAGCTAAGCTATAATCGATCGATTATTTAGCGATCGAACTTATGAACACCGAATTTTTTTTTGTATATAAAAAGATATGAAGATAAGCCAAACTTTAAAGTCATTTTGCGGAAAAATTGTAACATACATCGAAAAATAAAGTACCCCATTGAAATCAGCGTCTCCGAAACATATAGAATAGATAGTCAGAACCTCATTAATTTTCTCCACCAATATTTATCCATGTCTTCTTCGTCTAGTTTTTAGAAAAAATTTAAAAGTTGTTCCAGTTTTTATTCGTTTAGTATTGGACAATAAATACTGAAGGTTTGTCATTGATACGATAGAGTTTTTAGTTTTGCTCGACAGTTGATATGTAATAAAAGTACATTTATTAAGCAGACTGTGAATATCGCTATTGAAAGTGTGAATAATTAAGTTAAAAACATTTTAAATGAATTATTGAAACTTAACTAAACTACAACAAAAGACATTTTTCTGAACATGAACATAAGTAATAGAAAATTTAATTTTAAATGTGGAATTTTTAATAAACCAAGTGCGTCACCTATAGACATTAACACTTTAAAGCCATTTGCAAAAAGTTATAGATACGCTGAATATTTTCAAACACGCTTTTCTAACTGTTTTTATTTAAGATTTTCTTTGCCTATTTCCCAGCAACTATTCGGAGGATATGTTGCCAAAATTGTGGCAACATATTATTTTTATTTTAATAAAAAATAATCAAAGTATCATTTTATATATCCTGAGATCGATCCATCAAATAACGCAGAAAAAAACCGTACTTTTTGACTTTATGTCTTTAAATTTTCTAATATACGAGGTTTTTCACGTTTTTGAGTTTTAAAGCAATTCATTAATTGAAAACAAAAAAATATGTATCAAAAAAACTTAATTTTTTTGTATGGATATTGTTGACAAGGTTAAAAAAAAAAAACGAGAAAATTAGATGAAATTCGCCTCACAAAAATGCGAAATATACCCTGCGGGAAATATACCTGTGACTGGTATGGAACTTTGTGTGTATTCAACTGTCATAGTTTCGGTTATGTTATATGAAAGTGACCGGTACTTTTAACATGGGCTTGTCATAGGAGTTGACAATATCCACCTTTTGAGCTAATTAAGGATATGTCGGAGAACTGGTTTAGGTGATATGCAACAGAATGAGTTGAACGTAACTAGTATGCAACTAGTCTCATGTTAGGCAATATTTGAATATGCAGCAGGACCAGTTCGAAATGGCATATTACGTGACTGGTTTAAGCGTACTAATTACAGTACTCAAGAATAATATTAAATAAAACACTAGTTACAGATTAATCGCAATGCCCTATATCACGAACTTCTAAAAAATAAATAATTTCGTGACCTGTTACTTTTTATTCCGCATGTGAAATATTATGTACGGGTTACTGAAAGAATGCGGACTGATCCAGTCACTGAACTTAAATAAAAAATTATGTCATATTACATTTCTATTGCACAAGTAACAAAAACATGTATTTTTTATTAAATAACAGAAACGTGAATCGTCTAAATGCCGTTATTGGGCCGAACTCAATAATTTTATAATTTTGCAGACTCTACCTTATGGAAAATTAAGACGAAGTAAAACCGATAACTTTATATGAAACGGGCCTGCCACAGGGAAGGGGAAAATTTACTCCATGTGACACGCCTAACCTGGGACATGTCCCCGAAATTTGTATTTTGGAAAAATTTTTGTTACATGGACATTTGTTAAAATTATTTCCTTATTGATTTTCAAACGAAATGCCATGATCTATAAAATAAAATTTAAGCCCTTTCAGAAATCGAGAAAGTTACGGGGAAATTGTAGGAAAATTAAGCGACTGCAGAAAGTTATCCCCAATTGAATAAAGTAATTTTATAAACTAAAAATCTTATATTATGTGGGCGTTGTGGTGTAATGGTTAGCGCGTTGGACTTTTACACAGAAGGTGCCGGGTTCGATCCCCGGTGCCGGTAACATCAAATTAATATGTACGAGTTTTTTCTATCCCCCATACGTATCGCAATGTCCACCTTCGGTGTTCCCATAGCAATTAACCCCACCGAAGTAAAATAATGAATCAGGGCTATGAACCAAAAAGCTTCAATAAGTTCGCCAACTCTATATCAGGTGGCGAGCAACAACTGTTCTAAGACTTATCATCTCGCGCAATTACAGTGTTGCCATGTCTGAAGCCCTTCATCTTTCCCCACCTTTCATCTCTATACTATCCCTTTCCAAAGAAAGCAACACATTAAAATATAGGAAGTATTTCCGGAGTGTTGCCTCTCTTTTTTAAAACAAAAAAAAAAAAATATTAACTTGCCGCCAGTCGACCATGCAATTATGATTATGGGATAAGTTCTATTGATTCTATTGACTGTTTACAGTCAAAGCGTCGGTTCTGTTCTTTTTAGGTCCGCTGTGTAACAGTTAAGGGATTGGTCGTGTCAGCACCGATTGCCATTTTTTTATACACATCTAATTATTTTGCACCAGTTCAGAGTTACTTCACAATTTCTTCTGTTATGGTCGTTGTTACTTTAGTCCGCTTTAGTGTTAAGTTAGTTTTTCTAGAGTTACATGATATATCAAGAATAAACCAGCCAAAGTTTTGCCACCATTTAAATGATCACGTGGTTGGATATCTTGCTGAATTTGCCACTTTTTGATACACCGAATACTGATACACAGTTTTTCGACGTGTCTCCTTTTCACCTATCACAGTTTTGTCAGTTTTGTATGTTTAGAAAAAATATTTATCTGAAGGCAAAAGACTGTTGCACAGCAAATAACATTTACGACCACAACTCTTAACCGATTTTAAAAATTAATTTTTTGGTATTTTAAGTTACAAAATTTCGCAGAAAACTGTTTGGCCGTAGTTTTAAAAAAATTTAAAAATTTTTGTAAATACAAGTTTGATACAAAATAAAAATTATGTTTTTTTCGACCTTTGATTGTGCTGTAGTGGATCGATAACCACTCACATCACTAATTAATTACTTTTTATTGTGAATGATATCAGCTGATTATACTGTGACTGATAACAGCTGATATAAATAAACTAAAACATAGAACATAGAATAAGTTAGATTTAAGTACCGTTATGTTAGTTTATAAGCAGGACGAAATGTGAAATAAAGGATAAGTTTAAAACAGCATCTCAGCCGAGCAATTGGCTTGTTCTTTTTTTACTTTTAAAAACCAACAGCGCTTTAAAAAGTGCTTTGCCTTGGCGCTCTTTAGTGCCGGCAAATATGAAAGTAGTTATTGCCAGTGGCGAACCTAGATGTCCACCAACCACTACAGTGCAATGAAAATGAAAATTATTCAAATTCGAGGCCATACTCTATTGTCCTTACAAATAATCTATAGAGTTTTTTGTTTTAAAATTTATTATTTGACACTTTCAGGAATGAGTTGATAGATCTATTTCGGGAATTTTCTAGGTTCCCATCATCAGAACACATTTTGAAAGCGGTAACAATCCCATGCCAAACATCAAACATTCATATAAACTAGTTTACTCACTACATGTTACGTTTCGATATTTTAAACTAGCTGCAATTTTTTATACAAAATATAAAGAAACCTATTAATCATCAATCTTATGCCATTTTTGTCTTCTTAGCAATCAAAGATGTTGTTAGGTTCGTTTACTAGCAAGCATCATGACGTTACTAAACTTTGAAGACCAAAACAAAATAATAGTTTTTAATTTGGCTCAAGAATTTAGTGTCGAAACAATTATTATATTTGTTATATTTTTTCACAGCGAAGTTAATGGAAATAAAAATAAATTAGACAACTATTTCACCAGCGAATTGAATATTTTCAGTTTTTAGTGACTAAAATATGTAATTGTAACAAAAAAGTATAACTAATTTTAAATTGGTTTATATAATGA
Organism: Delia radicum; assembly: GCA_021234595.1. Taxonomy (NCBI): domain Eukaryota; kingdom Metazoa; phylum Arthropoda; class Insecta; order Diptera; family Anthomyiidae; genus Delia; species Delia radicum. The sequence continues at coordinate 71,238,267 of CM037853.1, forward strand.
AATTTTTTTCTTTGTTTTTGCTTGACGTAATTTCGTTTAAAATATTTTAAAATAAGTTTGATATAATTTTTATTAAAAATAAAAATTATGTTATTTTCGACCTTTAATTGTGCAATGAAAGACAAAGTACCGTCTAGTTTACCTTCCCCTGCATTGTTTATAAACTAAACAAAAAAAGGAGAGAAAAACCAAAAACGTGTATTGAATATTCACCAGAGGTGGACCTTACACATAACAAACAAGTTTTCAATTTATTTTTTGATCAATGGTTATAATCCTTAACTTCAAGCTCATATATTAGTTCTCATGTAGTGAATAAACTAGTTTATATGAATGTATCTGGCAACCCTACATATAACACATATCCCTCCCATGTAAATATATTTTTGTAGGTCACTACTAGCAGATTACAAATTAGTAATTTGTTTTACAATAAGAAACAACAAATTAGTGACCACTCAAAATTTTGTATGCAAAAAATATCCCACTTTGGGAGGTAATTTGGCGGCCACCAAATGGTCTAATGTTAAACGTCACTTATACCTGTTTCAAATTTCATTGCAATCGGACCACTAAGAATTATTTTGTAAAATTTTTTGATATATCCCACTGTGTTGTATGTTGGTTCATTTGCACAATAATATTTGTCAATCTTAAGATGTTTGGTATTGAAAATGAGTAGAATCGGAATTCAGGAATTAAAAAATGTGAAGATATCAAGAAAAGGTGAATACAGTTTTGTACAAAACTAGTAGGATTTGGTGAATATAACATTACGCTATGCCTTTTACCAGACGTGAATACAAATTTGTATACGCTTCAAAAGTTTTTCACCTCAAACATATTTCCAACACAATTTTTTTTTAATTTTTAAATTTGTTTTACCTCTAAACCATTTTACTCATAGACTTAAAGAAATTAGTTAGTAGAAAAGTTAGTAAAACGTCTTGTAATTCTCAGCAAATTTATTTGCTCAAATTGTGCTTTCAGGTATAATTCTAGCACTTAACTGATTTGAACTAATGTTTTACTAATATCTTACTAATGTCTTACAAATTTAGTTTGCTAAAAAAAATTAAGCAGATAAGCATAACATTAATAGTGTGGACGAGAACCATATTGAAAGATATACGCAGAATCAAGTAGATGTAGCGGCATGTTAAGATGTAGTAGAGACGAGGAAAATGATACAACTCTTGTAAGACATGTAAAAAAATCAACCATGGATAATTTTGAATTTTTGTTTGAATTTTCCCATTCAGTTCGAACAGCAAATGTGAACTGTCCGCCGATACATACCTTTTATATGCAACGTTCATTTGTTGTACGAATTTACAGACTTTGGAGCACTGTACTACCGTACAGTGAACATAATTTTTCTTTGGGACTTAATGAATTTAGGAATCGTTTTATAAACTATATTCGAAATATACAACTTAATTTTCATTCAATATAAAAGCTGGTTACTGGACTTTTAGCTATTGCTAACTTTGGGGGTGATTTTAGTGTCGCATATTCGTGCTGTAGATAATGAATGATGGTTATACAATGAAAGATTATTTTTAAGTTAATTATAAGTAATATTAAACCTACTCATAATATACTATGTAATCGTTTAGGCCATAAGGCTTTTGATTATAAATGAATTCAATAAAAAAAAAAAAAAAAAAAAAAAAAAACAAGTGAAGTTTTAATTGCACATCCAATTCATTAAATTTAAATACCAATCACAATTAATTGTTATTGTTTTAAATCCTTAAAGCTAATTTTTTTAAATCCATATAAAAAATTTTATTTAAGAAAAAACTTAATTTTTGGTAAAAGTTAAATTCGAGAATATTACAGAAACCTGAGCTAATATTAAAATTTGGCTTTTACATTCGTGATATACGTGCTCAATTCTGATAATAAATCGCATGTCCCATGAATTTTTAGGGTTTAACTGTGTAATTATATGTATATTTGTACCGTAAACTTTTATATACACCTAATATACTTCATTAATGTTGTTTTGTGTGTGTAAAATATCTGTGATAAATATTAGTTGTATTTTATATTGATTTTAGGTTAACAGGAAATTAAAGTTACGGAAATGAAACATTGAAAGTACATTACAAGATGGATATAAATTTCTGTCTACACAAAAAAAAAAACAAATCTTTAAAGTCAACTACATTTTTGTTGGGAGGATCCTTGCAGAAGAATGTTGCTGACTTTGCAGACTATTTTTTTTAAGTTTAAATAAAAGTCGGTAAAATGTTGGTTTTTAGCAAAAACAATAAATTTTTTGTGAATTAAATTTAGTTAAAGGAAATTATTGTTTGAGGTGAAAAAAATGTACACTCAAAAAAAAAGTTAGTAAAGTCAGTAAAAAAATGTTTATGAGTCAGCAAAATTTTAGTCAGGAGAGTGATTGCCGAAAATTTGCTAATGTCAGCAAAATCATAGTGAGCTGATTTTAACAACAAAATTAGTAGATTCAGCAAAAGTTTTGCTAACACTTAGTTGATTAAAAATTAAAAAATCCTAAAAGTTATTAAAATTTTTGACAGAAAAAAATTCAAAAAATTTGTAGAAAAATTAAATTTTAGTTAATTTATTTACTGGAAATCTTAAAAAAAAAGTTGTAATTCTAAAATGAAGTTGATTGTTAATGTTGGTCTACCAACTATATATGGCCCGAAGGGCTCGGTTGGTTTTTTTGAAATAAATTAAATTAAATTAAAAATCTAATAAGTATTGAGGTCTTCCAAACTTCATAGTCTTATAAAACAGCATCATTACCCTTAAGCTAATAAAATCTTCAAAGTTCAATCCCAGAAAGTCTCTCACCTTAGCCGAAACATGTGCACGAAACCCTAAGCCATAAACATATCTAATGACTCTGTTGAAACATTTTCTTAGCCTAGCAATATTAGTGGCGGATGTAGATGTACAAATTACCATACCATAAAGAAATATTGGTATGAAAAAAGATTTCGCAATAAGCTTTCTAACATGAAGTGGAAAATTATATACTAAATTATTTACCTTCCTAAGAGTAAAGGAAACCCTGGATATTATCATATTCAAATGATGATCAAATGAAAGGTCATCATCTAAATAAATGCCCAAAGACTTATGATGAGAGACATACTCTATGGCCATACCATTTAATCTTAAATGTGGAAAGTTTTCAGTATTATTCCCAAATTTCATAGCAAAAGTCTTCACAGGATTGAGCACCAGTCTGTTTTCTGTTGCCCACTGCACTACTTTCAAATCTTCATTAAATAAATTGAAAAAATTTGAAATAGAGATATTACCGTCCATGCATCCAAAAAGCTGTATATCATCAGCATAAATACGCGCATTACAGAAATTTAAAGATTGTATAACATCATTAATATAGAGCATAAACAAAATTGGCGCTATAACGGAACCTTGTGGTTCCGGCGAGTACATTCAGATACTCGATTACCTACCTTAACAAATTGGCCTCTGTCATTTAAAAACGACGCAATTAACTTGCATGCTGTTGGCGAAAACCTAAATTGCGAATTAAGCTTTCGCATCAACTGAATATGATTCACTGAATCAAACGCGCTTTTGAAATCCAAGAAAACAATAACTGATCCCCTTCCAGCATCCACACATTTCCTCACCCTTTCCAATACATCCAGTACAAGGGTTGTTGTACTATGTCCTGTTCTGAAACCCGACTGATGAGGTGATAAAAGATTGTTCTGATTCAGAAAGTTTACCAGCCTTTCCTTCATAATTATCTCCATTAACTTGGAGCAAATAGGTAAAATACTTATGGGTCTATAATCTGAACTAGATGTAGGGTTACTAATCTTAGGGATTGGAACTATACGAGCCAATTTCCAACTCAAGGGATACACATTAGTCATATATATAGTATTAAATATATGTGTCAAAGGTTCAATAATAAAATGTATAATTTTCCGAATAAATATTATGCTTAATCCGTCGTGCCCAATTGATTTAGACTTTATACTACCTAATGCCTACATTACGTCATTCTCCTCTATCCTTTCAAAGTTAAAAATCTCACCAAACTCTGGTTCGAAAAAACCAGTGTCTACTATTGAGTTATCCTCCGGTAATACAAAACTTTCATTGAGCTCATCTAAATTCCCAAACAAATTATTCATATCTGTCTTCCGGTCGACTTAAGCTTATCCCAAATATTTCCAGGAACTCCATTGCTAAAAAAACGCTCACAATAACTTTTCCTTATCTTTCTTATAATATTCTTAAGTCTATTACGATATTTGCAAAAGACCTTCCAACGTCTATCATTCATATCCTCTTTATAAGCCCTAAAAGCTAAATCTCGCAATTCCCTAGCATCACGAATCTCGCTACAGTCAAACCAACTTTTCTTGACCCTTAACCTTTTACTCCTCAATGGTACATGCTTATCATATAACTCCGTTATCAAAGTGTTAAAATGTAATACCTGGTCATTTGTATCAGATGTCTCAAAAATTCGGCCAAAATTTAATAACCATATATCTCTTTCTTATTCTTCCATATTGAAATTACCATAATCCCGATAAAAAATAGGATCTGAATTTTGATTCGCCGGAAGCGCCAAAGAAAGGTATATTATAAAATCTAAATTTTTGGGCATGATGTTAATTTATATTCCTCTTAAATAATTTCATCAAAAACCACATAAATAATATTTATATCAAAATTTTAATAAAATTCAATTCGAAATAAAATTTGATTAAAATTAATTTTGTATGATTGTACAGAGAAAATATAAAAAGTACATTTTTGAAATGCATATTTTTAAAATCGTTATTTTTTTATAAAACATTTGCTAACCATACTTGAATGCTTTCATCTAAATATTATTTATTAAGATTAGTCCCAGACTCCATATTTAAGGAATAAAAATAAATACTTTTTTTTTAGCTTCAGTCATTTTTTCCTGAAACTAACCGCGAAAAAAAATATGGTTATACAGAGTATCCGCCGGAAAGGTATACTACTTTGTTTTGCCGCCATTTTGGTAGACACGTGGCAAATTTATTATGGAAAAATATTCGATAAGCCAACGTGTTTTAATCGTTAAAACATTTTATCATAATCAATCACCGATTACTGTGACGATGAGAAAGTTATGTGAAATTTTTGGGAGGAACAACGTGCCAACAAAACGCACTATTTATCGTGTAGTGAGTGAAATTTCGAAGAAAGAGGGTCTGTAGGTGATAGGCCCAAGCATGGACCACAACGTACTGCAAGATCGGCTAAAAACATTACTGCTGCTCAAGAAAGTGTTCAAAACAATTCATCAACCTTAATTCGACGCCGTGCTCAGGAGCTTGGTCTTCAAAGAACAACTTCGGCCAAAATTTTGCACAAAGATTTGCATTTGTTTCCATTTAAGATACAATGGTATCAACAAGACGGTGCCACATCGCATACAGCCAGGATTACAATGGAATTACTGTGAGACTTCTTTCCACAACAAGTTAATTCAAGAAATGGTGATGTTAATTGGCCTCCACGGTCGCCTGATTTGACTGCCCCGGACTTATTTTTGTGGGGATATCTGAAAAGCAAGGTTTATGCAAACAAACCGGAAACGCTTGGGCAACTCAAACAAAATATTCGTGATGAAATTAATGAAATACCGCGTGAAATGTGTGAGAATGTAATGAAAAATGTGCTCAAAAGGACTCGCATATGTGAGGCTAACAGAGGCTGACATTTATCTGATATTGTATTCCATATATAATTGCCGACATTAAATAAAACATTTATCAATATAAGATCCATTCTCTTTCATTTAATCAAAAATTATAAACAAACAAAGTAGTATACCTTCCCGGCGGACACCCTGTATATTGATATAACTATTTGTAATTATATATTGCAAAGTATATAGTCATATAAATCATGTAAAATTATATCTTATAGTGCAATATGTAAATTATCTAATTACATATCGATCTTTATAGTTGTATATATATATGTATCTAAATGGATGTAATTCTATCACGTTATATATAATTTGGATTTTAAATTAAATTTATACTAATATTATATAGTTATTCTTTGCATGTTTTTAATAACACATTAAGTATGCTGTAATTTCCAATTTTATTTATTAATTAATCGTTTTTAGTTCCACAGTTATAGCCAAAATTGTCAACTAAGATATTTTTTTTTTCCGAAAAACAAAAAAGCGCCTAACAGGTTATTTTTTCCATTTTTTCTATAATTCGGCGTTTTTATGTATTTATGATAACTCATTAATAAAAAACTTTAAAGTTTAAACCTGCGCCTTCCCTAAATTAATCTTGGTATCATCGAACCCACTGTGCGCTGCACAAAAAATCATTAAAATTTTCAGACAAGCAAATTTCAAATGCGCTAACAGAAACTTTGAAGCTAATAAGATATTTAAAAATATGCACTTGATTCCCTTTAATAAAAGGTATAACAAACACTCCAATGTTGTGAAGTTAAATATGTTAAATATATTCGTTTGAATGTTTTACATTTTCATGTCCTTTAATCGTTTTAGTCGAAAGGACTAAATTCGGTCGTAATTTTCGAATATTAGTATTGGCAAAATATACAATATTTTTTAATATTGTTGTAGTTTGACATTTTAGCTTTATGATAATTAGTGTCCGACCGATCTGTTCGGCCCAAAACCTATATTTTGTCGGTTTTTTGATATCTAGAGGCAATGATGACAAATTTTGGTATTGGAAACATGTTTGTTGAGTCGATTTAATTCGATTTTGTGTATAAAATTTAAGAGAAAACTTGAAGTTTAGCTATAAAGTTAAAAGTTCGGTAGCCGAACTATTTTCAATTTGGCCGAAATTTCTGAGGCCGAACAGTGAATTCATTGCTTAACTACAGACTTTTCCTCAAATTTGACACTCAAAATAGCATCTAATCAGCCCAATAAACATTTTTCCATCCGCCAAATTTGTCCATAATGCTTTAAAATACCGAATACAGACCAAATGCGTTTTCTAGCCGAACTGTTCGGTCGGACACTAATGATACTACTCATTTTTTGAAGTAATTTAATTATTGACGTATGAGTGATATTAATTATATCGTTAAAAATATGTACACTCATACTGTATATATGTATGATACCTTTAATAATGTTGTTTGTGTATGTTTGTTGGTTATAAGTAGGGCTCGGAAGTTAATACATTTATATTTGTGTTTTATGTACATAAAATATGTTTTTTAAAATCTTAAAGTAAGCAGTAATTAAGATTAAAAAATATAAATTTATTATGATGTGAGCAGAATTATTCAAGTTCAAGATCATTTGTTTTTTGTTAAACAAAAACCCGTGCAATGTTTATTAATTAATTAAAAAAATTGTTCATCCTCAAATTTAAAGCAGACATTATCTACTGACAGGTCCTTACATGTTTCATTTCGCGTCACCGAAAATCTTCAGAGGACCAATGTAGAAGGGGTAAAAGATTTGCCCAAATTTTGAAGGAAAAATATCAAGGGTTATTTACCCGATGAGAAGTAAAAATTAAATTTGGAAGAATTAAACTAATTAAAACCTATATATATATAAAATTGTTGCAAGTGGGTTGTGACTTTATAACTCACTTTTAGGGTTTGTTCGTATGGTCGTGTTGATGGTTTATCTAAAGTTTGCACGAAATCGGTCGACGTGTTCGTGAGTTATGAGTTTTCATATCAACATTTGATTTGTCAATATAAAAAAAAAACAACAACAAATACGTAGGCGTCTATGAGCGTGTGCGGTATGTATACTGTGTGCTGACTTCATACACTCGGTAAATACACGTTGTAGCGCATACAAGCATTCACAATGACAGCTGTCAGTGAGTGATCATTTTAAGGTTCTTTTTCATCGAACTCGTATTGGAGACAGACGTAATCGCTGAGTCGCATTTGATTTATTTTTGTTTTTTCATATTTTCAGATATACATCATCAAACAATTCATTTGTTATGTTTAATCGTTCGAATACAAACAGACAGCAGTGTATATACACTTTGCATTTGCTGGTTGAATTGCTATCGGATTTCAGGCTATTTATATACGTGTCACTGTCACTTTGTATATTTCTTTTTATTCAGTTCTTCATTTGTTGTATACACTATTGCATTGAATTGATTTACTTTCTTTTTCATTATTTCCAAATAACTAAAAAAAAACAATGAATTTGATTCAAAGTTAATATTCATGCGTAGCGAAGCAAGCCGGGATCCGCTAGTCAAAAATAAAACATTTTTAACTATTAAACATTGTTTGTGTACAGGCTAGAATCTCTAGTCATAATACACTGTGTTGTTATTGTTTAATAAATAAGCAATAATACTTTCTGACTACAGCATTAGGGCCATAAGTCAGTTTTGCCGTACTCTACAATTTTTAAATGTTTTACTTTTAAATTTTAAAAAAATTAAAATCGAAAGTTTGTTTTTCGATCTTTTATCATACATTATGATGTGAGCAAAATTATTCAAGTTCAAGATCATTTGTTTTTTGTTAAACAAAAAACCGTGCAATGTTTATTTATTAATTCAAAATCTTGCTCACATCATAATTTATGATAAAAGATCGAAAAGTAAACTTTTGGTTTTAATTTTTTTTTAAATTTAAAAGTAATATGCATTTATTATTGATTTTTTCAACGCTTTCAGCATAAGTTCCACAATTTTTGTTTTAGAAAGTGATTAAAAAACTTAAAATTACAAATAAACATCGTCATAAAATTAGTAATTGGATTTTTCTGTTATTTTGTTTTTTTTTTCGTGATAAAAAAACATGGGCCCATAATCATAGTCAGTCACTAAAGTTGGTTCTATTTAGAAGCAAGTTAAATATTTTAACCTGTTACTAATTGTTTATTAACTATAGTGAATATTAACATCAGCTTTAAGTTGAATGGGCTTTTAGTGGGTGATTGGTAAAATGTTGAAAACTTTTTATACAAACTGGTGTGAATACTTAACAAGTGGCATCCCTGCACAGCTGATAGATAAACACGGCAAAAAGTAAACAAAAAATAAAAAGTTATTTGAAATTGCACAATGGAAATTGGTTCAATGGAAAATTTAGAAAATGTATGTAGATGTAACATTTTTACAATACTGGTTCCAATTTTCTATGTCCTCAATAGAACACATTTTTTTTTTTTTTATTAACACCACCTTTTTTACAATTTTTAAAACAATTTATAAAAATTCACTTAATTTATTTCAATTTATTTAATCTTTTGTTTTGTTTTGATCTTGTCACTTTTTTCAAGAGAAATGAAGAGAGAAAGAGAGTTAAAGTGATGTTAATTTTGTTAAAAACAACTTCAGCATGTTTTAAATTTAGAACTGACTTTTGCGGAAAAAGTATGCTTTTTCTCGTCTATAGTAGCTGTAAAGTATACTTTTCAAAAATGATACTTAAAGTATACTTTTTCGATGACTATGATTATGGGCCATGGTATATATAAATTTTAAAAATATTTTTATTATGAAATTTATAAATTGTAGTGAATTTTTATTGTTGATCTATATAAATTGTGTGTGAGTAGTTGGTTAGTTCGGTTAAAGATCATGAATATTTTTCCATATTAACAGAAAAATTATAATTTTATTTGTGATAATTTACTTTAATTAACAGAAAAAACAATTAGAAAAAAGTTATTTGACACCTGCATGAATGGAGTTAACTTTCTAGCCCGCAACGGCCTTCATCAACATTCTTCGTGCCTTAAAGTGTTAAATTGTAAACATCATCTATTTAACTCAACTAGTTAGGTTAAAAACATGCCGTAACTTAGTTTGAGTATGACGAAATTTACTGCGAACTTAGTTTTCTATAAAGCTATGTTTAGTTGATAATTATTACCACAGTTGCCAGTTCAACTAATTAAGTTGAAATTTGACTGGCAGTTATTTTCAAATGTCATCATATTTTATCCTTTACATTGTAAGTGAAGGAATATCAAACATTGAAGATTTTTATTCGTCTTTCAACATATGTCGAGCATATATATTAAGCGAATTTTTGCACTGTACCTTGTGAGTGGTTAATAGTGAATTTTTATTGTTGATCTATATAAATTGTGTGTGAGTTGTTGGTTAGTTCGGTTAAAGATCATGAATATTTTTCCATATTAACAGAAAAATTAACCTAACTAGTTGAGTTAAATAGATGATGCTTACAATTTAACACTTTAAGGCACGAAGAATGTTGATGAAGGCCGTTGCGGGCTAGAAAGTTAACTCCATTCATGCAGGTGTCAAATAACTTTTTTCTAATTGTTTTTTCTGTTAATTAAAGTAAATTATCACAAATAAAATTATAATTTTTCTGTTAATATGGAAAAATATTCATGATCTTTAACCGAACTAACCAACAACTCACACATTTATAAATTGTGTAAAATTTATATTTAGTGAAACATCAAACAATTTTGTTTATGTTTTTTTTTTTTATTAATTAATAATCATATAATTAGAAATTATATACTATTTCCCTAACCGAGCACTAGCTACTATAGCTTTCGGCGCGTTGTAGCGAAAACAGACCAGTGCTTCTGGTAAGAATCGAACCCAGGACCCCCGCACTGATAAGCCAGCACGCTACCAACTAGCCTACCGGGGCTCACTAATTTTAATAAAATGTTCCTTTTAATTCAAAATTATGATTTTATTGCAAAATATCCAACAAAAAATGCCAAAATATACATTGAAATATGCATTTATAGCTAAATATGCCAAAATATGCATTAACAAATCGATGGCATTTTGTGGCAAATTTATTGATTCGCAAAGATATTTGGTTAACATTGTTCTCCAGCTAACGACAACAATCATGAATTTATATACAGTTCCGAGCCCTAGTTATAAGTGTGTATATATATAAATATACATAAATAACTCTTCCCTTTTTTTCAGCCACTTTATGTCTATAGAAGAAAATTATATATACAAATTGTGTTAATATTAAGGTTTATAAGTCAGTTTTAGTTAAATGTATTGTGTTGTTAGGTATATTCGAATTATTTCCAATATTTTTGTGTGAATATCAATGTCTGTTTATGTTATATAAAAATATTAGGGTGTCACTAAAAATCTTTTTTGATTAAACGTTTTTTACTTTAAAAACATTTAGTTTTTTTCAAAATCGCATTCGATTGGCAAAACAAAATTTTTTCCATTTTATTGAAATTATTATTGTGGCCAAACACTAATAATTTCACTTAAATCTCAAGTTTTTATGTTTTTTTAAATTGCGAAATGATAAAATTATTCATAAATTAAACATATATGGGCAATTCCAGAAAAAGGTCAACCACGAGTGAAAGTGTGTGCTGTTTGTGGGGGTTGTGGTGTAATGGTTAGCGCGTTGGACTGTTACACAGATGGTCCCGGGTTCGATTCAATTGAAAAAAAATTATATGTATGAGTTTTCTATCACTTGTATGTATCGCTGCGCCCACCTTCGGTGTTCCCATAGCACTTAACCCCACCGAAGTAAAATAATGAATCAGGGTTATGAAACAAAAAGCTTCAATAAATTTGACAACTCTACATCAGGTGGCGAGCAACAACTGTTCTAAGACTTATCTACTCGCGCAATTACTGTGTTGCCATGTTTGAAGTCCTTCATCTTTCACCACCTTTCATCTCTCCACTATCCCCTGTCCAAAGAAAGCAACACATTAATTAATAGGAAAAATTTCCTGAGTGTTGCTTCTCTTAAAAAAAAAAAAAAAAAAAAATTCTTGGCCGAAATATACAACTACAAAAAACATTTTTTTTAACCCTTTATGCGATTTATATCATTTTTTGTATGTGTTTTAAGAGAATTTAAAGTAATATTATTTTTGTTTTTGTACTTTATAAATTTCCTACTAACAATTACCTTACCTCAAAGATGCTTTATCATTTTATCAATGTGCAATTAACAACATTGATGGAGTTAAGCTTTTTTATATATCGACAGAACAAATTGAGGGTTCTTCACCTGAATTGTTGCAGAATGTTCCAATTATAAAAGGAATTAAAAGCCTGCATTGGTTTTCGTATTTAGAGAGTGAAAACATTGAGGTTGCTCGGACCTCTTATTCATTAAAATCTATAATTAAAATTAACGGAGAAAATCCAACTTTATTAACGATTATATATCCTAACGTACCTAACTGAGAATATGGAACTTTATTTCGATTTCATTTTTGTTATTATTATTACCTTTACTTGAAGTTAACTTTATGTTAATTAAAGTTGAATCATTATTATTATCAAATTTAATGTGTTTTATTCTCTTGGAAAAAAATTTATGGCGTCCGCCTTGTCGCGTATTTGTATTTTATCCAATTTAAAAAAAATTAAAAAAAAAATTTTCATATTTCATAAATCTACACATAAAAGATGTTCTATCACTGTAATTTCCAAATTCACAAAATTTTTTTTTTTCACAAATTTCGCTGACTTATGTATTATTCTACAAGTGCATACAAATAACTTCTATATTTGTCGCGTTCGTTTCTCCCTGATATTTGCTTATATATTTCTACAACATTATTGATTCTGCCCAATGTTTTTCCTCAAATTTAGTAGTCTTCCTAACTTCAATACACTGATGATATATACCGCATCTTTCCATTTCTTTATTTTTTTGGTTCAACTAAAAGTTTGAGAATGTCGCGTCCATCGCCCAGGAATTGTGTTATTTTAAAACATTTAAAATTTTTCACGGGATTTCCCCTTTTGCGAATTCCCGGGAATTGGAATTGTTTAAATTTCCCGCTTTTCTGGAAATTTTGTTGCTGGCACAACTTTTAAATTTTAAAGTCTCTTTCTTCTCTTCTCCTTTTCTTTTTTCCTCTTCTTTTTCGCTTTTTTATCCTTTTGCGCCTTCCTATCCTAGTTTGCTGTGCTTAATGACTGCATTCTTTTGAAACAGTAAATAATGCATACAATGAAGCTTTAATGTTCTCAATACACAAAAAAACTATTCTAATTTTTTACGAAGGCATGAATTTATTGCTTTTTAGAGCACATGAAATAAGTGCTTTTCACCTGCTTAAAAGAGACATACCAAGTGGGACATCGCGAACAAAAATCATGCCTTCTGGAATCGCTCGGTAATTAAATAGTTCCTTCCAGAATTGCTTCTGGGTAAGCATTTTTTTTTGCTGGGATGCAACAAAAACATTTTTCAAAAACAATACTTTATTTTATGGCAAATATATAAAAATATAAAAAAAAAAACCAAAAAATCGAATACTTTTCTTGAAAAATAAAGTTTTGGCATTTTTTTTAGTAAAACTTAAACAATTCACATTTTACAGTTATATTAGTTTTTTGTTTTTATATACATCGAGATTATTTTTATGTTATTTTCAATTTATAACGAGCTTTCAACCTCCGTATATTTACAAAAATAAAGCAAATCAAACATATTAGCTAGGTTGATACTAGTATTTCGATCTGGCTAAAGATCTCATCAGAACCCGAAGTTTTAGAAAAGCTAGAGCCTATATAATAGGCAGAACTTTAACAAAAACCTATTAATAATCAATTTTGCTCCATTCTTGTCTTCTTAGTAATCAACCACGTGGTTAGGTCTTTTCCTAACAAGCATCATGACGTTACTAAACTTTGAAGACCAAAAATGTTCTATTTATATAAAAAAATTTTAGTGTGTACTCTGGCTCAAGTAATATTTTTTACAGTTATATTAGTTTTTTGTTTTTATATACATCGAGATTATTTTTATGTTATTTTCAATTTATAACGAGCTTTCAACCTCCGTATATTTACAAAAATAAAGCAAATCAAACATATTAGCTAGGTTGATACTAGTATTTCGATCTGGCTAAAGATCTCATCAGAACCCGAAGTTTTAGAAAAGTTAGAGCCTCCATAATAGGCAGAACTTTAACAATTTCTTTTTACAAGTTACGTTAAGAATTTAGCGACGTTAACGACAGATTGTGACGACAGAAAATGATATTTTTAGTATGTATCCAAAAAATCAATTCCGTTAAAAAAGAAGACATATTTTTTTTTTTTTTTTTTGTCCATGTCACGGAGAACTGTGGAACATATTGATTATTTTTTGTGAAAAAAAATAATGAAATTTAAATGTTTACATCAAAGTGTGCATAAGTTACGAAAAATATCATTTAAATTTGATTAGATTATAATTAATTTTACTTTAATTTAAAAATCTTTAACCCTTAATGGTCTGTTTACAAAAAGAGCCATAAAACGTAATTTATGTTATGAATACAAGAGTGTAAAGCTAAAATTTTCACTTGATACAAATAAATATTTTACACAATTTGATCCATATAGGGTTAATTTTTTAACTTATGACCAAAACAGATCCACAAGTAAATTTAGAGAACGACTTTTATTAGATTTTGATTAAACTTGGATAAGTGAGCAAGCGCAACTGTTTATCAAACCCATCTTACTTTTAAGGGTTAAAAAGGTGGGGCCAAAATAATTCCAGTTTCCATTTTTTTCACATTTATTCCAAAGAAACTATTAAAAAATGGATAACAAATTAAAGGTATTTCTAAGATGTATCTAACGATTTAGCCAACAAATTTTAAAGGGTATATGGTTATTCGTTTTTCCTGGGACCACTTTGGATGTCACCTTCATACGATAAATAAGATTAGTAACGTTTATCACATATTCAAAGTTAACGAAAGTTTGAGTTTAAGGTTAAATTATATAAAAATAATTAAATTTCAATTTAAAATCTTTGCAATCTTGTAGTCATAATTAAAATTACGTTTCGTAGGCCTTTTTTATCCCCCAGGCCATAATTTTTTTTCTCCCCAGGTTAAATATTACTTAAATAAGATTAAAGATGATTATAGTCTAGTCAAATTACGGTGATATTTTTCCAAAAATTAAGCAAATTTTGATGGAAACATTAATTTTTTTTTTCAAATTTTGAGAAAATAAACAATTTTCAAGTGTCCGACCGAACAGTTCGGCCAAAAGACTATATTTTGACGGTTTTTTGATATGTAGAGGCAATGATGACAAATTTTGGTATTGGAAATATGTTTGTTGAGCCGACTTAATTCGATTTTGTGTATAAAATTTAAGATAAAAGCCGAAAATAGTTCGGCCGCCGAACTATTTTCAATTTGGCCGAACTTTCTGAGGCCGAACAGTCAATTCATTGCTTAACTTTTCTTCAAATTTGACACTCAAAATAGCATCTTATCAGCCCAATAAACATTTTTCCATCCGGCAAATTTGTCCATAATGCTTTAAAATACCGAATACAGACCAAATGCATTTTCTGGCCGAACTGTTCGGTCGGACACTACAATTTTCATAAAATATCCTGGAAAA
The DNA here is from genome assembly GCA_021234595.1 of Delia radicum. Classification (NCBI taxonomy): domain Eukaryota; kingdom Metazoa; phylum Arthropoda; class Insecta; order Diptera; family Anthomyiidae; genus Delia; species Delia radicum. The sequence continues at coordinate 71,253,641 of CM037853.1, forward strand.
GAGTAGCTCCACGCGCAACCACGAATTATTTTTTTTTTTCATTTTACTTTTAAATTTAAAAATTTAAAACAAAAATTTAGTTTTTCGATATTTAATTATAAATTATGGTGTGAATAGGATTATCCGAGTTCAAGATCATTAGTTTTATCTACCGATATGCAGACTTTATCTACTGACATGTCACCGAAATTCTTCAGAGCAGTAATGCACAAATAATACAACTAAATATAATTATATTCTAAAAATAGCATTCGACATCTCCAAATTATGCATTTGTAAAAATTTTTACAATTAAGTTCTGTGCGTAATTTTTTATTCCAAGATAAAGTGGATTTCCCATATCTGAACGGTTTTGAGAATATTTAAGGAAAAAATGAAATAAAATGTTTAACGAAAATGAAATGAAAAAAATGAAAGGTCGAAAAATATAATTTTTATTTTTAATAAAAATTATATCAAACTTTGAATTTTGGGGATTTTAAATAAAAAAAAATAAAAAAATAATTTTCTAGAATGAGGCGGACTGATGATGACCTATTCGCTTAGGTCGAAAGTGCGGCACTCCCTCTAGCGCTGATCCCCACAAGATTTTTTTCATCTTATCTTACATTTATTAACAATTAGTATGTTCTATTTGTAATAGTAACATTTAATTATGATCTGATTTTCTGATTTTTTTTTTTACATTTGGAATAATTTGCAATAAAACTGGGGGAGTGTAATGAACGAATATCGATAAAACGTTTTTCAAGGGATACCCTAAAATAAATATGCTTCAATGATTTTTCATTGTTAACAGAACATAACATAAAATTCGATTTGAATTATAATATACACAATCAATTTTATATATTTTTTTTTGTTTTATGGAAATCTTAAAAGAAGGCTGTAAGTTTTTAAATATTTATGTTCAAGTTAAAGAAAGCAAATAAATCAGGAAAGATTAACTACTTTGTTTTCTTTCTTTCGAAGCCTTTACAATACTATTAAAAGATATGCAAATATGTATATTTTTTTATAATCTGAAAAAGAATATATGTTTTTTGGGATTTCATCTTAAAATCTTAAAGTAAGCTTATTTGAAGGAAATATTAATGCACAAATAAGCATAAATTAATTTAAGCCCTTAAAATATGCAACACTAAATTTAAAATATATTTTAAAGTTTCGAAATTGATTTATATGATTTGACATTTAAAATAAGCTTTTGCATTTTTTAAAGTGCTAAATTTTAAATTCATAAATGCTTATTTTGGGGTTGGCCTTCTTAGAAGTAAAGATAATTGTATGCTAAATATTTTTTTTTCCTTAAAGTAGGCTTTAAATATAGAAAACCTCATGCCTTTATAGCTTAAAATATTTTTGAATAACTTGAAACAATTTGTATTATTTTGCCCAAAAGTAACTTAATAAAAATCTTGATTTTAAATCCCTATTCATTTGAATTTACATACAAATTGTAGTTGTGTTGGATGGTGTAACATGTTACACTCCAGTATTGTGGTATTTGTAAATGGTTTTTGATTAACATCATTCATGTTGTGGTTTGCTCGAAACAATTTCAATGAAAATTTCTTGAATTTAAACAAGTAGACCTTGTAATAGAATTTCGCAGAATTTGTTTTATTTTCTACAAAAGCTATGCAATTCGATTAAATAGTAATGTACAAGCCACAAGCTATGCAATAGAAATTCTTTCTTAAAATTTTCTTTTTACACAGAAAAAACTAAAAACGGGTATCAATTAAAAAATTTATTGAATCAATTAATATTTTAATTGAATTTGCACCTATCACGGCAATGATAATATTAATTAAAACTTTTATTAAAAATTAAAATGGAAAAAAAAGTTATAAATAATGTCTACAAAAAAAAAAATATATATAATACTCACAAAAAAAAAAGTGTGTGGACGATATATTGGTGTGTGTGTTTTTGTCAATGCTGCGTCTGTTTGTGTGTGTGCATGTTTGTTAACTTCAAATGCTACTTCAAATGGTACTTTATACTGAAAATTTTCTACAGTGTATGAAAAAATAATTTGAGACCTATTGGCGTTTCTATCGGAACGTTGGAGCAGGTCACTCCACCGCTTTGAAGAGAGTAAAGACCCAACGTTGTATGTTAATCCACGGACGGGCTGTGGAATTAACATTGTCATTTATAGCTATAGATGGTATATGTATTGAGGAATCGAATACTCATGATGTTCTGGGCATGAGAATACAGTGTGATGTCCGTTGGAATAAGCACGTATTTAAAGTGTCGAAAAAGGCATTCAAGTGCCTTGGTTTTCTGAAACGGTGCAAGACTTACTTCACTGCATTCTATCTCCTTACTATTCATTCTAAATACATCCGGCCGAAAATGAAATACAACTCTCATATATGAGCAGGGGCTTCAGTGTCTATTCTGAAATTTCTGGACCGTGTTCAGGGGAGGGCGGTGAAGCTAATCAATGACAGTATAGTGTATCCAATTCTATTGATTCATTGGAGCATCGTCGGAATGTGGGTTGTATGACGCTTTTCTATCTATAATACCATGGGAGGTTCTCATCTGAGATAAGTGAACTTATTCCACGAGCCCGAGTTTTTATTCATAATAGTAGAGCATATCAGTTTGTGTTTCGCACAACGCATTACAGAGAAAATTCGTTTCTTAGTCGAACGATTCGTACGTGGAACAAACTTCCCACAGAAGTCTCCCCTGTTACTTACAATTTTGAAAAATTTAAATCAAATATCCACAAACACTACTCCCTTTTTCCTGTTTCCCATACCCTATTTTCCTAATCAATACAATGCATAAGTAGGGGGCATCCCCTAAGTATTGGTTAAATTAAAAAAAAAAAAAACAAAAAAAATTAAAATATTAATTGATTCAATTAAATAAAGATTTAAATCAAATAACATCTTTAATTAGATATTTCAGGTTGATATTTTTTTTTGTGTAGAGTACACTATGTACACTGCAAATGTACCCAGCAAAAATAATGAGAAGTAGTTCCAAATAAACAACATTTTCATTACACACAAAGTAGCTACTACTACTGATTTTTCTGATCTAAAGCTGGTCTTTTAGATCAGTTCCTAAACTTAGCATATAATGTCATCATATACAAGGCTAACTAGTATAAATGTCACGAATGTTACAATTTGGTATTTGACATACTCGAATGGAACCGGGAGTTTGTGTCTATTAACAACTATTTTCTTTAATCTAGATGTCGCTTTGAATTTGTGTTTTCTGACCTTTAAATTTGAAAAACAATGATTACAAAATATCAGACTTAACAATAGTTTTCTTTCTTTTCAGTTGAACGAAAAACTATTATTTCGCTTTGTTTTTAAAGCTAGAAAGTTGTTTAAAAGTTTTTTTTTTTAATTATAACATTTTAAGCACTCCTACAGATACATATTATCACTCAGTAAAAAAGATGTGACTTGACATCATACCTTAATCACTAATTAAAAATTACAAATTAAGTTCTATGAAAAAGAACACCCAAAAATACAATCTTTCATAACCTTACACATAGTACTTTTAATAAAGTGAAGTTTAAGGAATTTGCATTACCTCCGTCCTATGACAACCCCATGTTAAAATCATGCGTGTTTCACCTCAGTTTGCACTACATCTCAATCCGTATATGTGATGATTTTACTACATCTTTTTCCACTCTTTTTTCGCTGGGTAGTTAAAAGCAAATGAAATTTTACTTGAAGAAAGGACGACTTACATTTCAGTAAATTCAACTAACATTGTCATTTTACTGTTCAAAAAATGAACTACAATTGTAGTAAACATATGCAGTTAAAAATAAACAAACATTTATTTGTTTTATTTTTTTAAGTAAAAAAAAACTACTGTAACAAATGAATGTAAAATCATAATACAGTAATTTGATGTGGTTTGTTTTTCTAAATGAACTACAATTGTAGTCAAAACTGTAATTTCTTCTACAAATGACTATTTTTTCACTTAAAACTAAAGATACTGTAATACAACTCAAACAACTACAAATATTTACAGCAGAAGTTCCCTGAGTGTAGTTTCTAATAAATAAAAAGAAGAAAACTTAACTGCAATTATTTCAGCCACACAATATTTATTTTAAAAATTTTCGAAGGCCTTTTAAATACACACAAAGAAAAAACATGGTTGCGGGAACCATATTCGAAGAGCATCATACATTTTTGATATATGATTGCGAGAGCCATGTTACCATGATTGTGACAAACATACTCTTCTCTGTCTCTGTATCATAATATAATAATTAATTAAAAAATGAAAATAAGCCCCAAAAATTCCAATAATTTGAGGCGATTTTTTAAATGAAATATTATCCCAAATTATAATATGAAAATTACCCCAAATAAACTAGAAAAATTGCATTAAATTTTCGTGTTGTTGTCAATAGAAAAATTGCACTAAATTTTCGTGTTATTGTCAATAGAAAAATTTGAGGTCTTCTTTCATTTTTGGATTGGGGCCATTTTTCAAGGAACCCAAAAATGCATGTTCCGATTGGTCAGCTGTTAAAAGATTACATACAATCGATAAACAAATTTTTAGCAAAGAAGCACATTTTTCAAATTCTTATCAACATAACAATAAAAAATATAAAACTTTAGGTTTTTTATATTGTTAAATAATTTTTTCAACAATGCAACTTCGCAACTTCTGATTGGATCTGCAATCACCACTTACCACCTCAACCTCCATATAAAAGAAAAAGAATATATGAACTTATGAAAAAGCACTTCTAAGGATGTTATTAATTTAAATATCAATTGAATGGCTTATTGTAAAAACCTGATAAGCCACATTTATTGTTTTGTGGACTTTCGCTGTTTTCTAGACATCCATTGAATAATATTTAATATAAGACTTGCTTAAACACTTACTACAATTACCTAGATTATAAACGTCCTGCAAAAGTCATAGTTTTTTGGATTTTGTCAACCTTTAAAAGGCGAAAACAAACTTAAAATAAAATGTGGCTTATCATGTTTTTACAATAAGCCATTCAATTGATATCTAAATTAATAATTAATGTATATGGTGATGCAAAATCTGTTTAAAATAACTTTAATATAACATTTTTGGCAGTTGTTAACAATTACTTCTATGAAAGCGAAAAAAGTCAAGTTAAAGAAGTTTTTAAATCACTACTTCCACTTTATTTTACTGGGTAGTAATTGACAGTTTTAAAATAATATTCGATTTAAAAATTCAAGACTCCAGCCAGCAAAATTTGGATACTTTTGCTGAATTAAAAAATGAATCAAATAAAACACATATTTTTGAAATATAAACATTTTATTGTCAAAAATTTCTCATCTTTTGGACGATAATATGAGCCTTTGGAAAAATCATAAGCTACACACAAATTTGAAAAAAAAATATTAAAAACCAAAAAATGGTTGAAAATTGAATCAGAAATGTAATTGAATTTGAATATTTTGTAATCAATTCAAAAAAGGCTCCAAAAAAAGATTGATTTTTAAGACAATAAAACTTTTTTCAAATTTTTTCTGAGTAATTTTGAATCAGAAAAGAAGGATCTTTTGTAAAAGCCACTTTTCGTATAAAAATTTGTAAAATATATTTTGGGTACTAGAAAGTTTCGCTGCGTTATAACATGTTATATTTTTCCAGTTCTTATCTTACCAATATTTACAAAAAAATCTGACAATTTTAGCAGTTGTTTCTACAGCGTTTTTAAACTAATTTATGGAATCTCTCTTTTTGCCATTTTTGCAAGTTTATTTATGCGATTGTAGAACCATTCCAATGTAATGACGATTTTATATGTTTTTATTTGTTTAATGTAAATTTTAAACCGTTAACACCTTCTATTTGTCATTTCTGCTATTTCATCCAGATTTACATCAGCTAAATTTTTTATGCTTGCTTCTCTTTACACTAATCTAAAAAAATGCTATCAGTTTATGTAGATAAAATCTATAATCTTCTTGTAAAATGGATTGTTTGTGCTTTAATTTAAATTTTAAAGGATTTGAAACTCCTTGCTTAAGAAATAAACAACATATGTATGGTCAACTTCAAAAAATTTTGACACCTTTTAAAACTGAATTTAGATGACTTTTATTTCTTAAGCTTTCATGAATTGAAAGGATCGATGGACAGGATTGGGTTGCCCTTACTTAAAAGCTATGACGTTCAAAAGTTTTCACTAAAATAATTGATGGCTATTTAAAAGTCGAAAAATTAAAACTTACTTTTTTTTAATTTTAGTTTTTTTTCATAGCTTTTAACTTTCAGATCCAAACTAATACAAAAAGACTCACTAGACTTGGGAGATATATTCACTGAAAAAGTAATTGATTTACAAGTTAAACGAAAAATTTTCCGATTTTTAACTTTTGCAGTTTTTTTCTATAGCGGTTTTACGCCATTTAATGAAATTGAGTTTTGAGAACAGAATTTGAAAAATAGTGTATTTTTTATAATTTTAAGTAGACCAAGTTGATTTCAGCGCACCAATAAGTCCCGGTTCAAACACGGAAATTTTACTTGCGCAAGTTTTCTTCAATTCTCCTTTGAACTTGCTTTTGTGTTCACACAAGAAAAGTTTCTTTCAGCAATTTTCGTTTTGAAACTTCGTGTTGAAAATTGCGGATGACAAAACAAAACGGAATTGGAGTACGGGCAAGTCTGTACCCTCCTTTCATTCTCTTTACCTCCCTCTTCTATAAACTCAAGACTTGTGCAAGTAAAATTGCCGTATGTGAACCGGGACTAACGAAATACGAACATCACAAACTTATAAGGAATTGGCGTAAATTTTTTGAAAATGTATTTACTTTGTAAAAAGTACCTCCGAGTCAAAAAGGCATTTTAAAAATAATAATTAAAAATTTTACCATAGTAGTATCTAGAGTGAGTCCCTACGACGGACAAAGCTTATAAAGTGCAAACAAGTTTAATTTTTTTATTCATACCTGGCACAGCGGCAGTTTTTTCCAAATACATTTCGCTTTGTGATAACTAAAGCGATGTATCAAGTCCGCCAAAACGTACAATAAATAAAATGGTTTAATATGCTTAATACTAAAAGCGAAAAGTCATAAACAAATTTTAATTTTAAATTTTCATAACCACAAAAATCAGCGTTATATAAAATTTTTAGTTTTGTGAGTTTGATAGTACACTAAGGATATTATGTACGAAAAGACCAATGCAAATGAAATTTCACTTAAAGAAATGACGACTTACATTTTAGTAAATTCAACTAACATTGTCATTTGTTTTTTTTTATGTTCAAAAAATGAACCACAATTGCAGTAAAAATGAACAACATATGTTAGTAAGAAAATAAACAAACACTTACTTTTTTATTTTTTTAAATATTAAAAAACAACTATAATGTAAAATCATAAAACAGTCATTTGATGTGGTTTGTTTTTTTTTAAATGAACTACAAGGTTAGTAAAAAATTAAATTTGTTCTACAAATGACTGACATTCACATTAAAAATAAAGCAGAAGTTAACTGAGAGTATATATTATGATTTCCTGCAATTAAGTAACCCTAAACCCAAACTAAATATCATTAAACAGACAAAAAATGAGTGTTCTCTAAAACAATCATAGTTTTCTTTTTAAGTTCTACTATAGGACAAACAAATTTTTGAGTGCATTTTTATATTTTTTGGCGGTGTAGTATATATTTTGAAATGTGATAAATACAATGAGATGTATAAGCTGATGTAGCTTTTATTTAATCGAAGCAAAACCTGTAATTTTAATATTTTTAGTTTGTTTGAAACTTAAAGCCGTCATAATTTTCGAGCCGTTAAATATTAATGATTAACGCGAACGGATTTAGCATGATTAAACATTGGCTAATATATCCACAAAAGATTAATCATGTCATACAAAAGAATATTTAGAAAACTTTTTACCTCAAAGTACCGAAAATTTTTGAAGTTCCCCCTATATATGATGCTGGTATTTTTTTTTGTCCTTATATTATCACTAAAAGAGACACAATTTTCATCAGCATATGCTTTTATTGGTTTTTAAAATATCTTTAAAATATGACAATAACTGTATTATTTTACCTTGTTGCAAACTTTTCAGTGTTACGGAAAATTTATTGAGTTGGCTTTAATCGACTTACTTTTCGAAATTTTTATAAAGCCGAATATTCAATGAAAATTGAACAAATTGTTGGATGAGTGCAAAATTTGTACAAATTGATATTGATGGATAATTGGTATGAACCTGAGGTCTAATTCTTTGTAAAAATTACAAAATTATATTAATCAACCCAATGCAAAAGAATAAATATCAAAAATTAGCCAACGGGACAGATATAACACGATGGGTTAAGCATGGTAAATCCATTCGCGTTGAACATATATCTTTAAGCCTTTCACTACCTACTTTTTGTTTGTGGATATAGTTCTATTTTGATTCTACAGATTCTTGTTAGGGGTCCTTAAATTAGGAAGGAAAAGGTTTACATATATGACCCTTTATCCTCCTACCCTTCAAAAAATTGGTCCGAAAATAAAAATTTTGAAACTTTTCAGCTCATTTTTAGCACGAAAAAATTCGATTGACCAAAAATTATATGTTCGATTTGGTTCTGGTCATTATATGAAGCTACGTGTCAAATTTTGAGATTCTTGATTTAGTTAGTTTAGTTTAGGAGATACATCATTTTTCGAAGATAACGGCTGATTAAAAAAATCGGACTTTGTTTACAAAAATCGCTACTATATATTGCCCTGATGAACTGTTTACTCCTATAATGAATATCCTAAGCAACATATTTAAACAAAAATATAAAATTTTTTTTTGCATTATAAAATTTTTTAAATTTTTTAAAAATGTGTACAGAAAAGGGTAGTCAAAGCGTTTACGGCACAAAAATTATGCCGGTTTTAAGTCGCAAGCAAATTAAAAATATTAAAATTGCAGTTTTTGCTTGGAATTAATTATTGGATGGATGCTTTTGAGGTTACGAACATTTTTGTTTGCTTCTTAAAATTTTAAGTTCTTACAATTTGTTGATGCAATTTCGTTTTTAGTATTAAACTCATTAAGATGATTTTTTTTTTTTAAAATTTCAAAAAATATATATTAGTTATTCCAAGAAACAGCATTAAAAAATTGATATTTTTGAACTCACAATTTTTTTATATTGTGAATTCTGTTCACATTATAACAAAAAAAATCTATGGAGTAATATAGAAAATCTCACTTTGCGATCTTTAAAATTTAAAAAACTAGCGTTTTTCATTTTTCAAAAACTTTAAATTTATTTATGATTCGGAAGTGGTGCTTACTAAGAAACTCAGTTAACGTAATACGCTAATTAATTTCAAATATAATTGTGATATTAAGACGCCAAAACCAAAATTTATTTAAATTACTTATAAGTTAGGGATGTTCGCATACCGTTATTGCTGGGCTGACATCAACTTGGCGTACCTCAAACTGTAAAATGTACTGTACTGTACTGGTTTATATCTGAAAGTTTAGGCATATGAGCAAAACAATTAAATGAATGAAAAACGTTTGTAAATTTAAAGAAATTTTTTTTTCATTTTTCGACTTCCATTTTTTCATCAATTCTTTAGGTGAAGACTTTTAAATGTGAAACTTTGCATGTTATAGTTTTTAAATATATTTTACCTAACCCTGTCCATCATTTCGCTCAATTCAAAAAACCTTGAGATATAAGAGGCATTTAAAGTCAGTTTCAACAGTTGAAGAGGGAATGAGAATACGGGTATGCAGACCATAAAGTAAATTGTTCAGGAAACGAGAAAAACTTAGAAAATGGTCAAAAATTGATATTTTTAAATATTTTTTTTTAGCATATCTGCAGATCTAGAATACATTTATCAATATGCAAAATTTTGTATAAAGAAACCTAACAAGGGAGTTATCACGACCCGAACTCACAGATTTTTAATGAACTTTGGATATGTTGTAAAGGGTAAAAAAAGATACACCGTTTAGCTGCCCAATCAGCTAAAAAGTGGTTAAAAAGTGGGACTAAAAATTAATTTGTTTTTGTATGAAAACTTGATTTTAATTTCTGAAAACTGGGTTTCTTTGGACACAGGATTAAAGTACTCAGGAAAACTAACGTTTTAATACCTACACTACCTACTGGACTCAGTGTTGCCACATTTTTTGAACTATTTGAAATATAGAGGAAAAAAAGTATCTTCGCGAAAAGTCGCATAAAAACCAAATGATTTTGAATATCAGGAAAAGCTCAGACATCCCCTCGATTTAATTAAATACAACTACAACTCCTTGTTATCTGTTATATCTAATTATATAAAAATTTCATCAAATTTATCAACCTTGTATTATCATATATAAAATTCATGATCTTATTTTTTGGTAAAACATTTTGAAAACATTATTATACGTATGTATATAAATGCATATTTATATTTGATTGCTATTTTATACGATCATATATTTTTATATTAAAGAATATATTGTTATATATAAATTTTTTTACTCGGGTGATATAATTTTTTAGAAACAGAAACCACTAAAAAACCTTTAATAATTCAAATACTAGAAAAATAATTTTGTAAAAACCGTAAACAGTATTTTCAAAATCGTAACCGCTAAGAAACCGTAACCAATTCAAATAGATATGCCATCCCAAATCCCGGTTCCAAAATACTCAAATGGACTGAAAACTTATTACTTCTGTTGTCTTTTTGGTACTCAAAATGGCTTTTAATTTCTAAAGAAATTTATTTTTTCCCGGCTAAAAATTTTCACATATGGATCCATAAGGGTTCAATGTATGTTTGTACATGCTCATAAACATGCGTGCATCTCCCGACATGGATGCAAAACTCTCCTTACATGCTTATATCTCCATACATGTGCATTAACGAAATTTGAGGTAATATTGACATGTGTGCACATGTATGATAACACATGAACATGCATGAACACATATGATCATGTATATAGATATTAGCTCAAATTTCGTTAATGCACATGTATGCAGACATATGTAAGCATGTATGGATATTTATGCATTCATATATGGATATGCATGCATGTTTATGAACATGTAAAGGGTGTTTTTTATACAGGTATATAACTTTAAGTTGGCAACACTGTTTTTACTGGCGGCTATTTTATCAGATGTCAAGTGATTTATGTTTAGTTTGGTTTGGCATTTCAACATGAATAGACTGACTCCTGAACAACGCTTTCAAATTGTGCAAATTTATTTTGATAATCATTGTTCTGTTTGTAATACGTATCGCGCACTGCGTCCATTTGACGGTCAACATAATCGTCCATCAGAGCAATTATTTCGATTAACTATGAAAAGTTTTCGCACCACGTTTACTTGAAATGATAATATGCATCCACAGAGTCGTCGTCCAGTGCGTACAGAAGAAGTCATTGCTGCTGTAGAGCGTAGCGTAGAGGAAGACCTCAATCAGTCTATCCGTCAATGGTGACTGCTATAGAGCCATGATTACTGACTTTTTCGTTCATCAATTGAACAACCATGATGTGCAGGAGCTGTGGTTTCAACAAGACAGCGCAACATGTCACACAACTTGTGCCACAATTGATTTATTGAAGACAACGTTTAGGTAACCGCATAGTTTCACGTTTCGGACCCGTGAATTGGCCTCCAAGATCGTGTGATTTAATGCCGCTGGACTTTTTTCTGTGGGGATATGTGAAGTCGCTAGTCTACGCCGATAAGCCCGAAACGATTGACCACTTGGAGGACACCATTCTCCCCGTTTTTTTCCAATATACGGCCACAAATGTTGGAAGTCATCGAAAATTGGACCTCCAGATTGGACGTCCGAGCCGGTCGTGTCGGTCACATGAGAGAAGTGGCGGTGATATGAAGGACGTTTTTTAATATATTCTTTTTATAAAAGTTATTAAAATATAGGTAAATCAATAGGTATCAAGTGAAATAGATTTTAAAGACCATCCACTGGTATCTGAATCTGAAGTTTACGGATTAAAAAAGTGTGGTAAAATGTTACCCATTTTGACGATTTTCTAGTATATTTCTTATTTAAGTTATTAAACAATAGTAAAATTGCATACAAATGAAAGGTAAACGCACCCACTTTTACATAAAACATGTTCGTGCATGTCCGAACATATTTGTTATTAAAAAAAAATTGTTTTCCAATACCACATTTATATGGAAAGTTGTTGTTGGTTTAAGTTCAAATTAACATATAATAATACGTATTTAAAGTTATCGAGGTGGTGTATGGGCTTTTTTAAATTTTCGTAATCGTTCTGCTTTAACACGACATTTCCCGAATAACTTTTATAACCATTTTTTTTTAAATATTTCAAATAAATCGAAACCCTGTTTTCTCGAGTACATACTTTAATACTTAAAATTCACCTTAAATTTTAATTTCACCTTAAATATTTTTTTCACCACCACGTATATTAGATTAGATCAGAAGGCACTATGCACCGCGACCAATGTAGGTCTTTTGTGCTGCCTAAAGTTACCTACAGATTCAAGCTACCTATAAAGCCAATTATCCTATTAGGCAATATGTTCGCGATGTCGGAAGGCGAAATGAAGCGATCACCTAGAAACCTAAGTCTCCTATCACAAAGCCTGGGAAATTCGCAGAGAACATGCTCCGAGGTCTCAGACACCATCTCACAAAACCTACACATATCCGTGTCCGATTGACCCTTCCTGTGCAGATGGTATCTGAGATTACAGTGTCCAGTTAAGTACAACGCCAGGGTCGTCAAACCCCCCCCCCCCCCTTTCAAGCGACAAGAGTCGCCTCGACCCCCTACTGGAAAAAGAGATCAATATCTTAGCCTGGCGCTGACCAGGAGAGTTTTCCCAGTAACCAGAGAATTCAGACTCTCTCCATGCCCTGAGCCTTTCCCTAACATACCCCACAGGTATTCCACAGAATGGTTCAGGACCAATAAAGGGCCTTCGGGCCCCGCGGTTGGCAAGACAATCTGCCCTCTCGTTACACTCATGCCCCTCATGACCAAGAATCCACCCCAAGGTTAGAGAGTTGCCCCTACCGAGCCTATTGAGAGTCTGAATGCATCCCATGACCAACCCAGACGACACCTTATAAGCCATTAAGGCCCTCAGTGCAGCCTGACTGTCAGAAAGAATGTAGATGCGAGATCTGAGCGTTCCCCTTTGCAGGCATTCCCCTGCACAGACACAGATGGCCCAAATCTCCGCCTGAAAAATGGACGGATATTTTCCCATAGGTAAAGCACGCTGGAAGCCTGGTCCAAAGACGCCCGCACCAGTGTTCCCATTCGACTGCTTAGTGCCATCAGTGAACCACAACTGAGAACCATCTTCCGCTTCCCAGGATTGATTGGTCCACATGTCTCTGTCAAACAACAACACATCAAAATATCTATCAAAGATCCACTTCGGTGACACTCTGTCCACGTATATAATTTTTTCACTCAAGATTTTTTCAGAAGAAAGTTTATAAAAAAATCTTGTACATCATTTTTAACGTAAACATGGTTGATGTTATAAAAAAACTTTAGTGAACCAAGTTTTTGCTATTTTAAATTCAATTACAGCAAATCATTTAAGATTTGTTGCCCTGTGTATTTATCAGACATACTTTAGTTATATAAGGTTTTATCTGTATATGGGTCTCAAATTGTTACCTGTTTGTAGAAAGGTTAAACATCCCAAAATTGTCTACTATATTATTTAAAATATGTCGCGTCTGGCTGGTAACAAAAAAAAATTGTATACAACAATTCGCTGTTATAGGTTATAAATATTAAATTTTATAAAATATACTTTGCTAAAACTACACAAAAAAAGAACAACATGAAAAGAAAACAGTTCTTGAAAAATCATATTATGGAAAATAAGAAACTCAAGTGTATACAATGGAATATTATAGAAAACCAAACAAGAAAAATGAAAAGTAATACTGAATAATAGAATAAACAATAAAAATCAATATTAGCAAGTAACACACACAACCAAATGGCAAATATACTCATTCATTCATTCACTCACTCTTTCAATTTACAAGTACAAGAACAAGTACGTAAAAGTACAAAAACAATACTATTTCTATGTTACATAACAGAACGTTAAAAGAATGAAGTCTGTAAAAAAATAATACATTTTTATTGAATTTAATTATTTTTAAGTTTACTGAACATACACATGGAAAGGTGTTTCAGGAAACTAGTAACCCAGTCAGCAAAATTTGGATATTTTTTGAGGGTTCGTGCTCTATGAGTCTCATGCTATGAGAATTAACTCAGAAATTAAATTGAAGTTAAAATTTTGTGAACAATTCAAAAAAGGCTCCAAAATGATTTGTTAATCACTGTGCGCCCCGGTAGGCTAGTTGGTAGCGTGCTGGCTTATCAGTGCGGGGGTCGTGGGTTCGATTCCCACCAGAGGCACTGGTCTGCTTTCGCTACAACGCGCCGAAGGCCATATTAGCTAGTGCTCGCTTAGAGTAATAGTATATAATTTGTAATTATTTGATTATTAATTAATAAAAAAAAAAATAAAATAAAAAAATTTGTTAATCAACTTTGCCAAGTATTTATTGAATTAACTCACTATTTTACTAACCCTTTGTATATTTCAGACTTGGGCGACATCAATTACATTTAAAATCATTCACTTGTGACATTTTTCTATATCATTTAAAATTTCAGAACTACGCTTACACTTGTGGGCTTAAACGCTTCCTTGGAAAATTTTCAATTTTGTCAATACCAGACATGGGACATAATACCAATATCTGTGTATTTAATTACAGGCCAATTACTTTTTAATGTTCAATTACATGTACTTGGATGTAATTGAGTAATTTCCCAGTAATTAAATACCCAAATGTTTTACTAATCCCCATGTTTGGTATTAACAATTTTACAAATTTTTTAAGGAAGCGATTAAGCTCACAAGTGTGAGCGTAAGTCTGATATTATTAACGATATGGAAAAATTTCACAAGTGAACGATTGTGAAAAAATTATCTTCATGATATCAATGAATTTTTGCATTAGATCTATTGTATGTCACTTAAACTCATCCCTTGAAACTTTTCATTAAATTAATGCAGTTTTTTATAAAATTTAATTGAAAATTTTATTTTATTTATTAAAAATTTCATACTACTAATGAACAACTTTCATTAAAAATAGTTTCATTAAAACTATGAGGCTTTTTCATTAAGTTTAAGAAATTTTTCATTTACATTGTCATTTACATGATGAAGTTCATCAGTTTAATGAAAAAATTTCATTAAAACTCGTCCATGAAATTCTATCCTGTGTATATTTACCTAATTATACTTACCTTGAGGATAGTTGTTATTATACTTATGTAAACGCTGTATTTCCAAACCATTGTGAATTCATTATTCGACTTGCCACTGAACAATTATTTAGTGGAAGTAAAACTGCTTAACCGAGGTTTAGTCGATACTACAGACGATCTCCATTTTCTCTTGATTTTTAGCCATCTAAAGGTTAGCACCACTTTATACCCACTCATAATTTTATTGTTTATAAAACCCTTGCATTATATTAATTATTACTTCATATTCTTTTATTTCTCATGGCAATTAACTTCTACTAATTTCCTTTGAAATTATCCGTTGAGTTTTATTTACCATTTAATTGTAACGAAATTTTTTGCAATTAGCATTTGTCCGATTAATGTTAATGAAATCACACTAATGTCTAAAAAACTAATTACAATTGAGCTAAAAAAGGATTTGTTTAAAAAAAAAAGCTTAATGTAAATTGATTTACATGGGAATGGAAAGGAGATCAATAGGAATTGTAACACTGAATACGGGAAACGAAATGGAACGAGGATCTAAATATCTATTATCGGACTATGTTTATTTGTATTACCACGTAAACAAGTAAAAATAAATCACACTGTGGCTGTTTTGTAAAAATGTAACACTCTGTATCCACGCTTGTGATATAGTCCATTTATATTACAAGCGTGCTCCTGTGGAACAAAATTTTTGTCCGTTTTGTCCTATCTAGCTTAGTTTTGGAGATTCTGGCCATTTTAAAAAATGGCTAGCATCTTGAAAACTAAGCGAGATATCGTAAAACAAACAAAGTTTTTGCAAAACTTAAGCTAAGTAACACGTTGCGATAATATAAATGTGTTAAGTTTTCCGATTCCTCTCGTTCCTCGTTTCATTCCATTTCGTTACATTTTTTACCAATGTTCCATTTTATTATCGGAGTGATTAAATTGTTGTTTTCATGTACATATTTATTTGGGTAACAAAAAATTACGACACCCGGTGGCTGAATCACAAAAAATTAATATTGCGCGATCTTTCCCGGGCCCAGCCTATATATTATTACTAGTGTTAATTTATTCTTCTGTGGTGCAAACATTTTGCCCGTTTTGACTATTTAAAAAAATTGCCATTTTTATGGCTAGTGTATCGAAAACTTGGTGAGATATCGCAAAACGGACAACATTTTAGCAAAACTTAACCCACGTAACACATTCCAATAATACAAATGTGTTAATATTCAATATCCACTCGTTCCCCGTTTCATTCCATATCGCTCCATTTTGGACCAATATTCCATTATATTATCGGAGTGATTAAATTTGTATTTTCACGTACGCATTAGGGTAAGCAAAAAATTAAGATACTCTGTAGCAGTTTCATAAAAAATTGATCTCTCGGGATCTTTCCCGGACCTAGCCCATTTTTATTAGAAGGGTTACTTAATGCTCCTGTGGAGCGATATTCATAATTAGTTTTTCGAAAGTCTTATCTGTCAATTGTAATTTGTTTCCTTTAATTGAGGATAGTCCCGTTAACTCCAATTTTAAAAATTTTTGATTAAATTGTTTAAAATTTTTTCGAACAACTCCAACAAAATTTTATATGGAGGTTAATTTGATTAATTTGATTTTGATGATTTAATCTGCATGGTATAGCAACATGTGTCGTTTTTAATGTTCATAACTAAAAATAGAGTATATGATTTTACTGTTAGACAGGGTGGCGCAGAATGAGCTATATGGTTTAAATGGTTTATAACTTTTTTATATATGCGATTAGTATAACTGCTTGTTATTAAATACAGTATATTATTGGGGAATAAGCTTTGAAAAATGATATCCTGTAAGTGATGTCCATTTTATGCTTCGCACACACGTGCTCTGTTTAGCATATTTTCCAAAACTTTTGCAAAATTTCAAGTGTAATGGCCATGATTTCATTTCGAATGTTGGTTTTTAGTTGGAGTATGGTTCTTGGTTTTTTAACGTACACTCTTTCTTTCAAATATCCCCAAAGAAAACTGTCAGGAGCTGTTAAATCTGGTCAACGTGGAGGCCAGTTAAAATCGCTTGTGCTCGAAATAATGCGTTCGCCGAATATGTCCCTTAACAAAGCCATTGAGGCACTTGTAGTATGTGCTGTGGCTCCATCTTGTTGAAACCACAAGTTTGGATGGTTTTCCACAGCTGGTCTAACAAAATTTTCCAACATCGTCCGATATGCACCACCGCTGACAGAGATTGAGACACCACTTTCATTTTCAAAAAAATATGGGCCAATTATCCTTTCGGAGGATACACCGCCCCAAACAGTACACTTAAGTGGGTGTAGTTGTCGCTGATGAACTGCTCTTGGGTTTTCCTTAGCCCAAATCCTGCAGTTTTGCTTGTTGACATACCCATTAAATAGGAAATGCGCACATTAAAATTACGTCGATATGAACTCTGTGTCAACACAATAGACTGTTGGTTTGAAAAATAAAATTTAACGTCGTTCGATCGTGTAATGATTCATAATTATTTCCCCAAGTCTTCTTCACAAAATGCTAAAAAAAACAAAGAAAAAATAATAATTAAAAAAGTTATAAAGAATTCAAACCATATAGCTCATTCTGCGTCACTCTGTATTTACTTTCATTTATTTTCTATATTTGCTTTAAATTAATTTTAAGTTTTATGTTGTGTATAAAATGTAAAATATATTGTGAATTAAATGTTTAAAATTTGACAAAAAGACTATATGTAAGCAAAATAGCTCTATCAATATGTATCAGGTATTTTGATGTTTGTTATTAACTTATAGTTCTTTTTAATGTTGCCAGATTAATAAAATTATCCCTGAATGTGTTGCGAATATCTAATGAAACGCCGGATGAAAAAGTAATAAATAGCCATTTATTTATTTTGAAAACAAATTACCTGAGAATCCGACTTTAGATATTTTCAAAAATCTTAACAACTATTAACTAAAAAGGTCGATAATACTAATAACACAGTGCAACAGTGAAAAAAAAATGCACGGATTCGACAGTATAGGTTCGATTGCACTACGAAAGGTTAGTAAAACCCTGTACTCGGTTTGGCCAGTTTGACTACCAATTTTTTTTATGGACCTCAAAAGATTTTGAAAATAAGTGCACCACTCAAAAAAAGGCGTTCTCAGTTTTTGGCCAACAGCTAATTCAGACTTGATGATATTGCCTAACAATGTTCGGCAATAATATAGTGAAGAGTCTACTGAACAAATTTTATGAACATTTGATGTATATAAAATCATGTTTTCCTGCACTTTTTTGAAAAAATATAGGAGAAAATAATTTTTTTTTTGTTTTTTTCAGCAGGGACTTACAGGGACTCATAATTTTTCAGTAACATTATATGACAAAATTGTAGGCAAAATTTGTGAACATATCAATACAATCTGAATGTGTCTAGGCATCCGAAATAGCTTACAAAGACCACTTTGTACCTTATAAATAGTCGTTTTTGACTAGACTACACTTTTATTGCATTTTTGTTTACTTTTTTTCTATTTTTTTCAAATACAAATTGTTCAATTGTTTTCAGAAGCTATAATGAATAACTCCATACAAAAAAATATTTGGTAGCAAAAAACTTTTTTGAAATACAAATTTTTATAATTTAAATTAAGAGTAAATTTCAAAATTTTTTTCGGAAGATAAAACGAATAACTCCAACAAAATTGATATAGATGCAAATTTAATAAGCTATATTTCAGCAACGGCTTATCAGATTTTGATGATTTAAACGTTATATGATAGATTTATACGTCTTATTTTCCATTAGTTACCAAACAATTAAAAATTAAGTTCATATGGCAAATTTTATTGGGAATGCATTTTTCAAATGCTTTTTAAAGTTTAAAACATGCAATTTCCTTCTATGTAACTTTGATAAATCAATATATTAATATGTCGTTTAAACATATTTAGGTTTATTTTAATTAAAAAACTATCAGGAAAAACACTAGACTTAAGACCTGATTTTCTCCAAATTTTATTTTCTGGAGTTAACCGAACTATCTTCTGAAAAGCTCAATTGATGCATTACTAAGGATAATAAAATTAAAAATCAATGAACGTTATTATCATTAATTAAAAAAATGCTAATGAAAATAATTTCACTACAATTGATATCAATGATTTATTCCATTCAATTAATTACACCCATATATAGATGAACCAAAAATTTTAACTTTTAATAATATATTTTGATCCCATTTCTAGCTCATTTTCGAGCGTGTTTACTGTCAGAGAACTTAACAAATTGTATGTGACAACCATAATTTAGAGAAGTTATGTACTCATATATTTTAATATTTTTTCTTCAAAATATTCGATGTAAAAAAAAATGTCAATATTTTGTTTGAAAAAGCTCAGAAATAAATTATTTAAAAGTTCTGGTATATAGAATAAGTACACAAGCTTTGTTTTGTACATATTATTAGATATGTACTTTTAAGTAAATATAAATTTCCATATAAGAATGTACATATTTAAACAGTTAACATATAAGAGTTTCACACATAGTTTCAATACACCGATAAAAAACTTACCTCATACCAATTTAAGTAAATGTACATCAAACTTACGAGGGCGGATCAATAAGTCTGTGACTTTTCGAACTTCCCTCGTAGTTGTATAAAATGCAATACTGCTCCCATTAAGTACCACCTGTTAATAGACTACTGTCAAATTTTGAGCAAGTTCCGTCATTTACTTTGCGTTTAACAGCTGTTCAAAACATACAACCTCGTGGATTTTTTGAAAATGCAAAAAAGTGAATTTCGAGTGCTCATTAAACATTATTTTTTGGGAAAAAAAAAACGTCAATCAAACCAAGAGAAAGCTTGATAAATACTATGGGGATTCTGCACCATCGATTTCAATGGTAAAAAAGTGGTTTACTTACTTTCGTTGTGATCGCACAAGTACAAATGACGCTGAACGTTCTGAACGGCCAATTGAGGTCAATACACCCGAAAATGTCGAAAAAAACCCACGATATGGTGCTGTCCGATCGAAGAGCAAAAGTGCGTGAGATTGTTGATGCCATAGCCACTTCATATGGCATTGTGGTTTCGATTTTAAATGATCAGTTGGGTTTAAGAAAGATGTCTGCTAGATGGGTGCCGCGTTTGCTCTCAATTGACCATAAACGTAATCGTGTGACAACTTCAAATTATTGTTTGGAGTTGTTTAACCGCAATTCGAATGAGTTTTTGCGGCGTTTTGTAACTGCGGATGAAACATGGATCCATTACTACACTCCGGAGCCCAAGCAGCAGTCTAAACAATGGGTTTCTCCGGGTAAAAAGGCTCCGAAGAAGGCCAATGTAAGTTTGTCGGCCAATAAGGTGATGGCAACAGTTTTTTGGGATGTTCGCGGGATAATCCACGTCGATTACCTTCAAAAGGGAAAAAACAATAATCGGCGAATAAGATGCCAACTTATTGAACCAACTTAACGGGGATTTAAAAAAAACGACCTTATATGGCTAAGAAAAAAGTTCTTTTTCATCAAGATAATGCACGGGTGCACACGTGTGCAGGTACCTCATCCGCCATATTCTCCGGATTTAGCCCACAGTGACTATTTCCTAGATTTAGCTCCAACGATGAAATTATTGATCAAACAAGTGCCTATTTTATGGACCGCGAAAAATTCTATTTTTTGGAAGGGATACAAAAATTGGAGAAACGTTGGAAAATAATTTTTTTTTTTCAGATTTCGATAAAGGGTACTAAACTAACAAACAAGCTCAATTCCTTATAGTACCAATGTTACTTTGAAGAGTTAAAATTGTGGTATCAAAAATGGCTAAAGTTGCCACTTGTTTTCTTTTGTAACGTTAATTTCAAAGAAACTATACAAAAATGGGTATACAATTAATAGAATTTTAAAGATCTATCTAACGATCTACCAACAAAATATAAAGTGGTATAAATTTATTTGTTTTTTCGGGGGCCATTTTAGAACCCACATTTTTAACCCTTAAAAGTGATATTGTAACGATAAAGAATTGCGTTTTTTCGTTAGTAATCTTTATCGCACATCCAAATTTAATGAATATTTGAAAGATTTTTCAATCTTGTACACAGAAAAATTTATCAAACTTAAATATCTAGTAAAAGGTTTGATTTGAATTCAATTTGTTTCTGAACAAATATTTAATGGAATCAATTAATATATTCATTAACTTTTAAATATATAAATACTTATTTTATTTCAGACTTAATTATCTAATTATTATTTCATATACTGTATGATAAATAGAAAAGTTTCAGTATAAAATACCAAATACTTGTAGTTTAAAAATACACAACTAGACACAGCATTACTAAACACACATATGCACATAAACGTGTCCTTTACACACTTTTTGTTTAGTATCATATTTTTTTTTGTAGATAGTTATTCATAGCTTTTGCCGTGAGAGATGCAAAATCAATGAAAATATTAATTGATTCAATAAATTTTTTAATTGAAACCCGTTTTCAGGGTTTTCTGTGTAGTCATAACTCAAATCATGTTCCATGGGTCTTTTTTTAACCTAGGCAACTAAGGGCTAAAGATTTTTTAAACAGCAGTAAAGATAATTATATTATGGAAAGAAGTCGCTCACACACTAACACGAATTAAAGTGTGCGCCCAATTAAACGTTAACGCATAAAAATTTACATTAATAGAGAGTGAGTTAAGCGATAGTTTAAAATTCAACATTTTATTGATTCAAATTGTAAACAGATTTATTATCTGTACCATCTTATATAAAAGTTAAGCGTTTAATATAATTTTTAAAAAAATTTCGTGACGCTATTTCACGGCCAGAAAGCTTTGAATCAGCTCTCATAATCTTCTCCACACTTATGGCCTTGGAAGAGTTCCTGGGTTTCTTTGTTTTACTAGTTTCGGGTTTTATACCAATTGTTAGCTCCTTGTTGAACTGTACTACGAGGGCGGATCAATAAGTTTGTGACTTTTTGAATGAAACACAGTTTTATTTTTTTCAAAAACAAAAATTATTTTTCAACATAATCTGTTTTTAGCTCAATACACTTAGTCCAACGTTTCTCCAATTTTTGTATCCCTTCCAAAAAATAGGATTTTTCGAGGTCCATAAAATAGGCATTTCTTGGCCATATGGGGTCGTTATTTTTTTAATCCTCGTTAAATCGGTCCAATAAGTTGGCATAATATTCGCCGTTTATTGTTTTTCACTTTTGAAGGTAATCGATGTGGATTATCCCGCATGCATCCTAAAAAATTGTTGACTTCGCCTTGTTGACCACGATTGTGTTTATGGTCAATTGAGAGCAAACGCGGCACCCATTTTGCATACAGCTTTCTTTAACCCAACTGATCATTTAAAATCGTAACCACACTGCCATATGAAATGCCTATGTCATCAACAATCTCACGCACTTTTATTCTTCGATCGGCCAACACCATATCGTGGATTTTTTCGACATTTTCGGGTGTATCCTCAATTGGCCGTCCAGAACGTTCAGCGTCATTTGTAACTGTGCGACCACAACGAAAGTCAGTAAACCACTTTTTTACCATTGAAATCGATTGTGCAGAGTCAACATAGTATTTATCAAGCTTTTCCTTGGTTTGATTGACGGTTTTTTTTCGCAAAAAATAGTTTTTAATGAGCACTCGAAATTCACTTTTTTCCATTTATAAAAAAATTCACGAGGTTGTATGTTTTGAACAGCTGTTAAACGCAAAGTAAATGACGGAACTTGCTCAAAATTTGACAATAGTCTATTAATAGGTGGTACTTGTTGGGAGCAGTGTTGCATTTCATATAACTACTAGGGAAATTCGAAAAGTCACGGACTTATTGATCCGCCCTCGTACCACATTTAAAACAAACTGAATAGATATGTGTAACTTTTTTGTGATTTTTTTGAGAGTCCAACTTTGATTATTTCGAAAAGGTTAATACTTATTTATTGTTTATAACTTATCAATTGTGAGCTAACTATGCAAATGATTTTGACAAATAAAAAAGTTTTATTGTCTGACACATTTTGCAAACATAGTCTAATAAATAAGAAATATATAAATCTATTTCAAAAAAAGTTATAAAGAAAAATGTGTCTTAACGATTTTTTGTTCGCTCACTTTATAATTTTTTAAATTTTTTTTGTTTTTTTTATTACAATTATTATATTATTAAAATATCAATCGACATCTGCAAATGAGGCATTTATTAAAAATCTTTAAAATTTATTAAAAAAAGACGTTTTTGCATTTTTATCCAATTTGTGCGTCATTTTTGATTACACGCGAAAGTGGGTAAATGATATCCGATGAGGTCAGAATTCCATATCTGAATAATATATTGTATATTAAAGGATAAATGAAATGAAAAATTTTGAATTTATTGAATTTTTTTTTTTTAAAAAAATACACTTTCTTAAAAAAATGTGATATTTTCGAACAAAATTCGAACGGATTAACGTTTTCAAAAAAAAAAAAAATATCGATTTCTTGCATTAAAATAAAATTGGGATGTGTAATGAACGAAAATCGATAAATCGTTATTTTGAGGGACATCCTAATGAACATTAATGTTCTTGTATATGATCATTAAGTGTTTTCAGCAATGTCCCTTTTGCCGCTTTGCAACTCTTAAAGCGAAATATAAATGTATAAGGCTTAAAAGATTTTTGAGATTTTATTCAGCATTTTTAAAGGGGCTTCCGGGTCGTTGAAATTGATTTTATCCAAAAAATCCGGCAAAGAAACGTAAAATTTTTGTATGATATATTGCATATTTTTTTTGTACATTCTTCTTTTCTAAATATTTCATGACACTTTCAATGGATTTGCAATTTTAATACAAAAATGTGTTCATTGGAATGCCAAGTTTATTCACTGTGATACAATTATTTAGTATACATATTATTTATAAGGATAAAAGTAAAGAACAAAATTTTCAAATTCCTTGCAATACCAGTAAGATATCCTGTGACAAAAGCTGATACACAGAAAAAATTATCAACCGAAAATATTTAATAAGAGATTTGATTTGAATTAAGATATCTTCTAAGCATATATTTAATTGAATCAATTAATATTTTAATTGACTTTAAGATATATAAATACATATTTTTGTGTAGATATAATTCTCAAATAAAATACCAAGTGCATTTGAAGTAAAACAAGCATACACATAAACAGACACATCATTACCAGAAACACACACACAGACGTGTTGTTCATACACTTTTTTTGTGAGTATCATAATTTTATTTTTTTGGTACCCGATTGCAAAAGAGATTTCATTTGATATAGATCAATATTTATTCTTATCCAAGTTTCTCTCAAAATTGCGGTATGCAGTAGTATCCGTTTAGATTTTTTTTTATATATATTTCTTGGTTCAAATTTGCTACTTTTTTGAAAGATTTCACTTTTTAGAAACACTTTCCCTTTAGTACTTGCAAAAGACGACATTTTTGTTTTTCTCAAAAACACTAATGATGACCACATATTTCGATATGTTAAATTACGTTAATGAAATGTCAAATAATTATAAAAAAAAATTTTTTTTTGAGATATAGTCAATTTTTTTTAATAAGATTTTAACTTCCAAAACCGATTTATGGAATTAATTTTTATATCCAGGGGTTTTGCTCTTACCAAAGTATACCTTCAAATAAGAAACCATATTTGGTAGAAATGTGACCATATTATTTTTTTCTTTGGACAATATAGATATGAAAAGAAAATTTTGGAAAAAAAATATGTTATATTTTTTAAAAGTGTAAAGCTTAGAGACTCCAAGAATATTTAAGTTTTCGTTTTAGCTTTTATATAACTTTCACAATTCGCATTCAAATTTATTTAACAAACCTAGTCTGATAAAAATCCATGCCTAAAAATAGGAAGAAATCTTAGAATAGCAAAAACTTTCGTAAAATTAAAAAATTTTGTTTATTTTACGAAAGCCTTTATTACTTTGGCATTAATTTCGTATTTTTATTGTGTTTTTCTTCTTTTTATTTTCACACTTGTTTTGTTTTGTTTAAAAACAAAATGTAAAAGGGGAGTAAACAAGACCGTACTTTGGCTTTTATACAAGTTTGATATAATTTTTATTAAAAATAAAAATTATGGTTTTTCGACCTTTAATTGTGCAATGAAAATTATTAAATTTGAAAACAAAAACTCTATAGATTATTTGTTAGGACAATATCCTAATACAGAAATATAGAGTATGGATTCAAACTTGAATAATTTTGTATATAAAATTTTTTATTAGAAGTTTTTCTAATCAGGCTTTCAAGGTCATGGTTTTCAAATGCAAATACAAGATTATTTCATTTTTTTATCCGACTTTTCGTTTTGATTATTCCAACATCTTCAGGGATTTTATTTTATTGAATATATAATCTTTTTTTGTCAAGCTTACATTTAAATTCCTTTAATAAATTGGTAAAACACGCACAAACAGTACGACATTAAACACAATATTATAATTAAAAATAAATGTAAAAATAAATAAAATAAAATATCACAGATTAGAACTTTTCTTAATGTATCACAGTTGAAACTAAACTTTTTAATTTTCATTGCAAAAGACATAATTTTTACTTTTAATAAAAATTATATCAAACTTGTATAAAAGACAAAGTACGGTCTTGTTTACTCCCCTTTTAAATTTTGTTTTTAAACAAAACAAGTGTGAAAATAAAAAGGATAAAAACACAATAAGCGTGTATTATATATATACCAAAGGTATAGGGTACACATAAAAAACAAGTTTTCTTTAACTTCGAGCTCATATATTAGTTCTCATTTTGTGAGAAAACTAGTTTATATGAATGTTTGATGTTTTGCATGGGATTGTCACTTCTTTCAAAAAGTGTTCTGATGGTGGTCATCTAGAAAATTCCCTTAATATATCTATCAACACATTCCTGAAAGTGGTCAATTAATAAATTTGAAAACAAAAACTATATTATTATTTGTTAGGACAATATCTTACTAAAGAAATATTTCGTTAACAGATTTATTTTAAGTCTTCTATTTTATTAATATTTGGAAAAAAAAACCTGCTAAATTTAACAATTTTTTCTGCAAGCTCATATATAGGTAATTTTTAGTAGCTTTTTCTGCTATTTTACTATGAGTGTACGGCTTGCAGAAAAATGTTCACGATATCGCACTTGTCCAACAAAAGGGTCATAACTAATATTCATTTTTTTGTTGCAAGATACAGTGATTTTCTCTACGGTCGCGGTTTATGTTACTTAAGAGTACTGAGACCGATCTAAGATTTTTACAGTGGGAAGAGTGACCACTGTTTGATTGATTTTGAGTTATGACCCTTAAGTTGAATAGAATCTTGAGTTATGACCCTTTTTTTTTTTTTTAAACAGAGAGGCAACACTCATGAAATTCTTAATATTAATTAATGTGTTGCTTTCTTTGGAAAGGGGATAGTGGAGAGATGAAAGATGGTGAAAGATGAAGGGCTTCAAACATGGCAACACTGTAATTGCGCGAGATGATAAGTCTTAGAACAGTTGTTGCTCGCCACCTGACATAGAGTTGGCGAATTTATTGAAGCATTTTGTTTCATAGCCCTGATTCATTATTTTTCTTCGGTGGGGTTAAGTACTATGATAACACCGAAGGTGGGCGCAGCGATACACATAAGTGATAGAAAACTCATGCATATTATTTTTCAAAATTAATGTTATCGTCACCGGGAATCGAACCCGGGACCATCTGTGTAACAGTCCAACGCGTTCACCTTTTGTTGAACAATTGCGATATGTTAGAAACTGTTCGAACGATTTTTAAAATGTTTTTATATTCGTATTCATGCTAAATTTTATAAGGAAAAAATGTGAACTTTAACCTCAATTATCGATATTTGGCCAAAATCTTCCCCATATTACAATTTACGATTAATTGACAAAATAATGCGTTTGGATTTCCTTAAAATCCAAAATAATAATTTTACATATGATTAAATTATACTTTGTACTTAATATGAAATATTAAAACATTTTACTAACAATCAAATAAAATAAAAAATATTATACATACTATGATTAAAGTATCCAATGTCCAGCATCCAATGAATGTAAAATCTTCTATGAAAGCAAAGTTTCCTTTGCTATATTAAAAAAAAAAAAATCTTTTTTAAAATTTCATAAACATTTTCTAAAGTTGAAAAACGAAAGTCCTCTTATAAACTTATTATTCGATGTTGTTGAAAACATTTAAAGTTTTTCTTTTGTTTAAATCCTTTTTGAAAAAAAAAAAAACTTTGGCGCTTATCATTCATTCAGTCATTCAGTCAGTCAGTAAAATTCATTCGTTTGCTCATACTAACGCTTGTGGATGAGTTTTCTTTGTTACATTTCAGCTGTTGTTGACCCACAAAAATGAGTGGAAAGTCCTTACAAAAGAAAATTTTAACAACACCATAGACCAGCACAAAAAGTTGTGTTATCCTTAGGTTCTTTGTGTATATTTTTGCCGTTCAAGGGTATAGCAATTAACTTGTCTAACTCGATTACAAACATTTCCTGACTACTTTTTCCCAAACAAAAAAAAAACAAAACAAATTCAATTACAAGTACACACCAATCGCAGTTATTTCCTTACAGAAAGAAGCGTTCGTACGCATGTCGACAATGACGTATGTATGTGTATAGGTAATGTTCGAGTTGAGATATAAATTTGTTTGTTTCTAATTAATGTTGAAATTTGTTAGAACGTGTAACTTTAATATTGTTAAAACAAACTCCACACCTTTTTACTAACGCGAAATTGTATTATTTAGGTTAACAATTGTGTCAAGATACAATCAGGGACATTGATTGTTTTAAAAAGAATGTCCACTGTTAAATAAAGAACTAAAAATTTCTTATTTGTAAGTACAGAAGTCTCGTTTAGAAAAAGATTTCTTAAAGTAGAAACAGAAACAGAATCAAAGTTTAAACTAAAATCAAAACAATGTCTTTACATTTTGTATGAAACGCTAAGTTTCGCCAGTAGCCCGTCTTCAATATTTTAATAGTATATTAATATTTGTAAGTTAAAGCTACAAGGTGTATGAGAAATTTTATTATATGAATTATTGATTGCCCATACGCCATGTAGTTTGAACATACCAATACTAAAATGTTTAAGATGGGCAATATTCAAAGAATATTTTCTTTAAAAATAATCCGAGTTATGCGATGATGATTTCTGGGTTGATCCAAAAACACGTGATCTGTTTTTTATAATTAAAAAAAAATATATATAATTTTTCGCCATTTGAAGATAAATTGAGTTTTCTATTACACTAACAATTTTTAATTACAGTCAAAGCCCTATATACCGAATGATATATTGTCAGGCACATGCGTAATATCGAAATACTCGTTATATCGCAAAAAATTTTTGTACTAAATCGACTGCACATTTAACATATCTCAATATACTGAGTTTATTGAAAATGAAAAATAAAACTGCAGTTGTCGGTACACTTCTAAATTATAAGCCTCTCCAACAAAAAACTTCATTATTTTTACGATTTTTTAAAATTTTTTTTTAACTTTACATAGTTTTTTAACAACTGTTAGTTATATCGTGTATGAATTTGCAGAAAATATCGATATATAACAGGGCTGTGCACGTTAAGGCTTGAAGGGCCAAATTTGAGACTCCACAATTTAAAGGAGGGCAGCATTATATTAAGCTAATTAACAAAAAATCCGCACTGAAAAGCGGTAAAAAGTTTTTATTTTTCTTTTTTAAACGAGCTTGACATCCATTTTATAAACTATATTTTTTTATTATTATTATTTTCGGCAAAATTTCAGTTTATGGGGGACACCTCTGGAAAAAAAAAAATGCCACACCCCCTTAAATGACCCCAGGAGTGCGAAAATCATAATGAATAAGGGGCTCACGCCCCTTATGGGCGTGGCAGTCGAAAAACGACCCGGCCCACCTACGTAGACAATATGGGTATCAAATGAAAGCTAATGTCTTCACGATTCCAAAAATAGCCGTAGTTGCCAGATCGGGCGATTTTTGTAGCCGATATGGCCATTTTGGCAAAATTTGGGGTGGGGGAAATTTTTTTTTTTCCTTTTTTTTTTGCTTATATTTTGTTAAAATCAAACAAAAATGAGCATTTTGTGCGAAAAGATTACTATTGTTAGCGTTACCCAGGGATTACCGCGTGGAGGTCATAGTAAATCAATCCCCTTGGAGAAGCATGAGAACTCACGTAAAGTTGTGAGTTGTGAGTAAATGAGGATAAGTACAAAATTAAGAAACGAGGAAAACTCTTGAAAGCTTCTGATTGGTTAATGAAAATTTGTTATACTGGCTTCGCTTAGTAAAGTTTTTCTGCGTGACCGGCCTACGGCCGGGCTTAGGGGTTTTTAACTCCAGTATGTCTTAATTCTAGACGGCGGGGATCTCGAGTGCTCGGCCTCTGGCCGAGCTAAAAAGAAATAAACAAAAAAAAGTCCTTCCCCCATTTTATAAAAATTAACATATCTTCCTCAAATTCTGGACGATCTGGCAACTACGGGTATTTTTGGAATCGTGAAGACATTTCCTTTCATTTGATACCAATATTGCCTAAGTAGGTGGCATGTGTCGTTTTTCACCCCCGCCCCTATTTAACAAAAATGGTCGTATCGGCTGCAAAAACCGCCCGATCTGGCAACTATGGCTATTTTTGGAATCGTGAAGACATTAGCTTTCATTTGATACCCATATTGTCTACGTAGGTGGGCCGGGTCGTTTTTCGACTGCCACGCCCATAGGGGGCGTGAGCCCCCTTATTCATTATGATTTTCGTACTCCTGGGAACATTCTGAAGGGGATGGCATATTCAGATTTTTTCTCTAGGGGTGTCCCCCATAAACTGAAATTCAGCCTTATTTTCCAATATTTCGTCTTCATATTGGTGGACTTTTTCAGGGCACAGTTGTTATAAGTATAACAATTTATTATTTATTGTTATTCTTTTCCCATGTAATTAAACAATAGTTCTCTGAAGAAGTCGCCCAATCTGTGGACGAAATATTGGATCAAAAATAATAATAAATAATCATAATTGGTGACATTTTTTTTAACCAAATTTGTTTAACTGAAAATTTTGATTTCTACTTAAAATTTTTTATTAGAGTCAATGGAATATAATGTGTATTTCACATAGCACGACATTTTGCTTTTAATTAAATAAATTACATAAATTAAACTTTTAGTTTGATATAATTTTTATTAATTGTACAATGAAAATGAAAATTATCGAAGTTCGAGGCCATACTCTATATTTCTTTATTAGGATATTGTCCTAACAAATAATCTATACGGTTTTTATTTTCAAATTAATTAACTGACCACTTTCAGGAATGTGTTGATAGATCTATTTCGGGTATTTTCTAAGTTCCTATTATCAGAGCACGTTTTGAAAGAAGTGACAATCCCATGCAAAACATCAAACATTCATATAAATTAGTTTTTTCACTGAATGAGAAACAGATTATGCAATTATGCTTTTAAAAGTATTATGACCTTCCAAATATGAATCAGAAGCAAAAAACTCTGTCGAATGAAATATTGAGCTTAGGTGATATAAATAAAAATCTTAAAATGTTGAGACATATTTCTTAAATGTTAGTGAATCTGAAGAATTGTTGTATTAATGTAATTTGCATAAATATCATCTTTTAGCAAAAACCGAAAATATTTTTGATAAAAAAAATCTAAAAACGTCATAATAATCGTTATTTGATAAATTTGCAATGAAAAATAGTTATTTTTAAAGCTATAAAGCTTTGAAAAAAAAACTTAAAGCAAAATTCCCTTTGGAGCACATCAATAAAATAAAAGAATTTGTTTGAGTTTTGAAATGTTTGTAGTTAAATATACTTGGTATCCTTCTTCGGTCTTATTGTCATCATAAATTCAAGTTTTCTTATCTCCATCTACAAGATTTTAGCATATTTTTTTTGTTATTAGTTTTAGCTGCCAGTTTTTATTGCATTTTTGAACATTTTTGGGAAGTCAGACTCAAGTTTTAAAGTCACAGATTCAAGTTAGGTGACCTTTCACCAGTTTTTTGGTGATTTCAGTAGTCAGATGTATTAATTTGCATCTTATTTACAACTTTTTTTTATAGAGAAATATAGATTTATATTATTTTGTTCAAATACTTTTAATTTTCGCTCTTTATTTTGCAGATAATTTTATTAAGTTAGATCATATTTTTTTTTTTTAAATCTAAAAGACTCCAATGTTGAAATAAAATGTGAAAAAATTAAAAAAAATTTCTGTCAATTATCAACGACAGTAGGGTTTCGAACTCTATTGACTCGTTGGAGCATCGTCGGAATGTGGGTTGTGTGACTTTGTTCTATAGATATTGCCATGGGATGTGTTCTGCTGAGATAAGCCGACTCATCCCGAGGGACCGGGTCTCTGTTCGTACTACCCGCTTATCAAGTAGATCTCATCCGTTTGTTGTCTATAGCCCGGCAAATCGGACAACGCATTACAGACAAAAATTTGTTTTTCAGTCGCACTAGCCGTATGTGGAATTGTCTCCCTGAGGAGGTCTTCCCTGCAAATTACAATTTAGAAAAATTCAAATCAAATGTCCACAAGCACTACTCCCTCATTCCTCCTCCCCATAACCTATTTTCCTGATATCAACACAATGCAATGCATTAGAAGGGGGCATCCCCTGAGTGTTGGTTCAACGTAAAAAAAAAAAGATATTTTACAGCTTTTCCCGTGTTTGTTATAAAAATTGAGATGAAATCTCTCATATATCAATATTGGTATATTTTATAGCACTATGCAATCATTACGGCCCCTGGGAAATACTGATTTACATACATCAGTGCGGCCCTGGGCAATACTGATTTACATACATCACTGCTTTTTGAACTTTAAATAAGTCTGTAACTGTAAA
The DNA here is from genome assembly GCA_021234595.1 of Delia radicum. Classification (NCBI taxonomy): domain Eukaryota; kingdom Metazoa; phylum Arthropoda; class Insecta; order Diptera; family Anthomyiidae; genus Delia; species Delia radicum. Next base: position 71,285,957 of record CM037853.1, read on the forward strand.
GTATTTTACGCCTTTGACACACCAAATTCACTTTAGCACTAAACCACTGACAACACTTTTTGTGATCAAAAGTATCACATTTTATACCGGCAGACAAATGAAATCCTAGCAACAAAAAACTAAAAAAAAAAGGAAAATGTGCGTGTTTTACTATTTCGACATTTATCACCTAAACACATCCACAATACGCTGTAAGCATTGGATATACACTAAAAAATGTTTGTAGTAAAAGTGGTAAAATTTTTGTTTTGGGATTATAGTTTTTGTACTAATATTTAGTACAAAATCGTTGTTTTTTTGTAAAAAATTGTTCTATTCTCTATTTTCATTAATTTAAAAAAATTTTTTCACTAATTTTTGTTAGTAATTTTATCAAAATATTTTATCCCGACACTAACCCTTAGATTTTATGAACTTTTGATATGTTGTTGAGAAGCGAATAAAAAAGAAACACATATTTTTTTGCTTAATTAACTGTCGAATTTCACGTTTAAGGGTTAACAAGTGGTGAATGAATTTAATATGTTTTTTATGAACACATGTTTGAAATTAAGGAAAAGTTCGCCCCGGTAGGCTAGTTGGTAGCTTGCTGGCATATCAGTGCGGGGGTCGTGGGTTCGATTCCCACCAGAGGCACTGGTCTGTTTTCGCTACAACTCGCCGAAAGCCATAGTAGTAGTGCTCGGTTAGGGAAATAGTATATAATTTGTTTTTTATTAATTAATAAAAAAAAAGAATTTAAGAAAATTGCATATATTTGTACAGAAAACAAAATTTTGAGACCCGTATTGTTTATATCGTGGACCCAAAGTGTCTACATTTCTGAATTATTTGAAATAAAGTGGAAAAGCTGTTTGGGAAAAGTTGCATAGAAACCGAACTATTAGGAACATCGGAAAAAGTTCAGACACCCCCTAGATTATATTAAGTACGCATTAAATTCGGTACGCTTAGTCTAGCCCCAATCTAGCCCTTGTTAGTTTATACACACGAATTGCAAAAATTAGGAAACATCTTCACTAATTTTATTTTTTGATAGTTGAGAGTAAAGTTTTTTTTTTCAAGTTGAAAAGTTTTTTAATCTTAATTGTAAAGGAACTTCTTTAAAAAAACTAAAAATTTTTATTAAGATATATTGTCTGATTTATCAAATCGTTTTCCATTAAAGTTCTACTAAATTTTAATATACAGGTATCCCTCAATTTACGCGGCACGTTGGGACCGAAAAAAAACCGCGTAATTCAAAACCGTATAAATAAAGGTTCTATATCAATACAAAATTCTGTTTTGGGACCAGCAATATAATAAACCGCGCAAATTGAAACACTAACTTCATAAAAAATTCAAATTTGGGACCGAAAATCCGTGTTAAAAGAAAAGCTTATTAATATAATTTAAATTAAATTTATTTTATTTGTACTTTTCAATAGTTATAACAAAATATTATTTGTAAAAATAGTATATTTAAACTAGCTTTGAAAAAAATTCAAAATTTATAAATTAACAAAAAATAACAAAAATTTTTTAAAAAAAACTTAATTCCGGCTTTTTAAATCAACAAAACATAAATTAATAAAAACAAAAAATTCGTAAAAAATATAAAATATTATACATATTGCTAATCTTCACAGATTTCGTCATAGTTAAAATCTTCAGTATCTTCGTCAAAGACTACTTTTTCAGAGTCTGTCATAGTTAACGTCTTCAGAATTTTGGTCACAATTAACGTCTTCGTCCACTTTAAAGAAGTCTGTTATTCGCTTTTGCTTTTTTTGTTGTTCCTGTTGTTTTAAAAGTTCTTCGTATGATGCCAATGATTTTTTTATTGAACACTGAAATAAATCTGATCGATTTGTACAAGGGTCATTATCAGTGGAAAATTTTAGCAAATCCTGAGCCATTTGTATTAAAGTTTTTAACTTAGAAGAATCAAAATCTGGATTTTCCTCACTATCACTTTCGTCTTCAGTTGATTCATCGGGGTCCGTGGCTAATTCAATGAGATCTTGTTCTGTCAATTCTGGAACATCATTTATCATCTCCGATATATCCTCATCCACAATGTTTTAAAATAGTTCAGATGTTTCAATAACCTGTAGTATTTGAGCAACTTCCGCTGTTAACGGAGTAATAACGTTATCATTAGGAAAACCAAAACCACAGCAAATTGTTTATTTTTTATTACCTTTAAAGTTTTTTAACACTGCAAATTAAATTTAGCCTCTTCTTATTGCAAAAAGCTGGTAATGTTTAAAAAAAATGGTGTAATGCGCGCAATTAGAGGGTTGCCACTATTTTTAAATAGCGTTATACTAAAAACGCGTAAAAAACGCGTTACACAGAAAAATGGTCACTATTATTAAATCGCGATATAGCGAAACCGCGCAAATAAAGTACCGCGTAAATCGAGGGATACCTGTACTAAGTTAACTAATTTTTTCTGTAAAAAAAAATAGTAATACAGTGAAAGTTACTGAGCTACTATTATATCTATTACCTTCACTAAACTATTAATTACAGACACGTTTTGCTAAAATAGGATAATGCGTCTGCTTTCCTCAAAATAGTTAATTTTTCTGTTAAATTACAGAGTTTTCTGTATCTTTTTAATTTGAGTGTATAAAAATGTAGTTTGATAGTTTTTAAAGTTTTTGGCCACTAAATCAACGCACAAAAACTGCAAAAATCTTGTTCAAAACTATACAAATGTTGAACAAGTTATTTGTCTTTCCAAAAACAACACTTTAAGGCTAGAAACAAAATCCTGGGGTTTTATTTTTTTTATTTTTTTTTTTTGGGAAGTTTTCATTCAATGGATAACTAAACTAGTGTAATGAACAAACATGTCAAATATTTTTTTTTTGGTTTAGTTTGCGTTTGTTTTTGATTCGTTTGTGTCAGTTAGATAAAAGGTTACTCTACTCGAACATATTTTCTTGTTGATTACTCTATTTTATGGCTATAAATGTTAAAATTGCGTGTTTAATAATAATTTAGACGGTATTTTACAAACTCAAATATATTTATATAAGTTTACTGGTATATTTGTTGGTGTCATTGTTGTTAGTTGGTTGTTGAGATGTTCATGTGAGCAGAACATTGCGTGATTCATGTGAATCACGCTTGTGAGTGAAATCCAATGTTACTCATGTGAACGTAAGTGTGTATGAGTAGGAAAAAATCTGCGTGAGTTAGTGTGCGTGAGTAAAATTTTTGTAAATTTAGTATCGACTTCATATTTTTGGATTTTTAATTGCAAAATAAGTGGCAACATTTCATACTCAAACCAGTTCTGAGGTAATCATAAAACTTACCATTATTTAAAAAAAAAAAATGTTGTCTGATAATATTTTAATTCGTGACTTTGAGTAGAAAAAAAATTGCGTGAGTGATTGTGTATGAGTAGAAATTTGATTTAGTGAGCGTGAGTCAAAATTCCCTCACCTGCCCATCTCTAGTTGGTAGCTTATTCCGCCGACCGATTGAATAGATACATGAAATATTAAATTAAGTTACGATAAATTAAAGCATTATACTAAATTTTTATAAGGAAATTTAATTAAAATAAAAGCTAGTAAGAAATTTTTTTATTTTTCAAAAATAGATAACATTTTATATTTCTTTTTGTCATAAAGTTGTATTTAAAGTTACAAAATATCTATAAAATTAGCATATTGTATAAGAGAACAGATACCCGATGAAAAAAGTTCCAATATAGGTATATATAATCATACTATCATATTATGATAGTTTAAGATCATCATGTTATGATTGCAATGCCTGACAATCATAGTATGGTCGTAGCAATTATATTATGATTCTAAATGTCGATAAATTCGTCATCGGTAATTATAATATGATAAGCCGGAATCATAAATATAGGATTAAAATATGATAATTTGGTGTCCGCAATCATGTTCAATCATAAATAGTCACATATCCGCACTAATGTTCAATCATATATAGTCACAATCGTGTATATGGTCACATATATAACACCATATCTAAGCTGATACGAAAAATGGCATACATACCCAGCAAAAAATTTCCAAAAAGGTGAGCGGGTTTGTAATCAAGCATTTTGGGCAGAACGCATTCCTTACTAGACTACCTACTCCATTCTTTTAACAGGGCGTGAGACTAAAATAATTGATTCTTTAGAATTGATTATTTTTTTTACCGAAAAACCATTTACTTTATATTTTTAAGAACTACATACATTTTTTAATAAAGAAATATTTCGATTGTAAAACTACGAAGTACTTACACAAAAAAAATAAATAAATAGTTAAGTAGAAAAAATAAGAAGTACTTACATTTAAAAAAAAGAAGTAGTTCCATAAGTAAATTCAACTTTTACTCACACGTGATTCTCCTAGGTCACTCAAATATAACGATCAAAACTCATACGGAAATAAAATCCTAAAAAGTGAAACATCGAATTGTTATGATAACATGGGTTTGTCATAACTTTGGAGCTATAAACCACGAAAATATAAATTTTTCAAAAAAAAACAACAATTCAAAATTGAAAAACAAAAATATGATTCACGCACAATCACCCTCGAAAATTTTTTTACACTCACTCACGATAACGTCAGTAATTTCAACTTCCACTCACAATTTTCTGCTCACGTGCGCTTCCCTAATTTATACACTGATAGAACTTTCCTTAGTAGTATTAATGAAACGATTTCATTAAAATCGATTCATTGGTTTAATAAAAAATTTCATTAACTGAATGAAAATTCATTAATATTGGTATTTTTTTCATTAACATTTTTTATGATTTTTTCATAACTTCATAAAAAAAATTCATTAAATCAATAAAAAATTTTCAAATTTTGTTTAATAAAAAATTTGACTTGTAATAAGAAAAAAAAAATTTTTTTTTACTATCATTTTGAAATAAAAAAAAACTGAAAAATTTCTTCTAAACAGAATTAACCAAAACTTTGATATAAATAAATTTTTTTATTAAATTTGTCTAGAGCTAACACTTTTTGACGAAATTCCAGGGAACAGATTCTCTAAGAAAAACGACATAGTTTTTTTCAAAACGAGACCTAAATGGTTATCGTTTTGACGATGTTACACAAAAACGTTATGCTAAACGATAATAAAGTTTTGTTTTTAACAGCATTTTTAACAATATTTAACATTTTTATCTAATATGGTTGTAATTTAACTACAAAAAGTGGACTATAAACGTTCTACATAATTCCGAGCCAGATAAATAAAAAATTACATATTTTGTACCGACATATAAGAAAATATGTCATCTTTTAACACAAATTATAAAAAGTGTAAAGAAAGATTGAACAATTTTGTTAAAATAAAGCAATAAAAGCAGAAATAAATTAAAATTGGACCAGACCATTTATTAAAATTGATTTAATGAAACACCTTTCATTGACTCAATGAAACGTTTCTTTGGGGACTTTTTTTATGAAAAATTCATTGGATTAATGAAGGAATTCATTAATACTACGCACAAATTTCTATCAGTGTACCTAACCACCGTTTAACAAAATTTAGGCAACATGCAATTTCTGTTTTTCGTATTATTTTCCTGCAAATAAAAATTTGAAAAAATATATGAGTTAAATTCTATAAAATTGTATAACTTCTTTTTTCAAAATTAGGAACTACTTCCAATAACGTCCTTTTATTAAGAAAAAGTATATGAGTACTTCTTGAGTACAAAAAGTTATACATATAAGTTAATAACATTGTTATTTTCTTTTAAGTAAATAATTACTTTGTTATTGAGTTCATGCTTTCTGGATTAAATTTAAAGAATTGATTACAATACTACTTGCTTTTTTGACTCTATCGTTGGAATGAGTTTGGTATTGCAGTTACTAAATTTGGCAATGAGATATGTAAGCAAGTGTGGACATCACCTTCTTTTTGGAGTGTGTAATTTTTTCCTGGGTAACCTTATCTCTGGGATCCCATGAGATCTCATTTGGTATAATCTGATCCGTAAATGGGTTTATCTAATTTGATCAAGTTATATATAATTTGATACAATTTTACATACTTTGATAAAATTCTTTGGAAATCCGCGCTACTATTTTGTTTTACATTCCAAATAATAATGAAAGTTTTAATGGATTGGAAAATAAGACATACAATTATATACAATTATATGTGAAAGTGATAACATTTTTTTTTTTATTTCTGCAATATAATAATATATATTTAATTATCAGATAAGACAAATTAAAATTTTCTTTTATTTTTTATGCTTTTTTTTACTTATTTGGATTTTCCGATTTTGAGCTTTAAAAAAGCTTTTTCTTTTCTTTTTTTCTTTAACGTCGTTTTTACGACGTTCTGACTTAAAATGCCATTTTACTCATATATAATACTTAATTTATTTACTTTTAACTTTCCCAGCAACATTTTTTAGAACTGGTTACCTTAGAATCTATTCCAGAACAGCTTCCTTTACCTCCGGTTGCATGGAAACGGCTCTAGAACATTGTCTTGGAAGTCAGAATGCAAGGTTTCAGAATCTCTGAACCAATTGTATAACTGGTTCTAAATCCGGTTTTAGACAATCTGTTCTTATTTGGAGATATAGAACCTATTGCAAATAGGACAAACTCCATACAAAAAGAATCGGTGGTAGAACATAAATTGGAACCTATGATACTATAGTATAAGTTGTTCTGAAACCACTTATTTGGAATTTACTATTTTAATATGTTGTTTTAAGTGTATCTTTCTAAGACTTCTAATTTAGCTTATTTACAATATATTTTTGCTTTAAAATATATTGAATTTTCCTCTTTTTTTCGTTGCTAATTTCTACCATATATAAAAGTGTTCGAATTTGTTTGGTTTGGTTTTCTTTTATATTTATACATGGAAGAAGAGAAAAAAGATAAACTTATATGTAACATGATATATAGTGATATATAGCGCTATAATTAAATTTTCTTAAAATATATAAAAATATATATCGCTACATATGGCCTCATATATAATTATATATAATTATATCAAGCAATATATCACCATATATAAACTTTTGAAGTCGGGTATTTCAATATTCTATGATAATGTTCCTATACTTTTTTTGTAAACAAAAAAGTTTGAGTTAGAAGTTTTAAATACAAAAAATAATAAAAGTAAAACTTTTTATTTTCATTTATTTATTTTGTTGTAAAAAAATTTCTTTCTGGTTTTCACCTACAGGACATTTTTATAAAAATTAAAAATAAAATTTTATTATATGTAGAATATTATTACCTTCATTGGTGTCTTTGATGGTTTACGTGTTACAAATATTAAATGACTAAAATTTAAAATATTAACATTAGAGTACGTCACGAAAATTTGATTTTGGGATATCATCACTTTTTTTACGGTTTTTGTGGCAATAAAAAAAATGGCTTTATTCTCCTAAATTTCAACTCGCATGGTTATCAAAAATGCTGATTTAGGGTCACTTTTACTACAGAAATTATTTTACAAAAACTTTTTCCCAGGTTTTTAACAGCACCGTTGAGGCAATATAGGGATCGGAAAACACTATATTTTCAAAAACTTATAAAAATAATTTTTTTAGTCGCACACAATAGAAATGTATTATGAACTGATAATAATGGTACAAACATTTTCGAACACCACAATAAAAATGTATTGCCAACTGACAAAAATTTCTGACAAATTGTGAACCGCTAAAAAGTTAGTAAGGTATCAATTTTGAAAAAAAAAAAATAATAAAAATATTTTTGTAACACACACAACGAAAAAGTATTTTGAGCTACGAAAAATGCATCAAACATTTTCGATATATCACGGTCCGTTAAAAAGTTGTTAACCAATAAAATATGGCATCTTTACTGGGTTATCATTAAGTGAGAGTTTTTGCACATGTGTTATAAATAATAATTCTTAAAAAAAAATTTTTTATTACAACTCTATTTCCTAAATAAACAGGATTTTTTTTTTAATAATTTTAATAAAGACAACATTTTGAGAACTCAATAACTTTTCACTGGGTTATCAAAAAGTGAAAATTTTTGCACATGTGTCATAAATAAATACTTTATAAGTTCTTTAACAAAAAATTTTTTTTTTACAAATCTATTTCCTATATTTCTACTTTATAAACAGGAAAATTTTTTTTTAAAATAATTTTTGGTGTAGAATCGAAAGGTAAATTCAAATTTCATATAAATAAATACAGCACTTTTTTTTCTGTTGGAAAAGTGGCCCTAAATCAGCGTTTTTGGCAGCAGTGCGTATGTGGAAGGAGTTGGAATAAAAAAAAAAAAAATAACGGCATATATTTGATTGATACAAAAACATTATAAAAGTGATGATATCCCAAAAACAAAGAAATTTACTGCTTTTCTGACAAGCTCTTATAAACATGTCTTAAAGTGTTCTTTATATAAAAAAAAAATAGTAAAGCCTAAGAAATTTTAAAGTTTTAATAAGAAAACAAATTATTTTTTTCAAAGTTTTTTGAAAATGTCAAAACTGTCATCAAGTTAAATTTGCTCTATTTTTATTTTAAAAAAGGTTCGACGTGTTTTATTTTTCAGTTGCAAGAAAAAAAAAAAACGCAACATAAAGTGTAATTTTTGGTTAATAAAAAATCTGAATAGCAAAACGGTAACAATTTTATGCGCAATTTTAATGAAGATGGTATATTCCATGAAAAAGACGAATTATTGAAAAAGACGAAATATTGAAAAATACAATTTTCATAATGTTTACCAATGCGTAATACCTCGTTTGTTCGCTGAAGTTAGCCAGTAATAAACTTTCTAATTATTAAATTTTTTACAAAATTTAGTATTTATTTAATGTTTTAAGCATTACTTTAAATATTCTTCTCTACCCTGTTACAAACTGACATATATGGATCCATACATGAGCACATATGTCCACATGCAGCCATACAGGATTCATATGAGAAATTTTAAACCTGAGTTTTGAAAATAATAGGGAGGAATTTCAGATTACTTAACAAATTTTGTGAAAATGTCATAATACGCGTTGTTATAAGGTCCCGAATATAGCAAAAAACGGGGCTTTCTAAACTTCATATTAAGATATCGCGGAAAGCTAATGTGATGGAAACATTCTGTGGTCAGATTGGGATTCAGAGGACCCAAGAGGACCCTGTAGAAAATTATGTTTCAGTCCTAGGGTCTTGACGTCTCTAAAATGCTGTAGTCCTGTGTAATCATAACTTTGAAATTTGTCAACAGATTTTTAAATGATACATAAAACGTTTTAGCCAACAAAATTCAAATAAATTTTAATATAAATACAAATTTTTAATTCAAATCGTAGTTTTAATTATAGGCTCACTTTAGCAAACATGTTCGCTAAAGTGAGTATCTATTTTTTTTAATCGTTCTATACTAACGGACAAAAGAAAGTAAAAATCTATAAAAACGTATGAGTGTAACAGTTATACCTGAAATCTGGTTTAAACCGGATTTTGGTGAAAATTTGGTCATGAAACGTAATATCAAACCAGGTTATGGTTTAAAATTACGTTCGAAATTAGGTTATGTTTTTTTCTTTCAGACCGTGTTTCCCCTATTATGTGAGAAAAATTTTTAAAATGTGGCATCATCCTGTAAAAAAAAATGTAAACAAATAAAAAAAATTTAATTTAGAAATGTTGAGGTTAAGAAGAAGAATAAACGTTTTTCTCTAAAAAATATAAACACTATTAATTTTTAAATCAGACTGGACTAGTTTCTGCCTTTTTTTTATCAGCGATTTTCCATTTAATTTGTATTATTATTTGTGTCTTATAATTGTCAGATTGTCTCTATATGATACATTTTTTAACAACCTGCGGCTGTAGGAATCAAACCTGCGCTCTTCTTGCATTACAAACTTAAAAATACTAAGTCATGACCGTTTAGCGATCACACCGAAGTATGGTCTCGAATGTAATGCAGCTAAATTGTAGTTTTTTGTATAGTTTTATTTTTTAATTTTTTTAAAAAAACTCTTGAATATTTTTTTAGAGCTTTATTTTTTATTAGTTTATAATAAAACCATTTTCATGAATGTTAATAACTTAATACGACGTGTTCACTCCACTTGTCTATTTCATAATGACAAATATAAAAAAAATACACAAATATTGAAACGCAAAAATCGCATTACAGCGACCTCTGCTGGTTTTCATTATCAAAATAATATTTTTAGTTTTTTAATAAAATCAGAAAAAAAAAATTTGTTAACAATTAAGTATTTCCTGAAGTCAAAACAGCAAAATATTTAACTAAAATCTCAATTTGAACTAAAAATTTGTTGTTAATTTGCATTGTTGGATTAGTAACGGCTTTACTAATTTTTCTGCTAACTTTTTTTTACGAATGTATATATTTTTTTAATATATATATTGTTTACAAAGCTTTAACTTTTTTATTTCCAAAAATTTTTCGCTAAAATTTTTACAATATATAGAAAAAGTTCAATTGTAAAGTAAAAAAAAAAAAAACCATAAATACAAAAATTCTAAAAATGCCCAGCAAAACTTTGGTAATGGGTGTGATAAAGTAATGTATTACCATGTAATGTGTATTCCTTACCTGTATCATTATTTTCCAACAAGAAGTATTGAGTTACCGATAATTGAACACTCATGGATTAACTTGTACTGATACCTCATTACATTTTATATTACTTCAAAACATAAAATAATGACTTACCGATCATCAATTACATAATGCATGAATTATAAACGTAAAAAATCTATATTATAGACACATTACTTTGTGATTTCTAGTAAGCATGAGGGTAAGGTGTATATTTTGATATCACAAACGAAAACACGAAGCACAACAACTCATTTACATTTTAAGCAATAAAATATTATATGTATCGAAAGCTCAGTTGGTAGAGTTCTCGCCTAACTAATTGCTAAATACCAGAGACCCCAGGTTCAAATCCCAGCATGACCACGTAATTTATTTAATAAAAAAAGAAGTTATTTATTTAACTAAAAGAAATATCTGTAAAAAAATTTTTTATGTATTTTTTTTTATGAAAATCTATTTATAGACACATTACTTTTTCCCACCATGTAACCATATAAGTAACCAGTTACTTTACCCCCTACAAGGTAATGAGTCCACCCATTACTTTTAGGCTCATCGCCTGTAAAATTCATCAGTGAAGTAAGGTGTAATGTAATGCGTGAAGCCCTATGGCGATACATTACTTTACCCATGATTTGGTAATGTGTAGTTTTGCTGGGTGTTAAAACCCTTAACTAAAAAATGTATTTGGTGTGTAGACAATGTTGTGTTTACAAACGTTTATTAGGGCCTTTTGTGTTTAACATATTAACGCTCATGTAGTTAGGGCTTTTGTATTTTGTAAATAAAATCTGTATTTTTGATCAGAGGAGTCTAAATTTGCGGGCATGTATTTTGATTAGATTAGATTATATGGCACTATGCACCGCGACCAACTTAGGTCTTTTGTGCTGCCTAAAGTTGCCCTAAAGATTCAAGCTACCTACATATAAAGCCAATAATCCTATTAGTCATAATGTCCGAAGGGGAGAAAAAGCGATTGCCAAGAAACTTGGCACGCCTTTCACATAGCCTCGGACATTCGCAAAGAACATGCTCTGATGTCTCAGCTACCAGTTCGCAAAACCTACACTCATCCGTGTCCGAAAGACCCCTTTTGCGCAGGTGGTATCTGAGATTGCAGTGTCCAGTCAGGTAAGACACCAGGGTTCTCAAGTCACCCCTCCCGAGGGACAAGAGTCTCCTCGATCCTGCACTGGAAAAAGAAATTAATCTCTTAGCCTGTCGTTGGCCAAGAGAGTTTTCCCAATAGAGAGAGAATTCTGATTCCCTCCACGACCCGAGCTTCTCCCTAACATACCCCAAAGGTATACCACAGAATGGTTCAGGGCCAATAAAGGGCCTTCGGGCCCCGCAATTAGCAAGACAATCTGCCCTCTCGTTGCCCTCATGCCCCTCGTGACCAGGAACCCACCCTAAGGTAAGCGAGTTGCGCCTGCCAAGTCGGTTAAGAGCCAGAATGCATTCCATGACCAGACCAGATGACACCTCATAGGACATTAAAGCCCTTAATGCCGCCTGACTGTCAGAAAAAATGTAGATGCGAGATCTAATAGTGCCCCTTCGTATTTTGATACAATACATCAGAATCATTAAAAAAAAAACAATTTGAATATTTTGTTGGTTAGGGCCGTTTGCGTTTTTGCTAACGATATGCTATTTTATAATGATTATATGTATCGCATAGTGATGATCATAAATTTACAGCTCTTAACTGATACAATTTTAAGCAGTTAGGATAAATACGCTAAATGACATTTGTAGAACGAAGAAATCTTTTAACTTGCTTATCTTAGATTATAAAAAGTTCCAGCAAAGGTGTTTCAAATTATGACCATCGATATGTATGTATAAAGTTCTTTAGCTACAACTACGAGTACAAATATATGTTTCATATGTTTACAAAATATTCCTGATAACATTTAAAAATATTCAACCCCAGAGATAACAAACACTAACCACACCTTAGCACAAAACTTGTGAAATACTGACAACTTTTCTAATATTCTCCTCAAAATATTGATTTTTTTTCCATCCAAATGGTATGGAAAAATTAATAAATCTATGTTTAATAGAGTGACAACTATTTGAGCAGGATATTTATTAAAAAATTTCGAAATTTTTAAGCGAACCTTTCACATTTAGTATTAATTATATTTACTGATTTAAATAACACTGCATAAAATAAAAAAAAAATGCATGAGGTCCTGATCATAAATTCTATATATATATCGGACACGCTTATTTTTAGATGTATGGTACAGTTTTTCCGCAAAATGGTGTGGTGTAATGGTTAGCGCGTTGGACTGTTACGCAGATGGTCCCGGGTTCGATTCCCGGTGACGACAACATCAATTTAGAAAAATAATATGTATCAGTTTTCTATTTACATTTACATTTTTAATACGAACTTTCAAAAACTTTTGCAATTTCTACCATAATGCTTTTGAACTTTGAACAACTTTAAACCGAAAACACATACATTTTTGATTAAATGTATCGCAAACAAATTCTTTAAGAGGTAAAATGAAACAATTTCAAAATTGTTCAAATAGTTTTTAATTTTCGAAACTATAAAATATTATAAAGATATTTTACCTCGGTTAATATAAAACACATAGTGTTAGTTTTTTTTTTTTATTTTTATTAATTAATAATCATATAATTACAAATTATATACTATTACCCTAACCGAGCACTAGCTACTATGGCCTTCGGCGCGTTGTAGCGAAAACAGACCAGTGCCTCTGGTGGGAATCGAACCCACGACCCCCGCACTGATAAGCCAGCACGCTACCAACTAGCCTACCGGGGCGCACAAGTAGTGTTAGTTGAATTTGTCTTACAAAAGGAATTTGATCGATACGATTGGATACTTTAAAATTACCATTCATGGATTATTTTATTATTCTTTATTTTAATTTTAAATCAAATGTGTTATATTTATATAAAAATAAATTGTTTAATAAATACAATATTATTTGAACTTTTTTCACTTTTAAAATGCGAATCTCACCTTTAGTGACAAATTCAATAACAATTATTTTGACCTGCTTACTTATCACAATGTGAGTGTATATAAACAGTTTAATAAATTTTAAAAACATGTTTCAGGACACGCTATCATTTGTGTGCAGTTTTACTACTGTTTGTTTAAAAAACTTTTGCAAATATAAATATTTTAGGCTGATTTTGTGCACATATACTTAACAAAGGCATTCAAAAATCAAACTACAAGCTGGACTCTGGATTTATCTCGGAAAGCTATGCTCCCATATAAAACTATTGACACCTCTTCCTAATGGATAAAAGTTTGAAAAATTATAAAAACCGTTAAATAGCAAGTTTAACCACAAGTTTTGTAAATCGAATATGAACCTCAAATATGACTATAGGGGTTGCCCTTAAATTTCAACTGAAGTGAGTCAGATTAGTTGTATTTTAAAAACTTTGTATATAAAGATTTTATTTCTATGCGCAAAATTTTCAATTAATTTTATGGAAAAACTGTAACATACATCAAAAAATAAAGTACGCCATTGAAATCAGCGTGTCCGAAATATATGGTCATGACCTTATTAATTTTTAAAATTTTAGATTTTGTCCTCCTGTGTGCTTATTTATGTTTTTGTATCAATGTCTTTAAATATGAAATATTGTGATTTGAAAATTTATTCGGTACTTTTTAAAAAATAGTACCACCCTAATAGAATATTCAACAAGAGTTATTTGTATTTATTTTGTATTTATGTCAGGTATTTTGGGTTAAATTTTACTACTTGCCAATCTATAATATTTAATATTACCAAAATGATAGTTAACTATCTACTACGTCTTTCACTAAATCTATGATATATTGTAGTTTGTTTGTACCCTGTAGGAGGTAAATAAATAAGAACAAAAATGATTATCTATAGTTAGTTCAATAAGTTTTGATAGTTTTGATAGCATGAAGAAATTTTGATAATATTACCTAAACCAGAGGTAAAAGTTTGCTTGATATTTTTTTTTTTGCTATATGAAAAGATGTTAATAGGATTTCTTAAAAAAAAAAAAAATTATTACTTTTTGCACAAACGCTTGTGTTTGACATTGTAATAAGATTATAATAAATATTATGAAATTTATGTAATGATTTGGAAGATTATTATGTTTATTGTTTTAATCAGATTGTTAAACACATTTAACCGATTTACTGGCAAGGGAGACAATTGACATACTTAACTCTCTGATGACGGCAAGGTCCTTTAGGTATCTTTTAGTTCTTTAAAGACGAAGCATTTCGAAACGGTTTGTCCGAACAGGGTAATACTCAATGACATTTAAGTATGCGATGTAATGAAGAGATCCACGTAACTTTCATACGATACCTTGAATTTTTTTTAACATTTTGGGTGGGTTGAAAACCGTTATTCGTTAAGTGAAAATTAATGTGAGCGTGAGAAAAAAAAACATCTTTGAAAGTGAGCCGTGAGTGATAAGAGTATTTCGTAATTATGAGTTAGAACTCACAAAAAACAGCTGCTATAAACAGCTAATACAACGACCCGATTTCATCAGTTGGAGAAAAAAATATAATCTCGATTTATAAAAACTGCTATGAAGCTTTATATAGTTTTATCTAATTAAATATTGCCACACACTGATTTATATAAAATTTCTTTCGCAAAATGGCCCGATTAAATTCTATCGCATTAGATGTACACTCAAAAAAAGAGTCAGCATAAAATTTAGCTGAGTCTGAAAATTTTAATCAGCGAGCTGATTTTTAGCAAAAAAAAATCAGTAAATTAAGCAAAAGATTTGTTAACATTTAGTTGATTAAAAATTGAAAGATACTTGATAAAAATCAATAAATATTAGTAGGATGAAAAAACCTCCAAAAATTTGCAGAAAAATTTTACTTTAGTTAATTCTGTTGCTGAAAACCCAAAACAAACATTTGTATTTAACAAAAAAAAAAAAAAAAAAAAAAATTACAATACATTAAAATATGTAAAAATGTCCATTCATTGATGACATGAATTGAATATCTGAAAATATATAGAAATATTATTATATATCATAAACAAAAATATATTTTAACTACTTACATCCATGGTTGTCTACATGATGACAATTTCGACTGAAGCTAAAGCCGAAGACAATTATAGAAACAAAACAAATAAAAAAACAAAATATGACGCAATTCGGAAAAGGAAATATGAAAAATTACCTAAGATGTGTGCCCTTCTCTTTCGCTTTAGTCTGTCTACCTAAAGATATATTTGTTTGCAATTTTTCCACATTCCATAAATTACCACTATAGCAATTTAGTTAACAAAAACACATTTTTTTTGTTTAATTTAAATATTTAATTTTGTCTTTCATTTAATTAATAATCAATTTCTTTCACAAAGCCGGAATCAACACACTATTTGAGTTTATTTTATAAACAATTTATATGAATGCACTTTCTTGGCGTCCTATTGTATGAGAAACAGATGCAAAAATCTTCCATGGTTGATTTTTTACATGTCTTACAAGATTTATACTTTTTAGTATCATTTTCCAAGACTCTGCGACATCTTGACAAGCAGCGACATTTAGTTCATTCTGCGTATATCCTAAATCTGGTTTCCGTCCACACTATTATTATTATTAGCAAATTTTTTTAGCAACTTATATTAGTAAAACATTAGTAAAATATTAGTGAAGCATTATTCAAAACAGTTAAGTCCTGAAAAAGTATAAATAAAATTTTAGCTGAAAACACAATTTCAGTAAAAAGTTTTGCTGAGAAATAGTATACTTGATTTACAAGACGTTTTACAAATTTTTCTACTAACTTAGGTTTTTGAGTGTAATTGTAACATATTCGATTTATTTAGAAACAATCAGAAGCTTTTGTCTAAATTTTGCCCTCATCCATTTTAATCAAATGATACGTAACACTATAAGATTATATCTAATTTAATATATTAGGATATAATATGGTCTATATAAATTTAAATATAAATATCCAATTAAAATAAGATTTTTGCTTTATTTTAAAATTTTGTCTATTTAAACTAATTAATTACAATTGTAACTATTGTTTTTGTACTTTATAAAGAAAAATTACTAATTAAAATATCATTTCAAAATTTTGTTTAACTCAATTACATTAGAAATTTAAGTTTCAATTTAAAATTGTCATTAAACACTTTAGATTCAATGTAAAACTGAATTTTAATATGATACCATATATTATTATATGTAAGATTGTATTGAGCCATATAAAATTATATATGAAATCATTATAATTAATATATACCATATGTAGTAGTACATGTCAATCGATATATATGTATTAATATATATGAGACCATATCACATAATTCGAAAAACCAAATCCAAGATAAAGTTATATATGATCATATGTGCCATCACATATATCCATTTTAAACTATATAAAACTATACTAAAAAAAGTCCGTAAAGTTAGTTGAGTCAGTAAATTTTTTGCTGGGACAATCGTTTGTAGAAAAATTGCTAATATCTACAAAAGTGATTTTTTTTAGCTGATTTTAGTTTAATTTAAATTGAAATCGACTTGGAGAAATCAACAAAATTTTTTGCTGGAGCTTAGTAGATTTAAAAAAAAAACAAAAAAATTTTGTATAAAATTATCTTTTAATTTCCTAATTATAATACGATAGCTTGATACAATGCAAACTAAATATTAATATGTCTATAGAGAAAAAACTAAAATTGAGTTTAAATTAAAATATTTTAATTGAATTCGGTCCTGTTGAGGAATTTGTAGTAACAATTAAAATAATTTGCAACTATTTAATTGATATTATTTTCAATTATAGTTTTATTAATATCTATTTAAAAATTTAATTGAATATTGTTTTTTATTTCAAACTAATTTTTACTAGATACTATTAAAACATTAAGTAAAATTAAAAAAAAAAAAATAATCAAAAATTGCTTCAATTAAAAACAAATCTTCAAAATTAGAAAATTAGAAAATTAAAAAAATCACCAAATTTGTAAAAAAAAATAGCCAAAATTAAAAAAAATTAAAAACATTTAAAAAAAAAAAATTCCAAATTTTTAAAAAAATGCCAAAAAATAAAAAAAACAATCATCAAATGCAGAAATTTAAAAAAACTCCCAAAATTAAAAAAAAAACGCCAAAATTCGAAAAAGTCTCTAAAATTAAAACAAAATTGCTAAAATTTAAAAAAGTCGCCAAAATTAAAAAAAAAACACGAATTTTTTACTTCAATCGATATTTTAATTTTGTTAATTTTTTTTACAATTTTTGCATTTATTTCTATGTTGTTATAATAATACGTTATAAAAATTAATTTTCAAGTAAACAGTTAATACTTATTATTAAACATTTACTTGAAAGTGAGTTTGAAAATCGAACAAAAGTTTAATTGAAACTTTTTCGATATTAATGTTTTGTGTGTTGTTTGATATAATCTTTTAAAACGGATATTTTTTAACAATTTCATAGAAGTTCAAAATTAATAAATTGAAATAAGCACTTTATAAAAAATGCTGAACACTTGAGAATTAAATCTTAAAACTAAAGTCTTAAATGTAGGAAAATTAATGAACTTATGAAATTTTATGGAAAAATAAAAAAACTAAGTCTTTGAAATAAAAAACCTTTTCATTAACTTTTTTAAGAGATAATTTATGACATCGAATGAATATTAATGAAAAAATAAAATTTTATGAAAAAAAATAAATTTTATGAAATTTTATGAAAAAAGTTTATGAATTATTTCAAAATATTAATAAAATTTCTTGAATATAATGAAACTCTTCACTGAATCTACGAAAAAAGTACTATGGAATTGCTTCATTAATATCATGAAAGATAATTCTGTCAGTGTACATAAAATTTA